>BMAW01022330.1:0-50540 GCA_019974015.1 Nephila pilipes
CAGAGAATCATTTATTCAAAATACATTCCTTCTAACTTGAGTAAAAAAAACTTTTAATTTATCTTGAGATAAATACTTTTTTATTTATTTATTCCAATTCTGTTCATTCTATCTAATTTAACTAGAATTGAACTTATATATATCAACACAACGAGCTTATCGCTCCATAAATAGTTAAAAAAATTGTAATTTTAATTCTGAGGTAATTAAAATTTTAATTCCGTGTGTTTTGGTTTAGGGAAACTGTAAGATACAGAATGCTTTTTTCCTAAACTTTTAATGGCCACACACACACACACACACAGAGAGAGAGAGAGAGAGATTAGAATATTGATGCCATTTTTAAACCTGTCTTGTAGTGGACCTGATGCATGCAAAATATGTCGAAATTCAATATCCCCACGTCATGATGTGCAGGTATGGAGAGTATGATGTCAGCTCAGGTGTCGTCCTCGTCACTTGATTCACATTCAAAATTAGGAGGTCTGTCCCCAATATACCTCTTGTTGCTTTTGTGTGAGGCGTTAATAATAATCAATTAATGTAGTTTTCACCTAACATAAAAGGGGAGAGAAACAAAATTTGAATATTTTTTCCGATAGAATAGGTCTTGTTATTGTATTGTCTCTCTCGTTGTGGTTTTAATATACGTTTCCTTTTTCAAATGTGTCCTCTCTTAAATCTTAGAAATGTTTAATGAATGTACAACTTTTTCCTATTTATTTAGGAGATAAATCAGAAGAGACAAAATTTGACAAAACCAATTAATTATACAAGACAGAATCTATTAATTCAAAGAGAAATGTAAAGATTAACCAGAGTTCATTCTGCTCTTATATATAAGAAGGAATGATATACATAATAAAAAAAGAACATTATGAGTTATAATTGGAGAAAGAAAGGAAGGAAAGCTTACATCAAATTTTATTTATTTCCTTTTGTGAAAAATTCGAAATGAATAAATTTTAAAATAATGCACCAAAATTTTTTTTTTTTAAAAAAAAAATTAACGAAAATTTAATTAAGCTTAGTAAAAAAAATTGATGATCATCATTTCCGAATTTTAAAATAGTTTGAAAATGATATAATTACTGTATATGAATTGTCTGAGTCTAGCATCTATAGAAGAGATTTCAAATTGCAAGCTAAAATATGCAGAGGATATTCTAGGAGACATATCGTTTCACTTCATCAAAATTCAAGAAGTGCACGAGGTAAATTTGTTCGAAGGATGGGTAGGGAAGAGAGTTCCCCGCCCCCCTCTCCAAAGAAGCACTTCAGGACGATCCCTGCAATGGAATGATTGTTTGATTCTTTTTCTAATGTCACAATAAGGAGTAACGCGAGAGCTATTGGCTAAAATCGACCATGGGAACCAGACTCACCGTAAAAAGGGGTCATACATTGGTTCCCCGTGTACCAAGAAAGAATAACCCAAGGTTATTGGATCTTGAATTAAAGTACATTGCCAAGAGATTGGCTCCCCGTTTTAAGGACACTTCCCTTCCTCTTCCAGCCCTCAAAAGGATCAACGAGGAAACCGAAAAAACAACACATTTAATACATGTTAACAAATAATATTGCAGTATGGTTATCGGTGATGGACCTCGTAATTTTCAAAAAATGGTTAAGGGAAGAAAACGATACCTGAGTTGGCACCCCACTCTCCCTAATTAGCTTCATCAAAGGGAAGGCCTGGAGCCTTGATAGCGTTCACGCACATTAGCCGCGCTATAGGGCAAATCTATAATGGAATCAAGATTCGAACCTTCTATTAAACGGAAACAATTCCGGTCGCGAGCTCGTGACCGTGATATGTCGGTTATTTCGCCATCCCCCCTTCCTTCCCGTAATGTAATAAAGTTTGATGTTACTTATAAGTTACTCAAGTTAAATATGTGATACACTAATGTTAATACAGTTGTTTCCCTGAAAAAATGTTCCGACTTTGAGTAGTATACCTTAGTATTGGGGCAAAGACAATCTTTAACGAAAGTTTCTAAAAACGTGAGTCTTCGTTTCGAACAGGTTCATCTTTACAGAACGTTGTTTTCCTTTTTCAGAGTCTAAAGAGACGTCTTCGTGCTGTGTATGGTAGAACGAAGTTTGAATGTACAAACACGGCAACATTAAAAAAAAAAAAGAAAGCAGTAACCTTCACATTCGAAATTAATCATTCTACGAGCACTCCATCTTGTTTCTCGTGACAGCTCAAAACGAGATGACTCCTTTTTTTTTTTTCATACCAACAGTACCCTTATTATTTTGGCAGGGAGCTTGTTTGTTCACGAAGCGCATTTAACCCAATCATCAAGAGACGATTCCCAACTCGAGAGAAATTGGAAAGCGTTCCTCATTGCTTTTTCTTTCAGGCGAACTCGGCTTTCAACCGCCGAAACTTCTCAGCCAAGGTCCGTGTTTGACTAAGCAGGATACCACTTATCTATCTGATGGAAAACTTTCCAAAAAGAAGTACCATCGTGCCCTGGAGGATATACCCCAGTCACGAACTGGTTGGCCCGGCAAACGAGGCTTCGGACCATCCCTCCGTCGGCAAATGATGGGTTGGTGGGGGGAAGGGCTGTGATTACCGTGCGGCTTGCTGTGTAATCAGAATGTCAACATATACCAGATGATATGCTTCATCATTATATTTACTCAAAGATACACGTCTTCTGCTGGGCTCGGAATCGCCATCTGCGCGCGGTACACCTACCCAATCGCTGTCATCGGAAGGCCCCGGGTGTGCAGATAGCACGGGCCGAGGGGTTCTCCATCTTTGGTCAGAATCGTATTCCATTAAATCACTTCGAGACGTCAATGAAATTTTTCAGCCAGTAGCGCCCGATTGCAAGTATTTTTGCCCCCCCACTATATAATTTTAAAATACATAAAACATGTGTGTATACAAATATTTATTTATTGCTGTTAGGCAAAATAAACAAAGGGTATTTGCAATGCAACAAAATAAACAATAAGAACAAAAACATTGACGATTAAAAAATAAATATTATTTTTAAAGTTACGCAAAATAAGTATTGTATTGTAATGCAAAATGAACAATAAAATACTAACGTTCTTAAAAAAAATGGATGTTATTTTTAAACTTACTCAAATTAAACGTGATGGACCGAGTTCTTTAATTCACCGATTGAGATTGTTCATGGACCACATTACACAGTTTCTTGTAGACGCAGATGCCCTCAAACCCCCTCACCGGCGAATTAAAGAATTCGGCCCCGTATTAATAAAATAAAACAAAAACACACTAACCTTCCAAGAAATAAATATACTTAAAATTTTAACGGTTAAGAAAATAAATAATATTTTTTAACTAAAGTTACTCAAAATAAACGAGAGGTATTTGAAATTAAAAAAATAAAGAATTAAAGAATGGGGCTACGTATTTGCAATGCAATAAAACAAACAAACGCACTGACGTTCTAGAAATAAATATTATTTTAAAAACATTAACGATTTAAAAAAAAAAATTAAAGTTATTTAAAATAAATAAGAAGTATTTGCATTAAAAAAATAAGCAATAAAACTCTAACATTCTAAAAAAAGAATGTTATTTTTAAAGTTAATTAAAATAAAGAAGACGGACCGAATTTTACTTTCATTCACCGATAAAGGATTTCATGGATCACATTACATAACTTCTTAGGACGCAGATGACCACAAACCTCTTCACAAGTGAATTAAAGAACTTGGCTATTGTATTTGCAATACAATAAAACAAACAACAAAAATACTAACGTTCTAAAAATAAATATTTTTGGAGTTACGCAAAAAATATACAAGACGTATTTACAATGCAGCAAAATAAACACTTAAAAATATATAACTCAAAAATATATTTATTGTTATATTAAAATAACTTTGAGTATATCAAACAACACATAAAAAAGTTATCATACAGCTCGTCTGGCCTTTATAAATGCAAAATCGTTATCGTTTCATTTTCATCAACAGCTACACAAATCTCATTTTCAATTGAAATATTTGCCAAATGTGATCGGCCCGCGGTTTTCGTCGAGTCGTGGGTTCGTGCCTTGATGCCATCAAAGACCTGCCGTGTAGCCAAGGTCGATGCACGTTAAATCTGTCGACGCCCAGAGTTCTCCCATTGGCGTGGTGTGGGAGTTAGGAGAGGGAGGTGCCAGCTCAGGTGTAGTCCTAGACACTTAACTGAGGCTCAAAATTATGAGGTCCGTGGCTAATAGCTCTCGCGTTGCTTCTAGTGCGACATTAATAAAAACAAAACCAAACCGTACACATATGCCAGCTTCTCAGTGATTTGAGAGTTCAGGGTTCAACTTAACGAGATGCTACTGTATACCCTTTATACCCTTTCCCCCACCTGTTTAAAAGCAAAAGTGAACAGCTGCTGGGTGTTCCTGTGATTGTGAGTGTTGTGAGAGTTCATTAACATAGCACTCGGAAGCAGCTGAGGGATACTTGCGACGGACCTCTTCATTTTGAACGGATGTCAAGTGACGAGAGCGACACCTGAGCTGGCACTCCACTACTCTCCAGACTTCCACACCACACCTGGGGTTTACTGTCTTTGGTAAACACGGGTGATGCACTCCCGGGATACCCTAGCGATCCTTCTCTGTTTTCGACCCTCCTTCTTGTCATCCATTTTGTGTCTTTTCTTCCGTTTCTTTCACGTCTAGACCACAGTTAAATCATTTTTGGCGCAACATATCTGGCTCTTGCGCCAATAAACTTTACCTTCTCTCTTGACACTTTTTGTCGACTAATCTATTTTCATAGTGTAACGTCTAGATCACAGATTTACCTTGTTTGGCGCAGTATGGCCACAACTGGCTCTTGCACCAATAAACTTCACTATCACTCACTCCACACCACACCACACCTCACCTAAGGGAGGACAAAGAACCTCGAACGGTTGAACGTGCATCAGTTTCTCTGCACGGAGGGTTTTTAGTCGCATCAGGGCTCGAAACCATGACTCGACGAAAGCAACGCCAGTCAGCGACCATGACCTCTCCGGTAAGGCGGCCGCTGAAGAGTGTTTCTAGAAAAAGAGATTTTGTCCCTCAACATGAACTCATATGCTTAGCTGTTCTGTGTGAGAAATAAAATACGTTTTTTATGCCGGGAAAAAGTGGACTGATTGATAAATGAAATCTTGCATTAAAATACGCGGCTGTTTTTATAATAACAATGTCAATATATAATATTAAAAAAAAGGAGGGTTTTTGTTTTCGCAATAAAGATTTCCGTGTTTTGATCCTACATTAGAAGACAATTTTAAGTCAAACTATAAGTCAATGATTGTTTGAAGATTTTTTTTGACGCCACTATCTTTTGATTGATAGTTTATTAACACCATACTTAGACGGCTAATGGCGAGGGACCTCGTAATTTTGAACCTCAGTCTAGTGATAAAGATGACACTTGAGTTAGCCCTTCCCTCTCCAAACTTCCACACCACGCCTTGAGACAGATTTAACGTGCTTTAACCTGGCTACACGTATGGTTTTTAGTGGCATCAGAGCTCCAACCACGATTCATCAGAAATAATGCCGACCGCAAGTTCGTGACTATAACTATTAGGCTACCGCGACTGCTGACGTATCTGTCGATTTAAATTGAATTATTTATTGGATTAAAAAAAAAGAAGCGGTTATAATAATAATTAAATCGAGTGAAATGAGTTGAAACTGGCGGCATGACTAACACATTCTTAACGTTAACATTTATCTATAACCTTCGTACTTGTATTCCTATCAGTTTTTCAATACTCTGAAGCAGAAATCTTCAACCTTGGTTCCTTGAATCTTTGACGGAGGTTCCGCAAGAGATCACTATTTATTTAATCAAAGCGCTACAATTTTAGTAAAATTTTAATTTTTGTAAAAGATCGAATTCTTGAAGTTAGCTTTCTTGTAAAAATAAATAAGTAAAAAAGTCACTTGCTTCAAATACATTCATCGAGAGACATTAGGTCACATATAAGTCTCCGTTATTTGGCTCAGTCGATGTATCTCAAATTGATATATCGATCGACGCTCATTTGAAATTAAAATTTAGTCTTAGATATCATACATTTTTGGATTAACATCAGAAAAGAATATCTTGAAATTACCAAAAGTGCTGTGAAACATCTAATGTCATTTGTTTCAACCTATGCGTGCGAAAAATCTTTCTCTTTGTATGCTGCGACAAAAACAATATACAGAAACAGATTGGATGCTGAAGATGACATTAGGTTGCAGATTTCAACAATTATTCCAGACGTAAAAATACCTTGCAAAAAAAAAAAAAAAAAAAACAATCACAGCCATGCCATTACAAAAACTTTCCTTTTATTATTAATTTTTTTTTAATTTAAAATATTTCTGCTGTTGTTTATTATTTATAGAATAGATTTTAGAAAACCAAAAAACGACATTATCTACCTTTCCATTCATTATCTTATTAAGAAGTTTGTATTGTGATAAAATAAAGATGCAGTAATAATTTGAGTAGGATAAAGCTTTGATATCCTACTTTCTGCACTATGATCAAGAGGTTCCTTCAAGAAAACGGCAAAAAGGTCGAATACCCTTGTTCTAAAGAGAGTGGTCGAAAATGGCTCCCCAGACTAGTTTGTCTTTTATACCTCCTCCTGCTCATACCGGGTCCATTTTATCATAATGCTTTTTTTCGCTTCTTATTCTCGCTCACGCTATTAAATTCATCCTTCAAAGTCCTGATGGCTGCCAGATAAGTGGAGACAAGTACTTAAAAAGATGATGCGGCTCCGCGAAGACAAACACACCCAGAAAAAAAGGGGCTCTTTTATATCAAGGGGGGGGGGGCACTACATCATCGCGCGCAATGCAAATCGTCACCGGTGGAGGGGGGGAGGAGGAAGGAACAAGATGAGAACTCCCCCTCCTCTTCTTATTTTGCAGGCAATCTGGAACGCAAACATCTGATTATGTTCGCTTAAAAAAGCCCCGAGTTTGAGTCTTAATAGCTTTAGTGCCTATCTCTTTACCGAAAATTCAGAAACAATGCCTACTTATCGGGTCACGAGGGATCTTAAAACGTATAGTTTTGATTTAGTAAATACACTGAGAGCTTTAATGAAGGACTAGAACAATAATCGGTAGAAGGAAAGGAAGAAAAAAAATTTCGGAGAGGAACATTAAGTATGTTAATTAAATAAACGATATATGGAAATATAATTAGTTTATTTATTTATTTATTTTTTATTATTTTTTTCTTTATCTTTGTTCTTGAATTGCCTGCATACTGTGTTATCACAGAACTGTGAAGGAATACACACGTGATAATAAAAGATTTGTTGATCGGATCACTTCTGTGTAACGGCGAGTTTCCTTTTATATTATACAAGTATTTGTTTAATTCAGAACACATACGGGATGGCGGAATTCGTCGAGTCGCGGGTTCGAGCCTTGATGCCACTAAAGACCCAACGTGTAGCGGGGTTGATGAACGTAAACTCCGTCGAGGCTCATGGTCCTCCCGTTGGCGTGGTGTGAAAGTTAGGAGAGGGAGGTGTCAGTTCTTTTTTTCCGTCCTTGTCACTTGACCGGACCGGTTTTATTAACGTCGCACGAGAAGATACACGAGAACTATTGGCGACGGACCTTGAACTTTTGATCCTTGTCACTTGACCGAGGATCAAATTTGCAAGGTCCGTCGCCAATAGTTCTCGTGTTTCTTCTCGTGCGACGTTAATAAAACCAACCAACAAGAGCACATATGTTTTCTCGCATTAAAAAATGGTACTAATTTTAAAACTGTTGTTTCTATTACTCGTACTAAGTTTTCTTTTTCAAGCCAGAGAGGGCCGCGGTAGCCTAGTGGTCATGGTTTCGGATTCGAGGTCGGCGGTTTTCGTTTAGTGGCGGGATCGATCCTTGCCCGCCAAAGACCCTCCATGTAGCGGGGCTGATGCACGTTAACTCTGTTGGGGGCCCAAAGTCCTCCCGTTGGCGTGGTGTGGATGTTAGGAGAGGGGGGTGCCAGCTCAGGTGTCGTCCTCGTCACTTGACTGATGTTCAAAACTACGAGGTCCGTCACCTATAACCCTCGTGTTGCTTCTAGTTGCGACGTTAATAAAAACTAAACTAAAAAAAAATCTCTAGACAATGTTGTCAACACTAATTTTTTACTTGATTTTTACCTGATGCACATTAATTTTAGAATAATATGATTGTTAGGCTTTTGCAGAATATATGTTACTTGAGCTTTTGAATTATTCAAAACAAAATAAAAAAAATTCTATGCAAAGTTTTTCAAAGAATAGATTTAGTCATCTAAGTGCTAACTTTTTTTTAAAAATAAGAATTTTTAAAATATTCGATTAAACATTAGAATAAAAGAAAACGATAAATATTGAAGGGGGAAATAATATCCTTTTCAAATATTAAAATTAAAGCAAACGATACATTGTTAAATTGAATACATTTTAAGCAAAATGTAACTGTTGCTACCATAAAATGGAAATAAACGAGTCATGTGCCTTTAATACTTTATCTTGAAAAGAGGTCTATGGTACTATTTTGTCGTTGACTGAAACAATAATCCCTGTGGTGGATAATAATAACATAAACAATTTTTTTTTATCAAGCTTTTATTTAAAGATGGACTAAAAAGTATAAACTTTCTTTCTAAACGTAAAATAATATAAAATTTATAGGAGTTCTAGGTACTTAACTAAGATAACTTAATCAATAAATTAAGTACGTAACTACTTACTTATGTAACCTTTGAACGAATTTTTCTCTATTTACATATTTAAAAATTAGGTTTTAACATGTCATATAGAGTTCCAGTACAAGACAATGATTTCAGTTAAAAATTTGATATATTCTTGATACAATATTAAAAGTTTAATTTTTTTAAAAAAAATTGAAAAATTTCATAAAAACAATTTTTTTAAAAATTGGAAAATTTTCTTGTATTTATCCCTATTTTAAAATGAAATTCTTTTGTTATATTCTCAATGAAGTTTTGAACAACTTCAGAGATATATTTTGCAATAACATATTTAGTTTGGGAGAAAAAAATAAAATGTTGATATAAAGGCTAAGCAAAAATCCTAACGTCCCCTACTTAACTTTTTTTTAAAATTATAGGAATAATTTTAGTGAAAAATTAATCCCTGATTTTGTTACTTGCAGTATATATAACACAGAGGAAGAAATTGTAGTGATTGGTAAATATTTTTGGAAGGAGCAGTATTTGAAATGCATTTGATGTTTTGAAAAACCACAAACTCTGAAACCCTTTCCTTTTTTTTTAAAGAAAGAAAATGTAACTTTGAAAAAATAAACTTTTGTATGCTTCAATCCTATTTTAAAACATTATTAATATGTTATTCCTAGTAGTAATAGTATTTTTGTATAGTTTCAGTACGTATTTTTGATAAATTGTCACTTTTTTCAGAGTATTAATAGCACCTAACAAGGAAAATGTTAAAAAGAAGGGAGAAAAAGAAAAGAAAAAACATATATCTATAATAAATAAAACCATTTTTAAATTTTTTTTTGCTTCCTATAATATTGAAATTCTGTATTTGTTTTAAAAAATCTGATGAATAAAAACACGTATCATAAAATTATCTATATCAAACGTAATTAGAGTTAACTCGGTAAATACAATGCAAACAGAACACGAGATATCAACAAATCACACGTAACGAAAGTTTTATTCACTGTAGAGAACAGTAAACGCTGCAGTTATGATTAAAACAAATAAAGTTAGTTTTTGAAAAGTTTCTGATAAAAAAAAGAAGTTGCATAAAACTATTGAGATCTCCACATACAGGAGACGTGGTCAAGTTCCAAAATGTATTTGTTTAAATTTTTCAATTTCTTTTCAATCAACTTCTAGTTCTCATTCATTCAAAAGTATCACATCAATCGAAAGATAATAATTCAAAGAATATTACTAAATTAAAATTTAAGAAATCGGTCGCTTGATCATTTAGGGTAAGAAGGACAGCACATTTAATTATTTATTAAAGAATATACAAGATCTCTCTCTGTCTCGAATCCCTCTTAACTCAGTTAATTCTAATTTGTGTTCAAATAATAAATTCTTAACCTACCAAATTATTCATTCCGATTCAAGCACTTCTCAATTATAACAGATTCGACTCCTATTATTCCGATCAGAAGTCACTTCCATCTACTTTAAATATAAACAATTAATTACGATGATTCACTTCAATCTAATGATGAGATGAGGACAACGTCAATCAGCTTATTGTTATCCTCTATCTATCTCCCTTCTTTTTCTTTTTAATTTTCAATATCACTATCTAATTCAATTTACTATACTTTCTTAATAACGTTTCATTTGGTTGCCAAGGGGCTGTAATTATATGGAATTCAACTTATCCGAAAATACCCTAGTGAAGAGAAAATCGCGAATAACCGACCGTCACAGTTAGAAAAGTTGAAAAAAAAATCGTAATAGCTCCATGACATGAATTAAAGCAATTCGAAACTCGTCAAATTTTTTCTTAAAGATTTTTTTTAATCTTCACATTTATTTCCCCCGAGAAATCAGATTAGATTTTAAAAAATAAGATACTGCTAGTTAATAGTCTTAACTATATACTAGTAATACCTTAATAATTCACTATTTTGTATTTTGAATTATATTTATGCTTATGCTTTGAGTGGCAACATCATATTTTTTAAGATAATTTAGAAATGGTGATTGATGAAACAATTTTGGAAACGTTGAAAAAATAGTGGCATCAAGTTGCAATTTTTTTAAAGAAGAAATTATATTTTCCAAAAGAAATTGATTAGAATTAATCATTTCGTCAGCTGAAAAACGATGCCAATTGAAACTAGAAATACTTAATCGTAGCTAGGCTTATTTCAATATTTTAATCAACGTTCAGTTAAAAAGATATATTATTGTTTTCGAAAATCATCAATTTTATTCTTGTTTCACATTCCACCTACAAATGAAAGAAAAACTTCAGGTATAATTCCGATGAAGCGTGACTGAATACCAAACCTTTCACTGATTGTTGTTTTGCGAATTTTTCCTTTTTCTACATGATGATATTTTTTTTACGTTATTCAAATAGTTTATTTAATTTTTTTTCACGGTCTATTGTTCTGAATGTTTGTTTACGCATCGCGGTTCGATTTCTCAAAAGAAAACATCATTTACAGCTAGAAATATTTGATGACTATTTTTCTCTTTGCTGATGTATTTCAAGTGCCCTTTAACAAAACAAAAACAGCATTTTTCTCTTGAATTCTGAGTTGCACGAATAACTAATATCTACTTGAATAAATTCACTAAGAATAGTAAAAAAAGGAGTTCATAGACTAAAGGGGAAGCAGTTTTAATAGGCTTGACTCATTTTTAAATTGACTTTTACCTTTTTTGACTGCACACTACGCTCTTGTAATTAAGAACTAGTGTAAGTTGATGTGGATGATATTTCAGCTGAAATCTCACTTACATAGTTAACAAAGCGTGAGGACTTTGAAATCCAATTGTGGACGTGGTAGCCTAGTGGTCATGGCTTCGGAATCGTGGTCGGCGGTTTTCGTTCAGTCGCGGGTTTGATCCTTGGCTGCTGAAGACCCGCCGTGTAGCCGGGAGGAGGGGGGTGATGCTCGTTAAATCTGTCGGGTTCCAAAGAGTCTTCCCGTTGGTGTGGAAGCTGGGAGAGGAGGGTGCCAGCTCAGTTGTCGTCCTCGTCACTTGACCGAGGTTCAAAATTACGAGGTCCGTCACCAATAGCTCTCGGGGTGCTTCTAGTGTGATATTAATATAAACTTGCAGAGACTCTTCTACAACAACGTTAGAAGTTAAAAAGCCTTACATAACCAGCCAGAGCCGATGTCTTTTCAGCCTGATTGGTAGGACCGTCAACTTCGGACCCACTGGTCCAGGGTTCGAAACAACGCTGTCGCATCAAGGTCATTAACTCTCTTCGGGGTCAGAAATCCAAAGCCGCCGAAAACTTAACTAACTTAACTCGTCGCATCGTGCCACTGATGCCACCAAAGACCGGATAGAGGATTTTCTGCGCCTAAAATCTGATCCGAAGTCGCAAGATCTCCCGGGATCAGGAGCTGATCACCCTCGTATCTCATGTTTATTAAAAAGTTAATGTTAATATGATCAACTAATTTTTTTTTTTACGAAAGGAGTACAAATGTAATTTCATTGAATATGGTGATTAGAGTCGAGGAAAAAAAATCAGTCTACTCCATCCGACTTTTTATTTTCAAAAAAACGCATAGGGTAATTCCAATCTTTTAATTTTATGTAAATTTAAATTCTTTAGAAACTCAATTTTTTCCCCAAAAAACTTTCATTGTAATGATTTTTACGCTTTTTGAACCACTCTCATTGCATTCTAAAAACATTATTTTACACTTGCACTAATAATATTTAATTAAAAAAAAGATTGAAGTTAAATGATTAATAAGTTTGATAGAGTGATATTGATTTAAAATTAAAAGAAAAAAAATAAACATTTTACTATACAACAATAATTAATCTTAATAATTAATAACAATAATTAATCTCCTCAAAAGTACTTATACACCCCCTTATGGAATTACTTCTTTTTAAAAACTTTTTTCGAGTTTTTAGTAAATAAAATGACGCTTCTATTCAAACAAATTCACTATAACTCAGCCGAATTACTCTGATTTGCTCTAAGATTTCCACACTGGTGCATCAAAGGTGTACTCTGTGCAACGAGACAGCGAACACAGTCACACCTATCATCATCGACAACTTCATGCATACGAACGTTTAAAAAGTTACATGAAATAACTGTTGTAGTTTTTTATTTTTTATTTTTAGGAGAACAAAGGAGTACAAAGGATGCAAAGGAATACTTTTGGAGTACAGGTTTTAAAAGGAGTGCGGTTCACCATAACAGAGTACAAAACTCTCTAAAAAAGTCCGGGTGAACACCTTATTAAAGTACCATTCCCTTTTTGTGCAGGTAAAATAATTTACAGCGAGAAAATATCAAGGTATATAAATTAGCAAAAGAACTTAAAAATGGCCCAAAAAAGATTGTTTATTCTTTTGCTTAGGGAGATTTTTTTTTAAAAAAAAAAAACCAAATAATTTATCACCGTCTCCTTCTCATCTTAACTGTTAAATTTACGAAATAAAATTAAAGGAGTTACGTAATTCACAAAAAGAAAGCGAAAAAGGAAAGATATAGTTTGGAGGCAATTTTTGTATTATTTTCTAGGTTAAGTAATAGTGTCGCCATCTATGAATTTTTTTATGTACTAAAAACATAGTGTAGTATGGAATCATTAAATACAATTTCAGTTTTAAAATTATTAACACATTACAAAAAATTAACAATGGACGAAGACTTATCAGAAATAGATTAAAATAAATATTTTTAGGAAGGTAGTAAAACAATTTATTGAAATCAAGTTTAGAACATACAATGGGATCATGAATTTTCTTTCATTTTCTTCGGAATTTCCTTTTCTCATGATAGGAATTCTCTTTTCGAATTTTAAGAATAAAGATTTTCGTTTCACAAAATAAAGATCTGCACTCAAATGAAGGATAACTAGTCATTCAGTTTTAGACTGATTCCTTAAATGGAAAAACTATTATGTCTCTTTAAAAAATGTTGGTATTTCTGTACTAAACGCCTTTAAAATTCCAAAAAATGCGCAAATATTATTTTATGAAATCGCTTTACGTTCGTGTATATGCAGGAGAGCGCGATAAAAATTTGATTTAATCTTATTTAGGTAGTAATCTTTGTTAATAACTGTAGAATAAAATGGAAGACATATTTTCAGCGAAAATAGAAAATAAATTAAGTTTAGTGAGAAATTTTTAAAAATGAATTTTCAACAGAAAAATTCGTTAAATATGCCGATGTAAATTTTAATTTTTAAATCCAATGACTCTGAACAAACTCATTTTTGTACACGTTTTTAAAAATTATAAATTTTTTGCGATTAACTGTTGTAATATTACGGAATTAATAATTCCATTAATTAATTCCATAGTTTCCGGAAGAAATTACGTCGCGTGTTTAAAAATTAAACTTTCAGCGGATGCGTCTTTTTGATTAATACTCACCTACACACTACACTCAGGGACATCTTAAGGCATGGGCCAACTGGTCCAGGGCCCAGGACCTCGCCTTTGAGGGGGCCTCGTCTCGTTCTCAACTTGAATTCAATAAGGTCATGATCAGAATAATTTTAACCGTCAAATGTTATTTCCGGGCATGACTGGTTGAAGACAGTTACTTCTAGTTATATTAAATATTTATAATTACAACTTTTGCTGAGATTCAGAGAAAATATTAGTTTTATTTCTAAAGCGAATATGTCCAATTTATATTGATAAAAATGCTACTGTGGAAGGATAGTCACAGACAACAGACACTCCTTCCAGCAATCTTTTATTTATTTGCACACGTGAGTTAAGGATCGCCCATGAATGGACAAGAAATACACTTAAGCCCCCCAATAGAAGGGACAAAAACACATTCCCTATTTTAAGACAAGCATCAGGACTAATAAAAGAGGGTTGAAATGACCCTGCAGTGACCTATAGCTCTAAATTAGCAATTCCTTCCTTTAAATTTAATTTTTTTGAAACAGTAAAAGGTAATTATATTTTTTACTTTTGAATTGTATTTCTTTGAAATTAAAGGTAATATACAAATATTTACCTCTCATTACAAAAAGAAAATTAATATGTAATAGTATTTGCTTTATTAACAGAGAGTTAGTAAAAATAATATATTGAGTTAAAAAAATCTGCTCTTTTTTGTAAATTTTCTCTCTCTCCCTCTGAACAACATGAAATAATCTCTTAATTGGTTATAAAATTATATATAAGTATTTCAATGTACCCTTCAGAAAATTTTTATATTGATTAATATGCATATAAGTGCACTTTCCTCCGTTTTGAATGCATTATGATTTTCCAAAGAATTTTCGATGTGTATTGTAATTCAGAGAAATATTTTTATTTGCTTCTAAATACGGAAAGCGTTATTTTATTCATTTAAAAATTTAAATGACTGTCCTTTTCTATTGTTATTGAATCCCAATTAAAAAAAAGGACATCTATAAAACGAATATATTTCATTACTACAAATTGTGGTAATGTAATATAAATGTAGAAAAACAATCATATAACAGGAATACGATTTGATAATTAGATAAATAAATAATTGGTAATTAAATAAGAAATAATTTGATAATTAGACAAATAAATCTAGAGTACGATTTGATAATAAGATAAATAAATTCCTGTACTATAATTTAATGTTATAAGAGTAAACATCAAAAATGGAGAAATTCTCGTGCACAGTACAAAATTAGAGATTTTTAGTGTATATAAGACCCCTCACTAGAAATTTTCTATTTGCGTGTGTATGTTTGATCAGATTTTCCTGTAGAAAATTGAAATTTATTATATATACTTCAATTTTAGTACTTATACTTAAAAACCTATAATGTATTTATACTTTATCATTTATAAATATTTATTATTTACTAATACTTTATTACATATTGGTATAAAATACTTTTAATGAAAATTACTTACATAAATATAATTATCCTAATTAATAATGTATGTAATACTGTTCTTTAATTTTTGGAATCTATGACTTCCTTTTTATCATAATTCTTTATTTCAGCTATCGCTTTTGATTCAAACTGAAAATATAACAATAATCCAGAATAATGTAACACATTTTTTAGCCTCAATAAAATAGAAAGGGGGAGGGAAGACTTTATGCAAAATATTTACATACCTTTTTCTTTACAGGAAACAATTATTAAAAAAGGATTATGCATTGAAATTCAGATTTTGTAACTTGAATATTCTTATTAAACTGCTTAAAAAAAGGTTTTTGGTGCAATTTCTAATTGATATATATCACCACAAACTGTTCTGAGTCGATTTCCGTCTTTATTAAAATTCATATTTTTATAATAATTAATCACGCGGTACACAAAATTCAGAATATTTCTTTTTCCGTACTCATTGAAAATATTTAATTAACACTGTAGATCTTTACTAAATGAAATGGTTTGAATAAAAAAAACGAAGTAGCCGAAACTGATTATACTCAAACAGGAAAGTGGACTACATATTGAAACAGCGAGAAAAGTAGTTTCTTTGTAAAACTTGTACATGACGGGTAGTTTTATGTACTTGAACGATAGGGACGGGCAATAAAAAAAAGGGATCATAGAAACGGTGTTACGAAGTAGAAGCATCGTTATCTTTAGTTTGGAACAAAATAGCAGGAAATAAAATGATACATTTTTGATTTTTGGAAAAATAATGATTGAGGGGTATTTGCAAATCGAGCACCGATTACTGTTGGGGAATAAACAGAACCTTTCTCTAAACTTTTGTAAAGGAGATGTTTCTAACACTGTGAGGTCATTTTCTTTCATATGGCAGCTAGTCAGAATATAAAATCATCAGAAAATGGAATAAAATAAACGCAAACTTGGAAAAATAAAAGCATGAAAAAAGTGTTTATTTCAAAGTCAAGAAAATAACGAAAATTAAGAAAAAGAAAGCATATAATTTATCTTTTATGAAGAAACTATTTACCTTCGGTCATCACAACCACTATTGCAAGAGTACTTCGCCGTTCCTTTGGATACGCCCATTCTCTTCCCAGAAGAGAGAGCTTTTTTTTCTTTTTACAGTTTTGATTTCAATCAATAGGCCCCATAAATAAACACTTAATTCGATTTGTACACAGTAGATATGTTCCCGAAGAATACGCGTGAAAAAATTCACGTATAAAAAGTATTGCATCAATGGAAAAATAGAAGATTACTTCCAGTCCTAAGAAATCAGCAAAAATAATACAACAAACCAGGAATTTTCATGTTAGGATCTTAAAAATTTCATTTCATAACGATTGTACAGATATCACAAAAAGTAAAATACCCTTTAACAAGGGGGAACAAAGTGCCACTAATTCATGAACACAAAAATTAGGGAATATAATATAAGTTAGACAAAAAGATTTTATTCATTGTCATTTTCTGATAGTATACGTATACGTTTGCGCAAGACTGCAACATCATTGCTATAATTAGAAATGTCTTGGTAATTGTCTTCGTGCTTCATTGGTGAAATTCTTTTTGTAATCTCTTGAACCTTTATGATAATGTGGATAAACCTTTTGTGGTGCCGATATTTCAATAGATTTAAGAACGAATAAATATAAAATAACGATTTAATCAGTGATGTGCAACAAAGTTATAAAAGTACCTTTTTAAGCCACCACAATTGCTTTCGAATTTCGCAATTGATTTATTCTAATTATTCCATATTCCGGATAAGTCAGAATGAAACATTTTCAAAATGGAGTTGCGAAACGTAAAAGATCGAAGGAAAAGCAGGAATTTATAGATAAATTACCGAAACTCACCCAATTTTTCATTAATACAAATTCTACATCTCTCACTACCACTATTTTCAGTACATCCAATAACGTACCTGTAGTTGAGGAACAGACTATTTAAATATTCGAGAAGATACTAAAAGACCTACTGAATTAAGTTCTATAACTGATAATGTTTCAAATATTTGTATTGCAATTTCAGATCCAGAGCTGTGGCCTTCATATATTGACAAGAATTTACAGTCTTACTGGGTTGAGAAAAGTCCGTCAGTTTGTTCCAACAAACATAAGGATTTTGAAAAATCAGTACGTATATTCAACGAGCCAAATTATAAAACTAAAACCAGATACCTCGCTACGATGTCGTTCAGAAAAGAGTTACATAAGTGTGAGGTTATAGACAGTGAATGGCTAGTATATTCTCCGTCACAAGGAAAAGTATACTGTTTCGTATGTAAATTGTTTACATCTACCAATTCTACATTCAGCAGTAGCGGATTCAATGATTGGAAGCAAGCAAATATAGCTATTTCACAGCATGAAAATGCACCTGAACACAAAAAGTGTATAATGAATTACCACAACCCATCACAATTATCTAGTCGCGTAGACACTATTACACAATTCAATGCTTAACGTCATTATTGGAAAGAAGTTCTAAAAAGAATAGTAGCTGATAAAAAACTGAAGGTTTAGTGAATAACGGAAATTATTTAGATACTCTAGAACTTTTAAGTAAGTTTAATCCATTTTTAAATGAATATATTAAAAATTACTGCAATTCTGGAAAAGGTAATCCTTTTTATCTATCTGCTATAATTTGTGATGAATTCATTGAAGTCATGGCGTCAAAAATCTTGGAAACTATCGTCACTGAAATACAGAAAGCTAAGTGTTATTATATTTCCCCAGATATGATTCATGCTGACCAACTAACTTGATTTTACGGTATGTTCAAAATGGTGCACCCATTGAGAGATTTTTGCAATTTATTAACGGACATACTGCAGAATATCTGACGGATGTTGTGGTTTCGTTTTTGAAAAATTACGATATATCCCTAAGTGATTGTAGAGGTCAGTCATACGACGATGCCTCGAATATGTCTGAGAAATATTCAGGATTGCAAGCCGCCCAACTTCAAAAAAAAAATAAATACGCCATATACGTGCCATGTGTAGAACATTATTTGAATTTGATTGGCATTCAAGCAGTAGAATGTAAATATAATATAACAATTTACTTTGATTTGTTCAAAATTTTATTTTTTTTTTCATCGTCAACCCATCGTTGGAATATACTAACATTAAATGTTAGCTGAGATAGAAATAAAAATGTACTGAAAAACCTATCAAAACCACGTTGGTCAGCACGCGCAGATGCATTTAAAGCTTTACGCTCCGGATGTTCAGAAATTGTCATGAGCCTGGATTGCTTAATTAATTATGAATTACCGGAAGCGGATACTCGACCTTCTGCTAAAAAATTAAAAATTAAGACGAATGAATTAGAAACTACTTTTTAACTATCCTTTGGAATGACATTTTGATACGTATTGACAAAGTAAATATATTTCTCCAGGGTAAAAATATGGATTTGTCGAAAGGAGTAAAATTATTAAAATCGTTAATGATATACATAAAAGCCAAAAGAGATTCTTTTAACTATTATGAATCAAAAGTCAAGAGAGTATCCTTTATAAAGGAAAATCGAAGTGTTTAAAAAAGTGTAAGACAATGCAGTGTTAGGGTAACTTTCCTTGAAGGAAATAGAGACGCCGACACAACGTTTGAAAGCAGCCACAGCCAGAAATTTAAAATCGAAATCTTTTTACCAATAATCGACTCCAATTTGAAATATACAAACACGTAGAAAAAAACACGAGGAGCTTTTTGAAATATTTGGATTTTTTGAAAATATTTCTAATTTGAATGAGACAGATATTAAAATAGCACGCCAGAAAATATAAAAATTTTGCGATAAAGATATAAATGGAGGGGAACTGAACTTGGAATATCAACATTTCAAGTCATATATGATCATTGATGGCGAAAAGTTGAAGAAAAGGCAAAGAGAAGAAATGGAAAAAGAAAGATTAATAAAAAATATATATATATAATTCTACAAATGTAGATGAAGAACAGTTGCTGGAGAAGGGGACTGGAATTGGGATCAACACACTCTATGCATATGCATAATGAAAGACTAAAAAAGCAAAGAGAAGAAATGGAAAAAAAGAAAGATTAATAAAAATATAATTCTACAAATGCAGATGAAATTGAAGAACAGTTGTTGGATGAGGATACTAGAATCGGGATCAGCATACATGTGTAATGAAAGACTATTCACAGTGTTTACCAATATTGAAATAATAATGAGAATTTTCTTATCAATGATGATTACTAACGCGAGTGGTGAGCGTTCATTTTCAAAACTCAAACTGGTCAAAAATGAATTGAGTAAACGTATGACTCAATCACTTTTGAATAATTTAAGTTTGATGAGTATTGAAAATGAAATATTATTAACAATTGATTTTGAAGACCAGATTAATGATTATGCGAATTTAAAATGTAGAAAACGAATATTCACATAAAACCTCATTTTATTATGGATTGCTTTTATTGAACTGTAAATGTATATACATCAAATTAGATTAAGGGGTCGCTGATGGGGCCTGTTTTTTCATAAGGGTCAAAACCTCATGAAGTCTTCAGATGTCCCTGCCTATACTCAGTTAAAAATTATTCTGTCAGATGTCATTGTAAATAGTTCGTATTACCTTACTCATAGCTTGGTTTATCCCATTACATGCATCTTCAACCGTGCCATGGGTCTGGTACTGCTGAATATGCATATCTATTGTCATCTGATGCAGTAGATATTCTGAAAGACATGAACATGAATTTATCAACCACCCTTGGGGCTATTATTTCAGTTGAATCACTTTTGATGTACCAGATCACTTTTTAATTGTTTATCGTTTGCTTTAATTTTAATTACAGGTAACTGGTATAATATTCTATTTAATAGTTTATTGTTTGCTTTAATTTTATAATTACATGTAGCTGATATAATATTCAATTTAATAATTTATCGTTTCCTTTAATTTTAATACCGGAAAATTTTACTATTGTCCATTTCTCTATATTTGATCGTTTACTTTAATTCTAATATTTAATAATTATATATATATATATATATATATATATATATATATAAATTATTAAATTAATATCTTTAATTAATTAATTATCTTTAATTATAATTTAATTATATATATGTATATATCACGTCACGGCATAAACCAGTTGATTTCGTCATGGACGAAGTCACCCAATCAGACTCGGAGTTTAGTTTAGTTTAGTTTTTATTAACGTCGCACTAGAAGCAACACGAGGGCTATTGGCGACGGACCTCGTAATTTTGAACCACGGTCAAGTGACGAGGACGACACCTGAGCTGGCACCCCCCTCTCCTAACATCCACACCACACCAACGGGAGGACTTTGGGCCCCGAACAGATTTAACGTGCATCAGCCCCGGCTACACGGCGGGTCTTTGGCGGCCAAGGATAGAACCCGCGACTGAGCGAAAACCGCCGGCCGCTAGTCCACGATCTTGACCACTAGACTACCGCGGCCCCCAATCAGACTCGCAGACCGAGATGCGCGCGCACCGAAAAAAGCGCGAGACTTGGCGAAGAAGGGTGAAAAGACCGAGGTTCTGGTGTGTAGCATGTCGCATGTACGGCGGCTAAATAAAATTAAATACTTTTCTCTTGCCTGACTGTTTTCGTTTCCAATACGTTATAGTCTTTATTGGAGGCACCGACGAGATGAAAAACAATTACTCTAAAAGTAATTAGTTTGGCTAGAGATTATGGATGCATCAAGATTGAAATCGCCTAAAAGTAAAGCTGACCGTTCGCTGAAGTGCGCCATCTTACCGAGAAATAACAAGACGTGTTCTTTAAAAGAAAAAGAAGTGCCGTCCTCCACAAGTTATCAGAAAAGAATCTCTTGCTGTGACAACAACAATCAAATAATTCTTCGAGTACGAGCCTAGGAGTGCTGTAAAAATTTTGGTTGTGCTGACAAGTCCTCCAAGTATATTTCAGGTACGATTTCCTTCCCTGTCTGGCCAATTATTTACACTACATGTGATTTTTTTTTTGTGTTATTTTCTGTGCATATCCTATGCGTTGCTCTAAAGTTGAATTTAATTTTGTTCTACTATATTATATCATAAACAGCGAATTTTCCACCTGAATGTCTTTTTAAAATTTCCGTGAATCTTTTTATTAATTTAGTATTGTATGACTATTTTTGATTGCATATCTAATGCTGTAGAATTTAACGAATTCTGATAATTTAAATCCCGTCCTGTGATAGTGCGAGCTTTGTTTCAGTATATTTTTTTGTTATTTGGTTACATATTCATTCAATATTCTGTGTTTTATATATTACACCCTCCTGTATGGGATAAGAATCACTAACTACTGAGGAAAGATTCGGATATATAAATCACATTCGGATAATAAATTACATTTAAGAGGAGAGATAATTTCTTATGTCTGACCTTGAACTGTTCGGTTGAGCAGTAGAATATTTTGTTTCTTAATCTTATTCATGTAATTGAAATTTTTGTTTTGTTGATGAAAATTTCTATTTTTTAAGGCGGAAACATTTTCCTGCAATTAATCAAAGTATTTTTTATTTCCATATTGATATTTTTGTTATTGATAACTAAGATTATACAAACAATAGTTAGGAATTATATTTAGTGATTACCAATTTTGGATTTTAAAATTTTTACTAATATTTTATAAAGGAAAATTATACGTTAAATTAATTTTATTTTATTTGTGGGGTTTCATCCAAATATTTGAGTATAAAAACTATTTTACCTAAACATGGCTCGTTTAGCAAAAAATCGAAAAGCAGAGTTAAGATATATAGCAGAAAAATTAAGATGAGAGAGTAACTGACGATTTAAAAATTATACACCTCAAAAATCTTACTATAAATAGCACCAATTACGAAGAAGAATTTGTACGAGAAATACTAAATGCAAGAATACAGGAAAGAATAAAAGCTAGCACATCGAGTGCCTGCGAGAACTGTGATGCGATTGAAAGACATAATTCAAATCCTTTTGAATCACGAAAACTTCCTAAATGTAATGCTAAAGAAGATGATAAAATTGAAATTCTTGAAAATATAGCTGAAGATATGGAAAATCCTTTACCCTCATTTAGAGAAGACAAGGATACAATAAATTTAATTACTTGGCAATGTATTTTATTTCAAAATCCAATAACCTTGGGTTATTCTTTCTTGGTATCAGTGTTACATAATAATAATGAATATAAAACATGAACAAATTACAAAAATGAAACTCAGAGAGAGAAAAACTCAGACGAATGAGAAGGTGGGTAGGAGAATGGTTGTCCAATCAGAGTCGCTTAAGAGAAGAGGGGATTGACGTTGGCTGCTGCTGCGGCGTATCTGTACCTACCAGAGAGCTGCGAAAAGTTTTTCTGGGATCTGATGGTAGGGTCGCTATGGTGACCAATTGCGTTGTGAAAGAGAGATCGCTGATGCGTGCTGTGATGCGTTGAATTTTGAGTTCTTTATGAAGTAGTGTTCGTTTAATGAAGAAAAGAGAGTTTGCAATGCAGCGTAGAATTTTATTCTGCTCAATTTGAATAAGAGAGAGATTGGATTTTGCAGAAACACCCCAAATCTGGCATGCATATGTTATGATCGGAAGGAGATAGAGCTCGTAAATAAGCAATTTATTTTTTAATGAAATTTTGGATCTTTTCCCCAGCAATCTTTTGATTTTATGAAATTTAATTTGAAATTTTATCTTAATCGACAGAATGTGGGGACTGAAGGTTAATCTTTTGTCTAGAATGACGCTGAGGTATTTTGCTTGGTTGATCCATTCCATGCATTTGTTAAAAAATTCTGAGAAGCTCGAGTCTGTTTTTAAAATTTCCACATCTGAAAACAATGGCTTGAGATTTTTCCAGGTTTATTGCGATTTGCCATTTAAAAAACCAGAATTGTAAAATAAAGAGATAGATTTGAAGTTGTTCTTGAACAATGTGGTAGAATTGCAGTGTCTTGACAGAAAATTACAGTATCATCAGCAAAAATACAAACTTCTGTGTTTGAATATTTTGGAATGTCCTGCGAGAAAATTGCGAATAAATTTGGAGAAAGGGACTTTTCCTGGTGAGTGCCCGCTTGCATAGTGCCAATTCTTGAAAGTTTACGATTTGATTTGACTTGAAATGTTCCATTATGAAGATACTCTTGAATGAGGTTGATCAATAAACTGGGAATTTTAACTGAATCATTTTATGTATTAATCCGTTATGCCTCACTCTGTCGAATGCTTTTTGGACATCGAGAAAGACTCCTCCCGTGACCAAATGCTCATTAAAATCTTGAGTGATTAAATTTGAAACTTAAAAGCTGGTGGTTGATGGATGGATGTGCTTGAAAGCCATGTTGTTCAAGTGGAATAATGTTATTTTCTCTTAAGTGGTCATTGATTCTGTTGTTAAGAATTTCCTCAAACACTTTAGCAAATTGTGCTTAGGAGACTAATGGATCGATAGTTAAGTGAGAATTTTGGATCTTTGCCTGGTTTTGGAAGAAGAATTATAACTGCATGCTTCCAGGATTGTGGGAAGTGATTAAAAAGAAGACATTTGCTCAGAATTTTGATAAGATGTGTAATGGCTATCAGGGGAAAAGATTTTAATGCAGTATTTTTGATTTGATCATGACCTAGAACTTTTCTAGCGTTAAGCTTTTTAATAACTTCCATAATTTTTATGGGGGAGGTGAGTTTAGGGGATGCTAGACATAAATGGTTGTTAAATCTTCTAAATTTTTTTTCAACATGTTCAATAAAGTCATCATCGTAAAATTCAACGTTCTCAGTGAAGGACTCCTCCAGCGATTCAACGAAGAGGTCTTCTTTGGCATGGGTATCGAACACGAGACTTCTCTGTCCAAGAAGGGGAGGCAAAGTTTGAAGGGGGGTAGAATTTGAAATTTTGACCAATGAAAAAGTGAATCTTCAGTATTCACCGTTTCAAAACGATGTTCTCAGGCTTGATTATTTTGTGTGGAAAATCTCCCTTTTGATTTCCCGCCGGAGCCTATTACTTTCAGTTTTCATTAGAGGATCTATATAACTGCCAAAGTTTCCTGAGACGGTTTTTCTCTTTAATTTTTTGCCTGGTTGATTGGGAAATATTAATATGTGAATGGTTTATAACTTTAGCTATACTTAGCTTTTGAAATTTAATTTTGTTGGAAGTTGATATTGCATTACTTGGTCAATTAGCTGGAACATTTCTTTGAATTGCAGGTTTTTGAGGTTGTCGAGAGTGTCGGCAAATGAAGAAGTGTTTTCTTTTGGTGGAGAAGGTTGACAAGGAATGATGATGAAGAAGCAGGGGCAGAAGGAGGTGAACATGTATCGGCTGGAAATGGAGAGAAATCACTTTGCTGGAGTTGCAGTTCTTGTATTTCAAGTTGGCTTTTTTGCTTGAGAGATGCTATTTTTCTTTTCCTTTCCTCCCATGGATTAAGTTTGGGAGGAGCTGGAGGTTTGTTGAGTGGATTCTTAAGGCAACCGATGTAGTTAGCTGGGTGATCGTCCCCGCAGAGGTAATATTTTACTGGGATTTCAATTAGTTTTTGCCAGTCTCTTGTAAGGTGTGCAACTCCATATTTCCCACACTTGGGAGAACGAGTACAGAAGCGCGAATTATGGTAAATTCCTTGGCAGCGAAAGCATTGTGTTGGGCTAAGTTTCTTTCGTAAAGGTTCTATTTTAGTTTTCATATAGGTTATCTAAGTACAGGTTCTTCTAGGTTATAAATTTCTTTATTATCGTCGGTTTTAGGTAAGTTAAGTAGAAAAAGCGGCATTGGAGACCCTGTTTTATTATTTTTTATTTTTTTCTTATTTTTCATGTTGTAGCACTCTAGTGCATGAATGTTAAAATTTTGGAGAACTTTGATTATTTCAGTTGGCTGCATATCTGCTGGCAGTCAAGAATTAGCTCCCTTGATTCTGAAGGTAGAAAAAGGCAAGAAATGTGAAAATTTTAATCTGTTAAATCATTTAGAAAAATTACAGAATGAAACATGTACCTTAAATGAAAGAAAGAGACGAAATGCAGAATGATAAACAAGAGGAAGAGCAAAAGTCAAAACTGTTGGAGATTCGACGAGAAAGAATTCTGGTAAAAGAAAAGGATGTTACAGGAGAAAATATTTCCTTTGGAGAAAGAGAGAAATTAGTATTAAAGGTGCAAATTAAGTCAAGAGAAAATTTACCGAATCAACTAGAGGAATTGAAAAAGAAGACGTGTTTTAATTGAAGGAAAGAAGAAAGCATAGGAAGCGTTCTTTAAAATTATCCCCATACTGAAAAGATAAAGTTTTGGGACAGATAGTTAGATGAACAGAAGAAATAAATAAAAGTTTTCCTTCCCGAAAAGAAGAAAACATACATTTTAAAGCGAAAAGAGGGATTCTACTGCAAGGGAAGAAATGTCGTAAAAGTTATCATAAACTTTTCAGAAAGAGAGAAAATATTAGTATTGTGAAAAATAGAGTAATCTATTTGTTAACAGGTTCTTTTTAACCATAAAGTCCTAAATAAAACAAATAATCACTGCGAAATACGCAGGCATAGTAATTTTAATATGAACAACTTCACTTTACAAGGCAATCCCCACGTGAGTAGTGGAGAAAAAGGTTACAGTTAACCCTCTCTTGGTGGGGAGTTGAGAAGTTACTCTCCTCACCCAAGGGAGGGGAATACACATGGCCTGGTGGCTGCGGAGACCTGGGGTCGGAACACAACAAGTATCAAGACGAGGGGTTCCACCCGAAGGAAGGAAAAACGCTAAGGTGGACAGAAAGAAAAAAAAGTTATTCAACTCCAGTTGGGAGAGTCCCCGTTTTATAAAAATGGGAAAATGTTACTGCTGCCAAAGAGGAAGGCGAAAACCAGCCCTCTTTGACCCGGGTGATATGAATGGATTCCAGCCCAAGAAGTACCCCCTTCAACAATGAAGAGAAAGAGATGATATTGAATAATTCTGACCCAGAGATAGGGGAAAAGAGTATCCCATTTTATACCTTAATTTTTTTTTCTGATTCCGAGAAAAGTTAATGCACAATGGAAAAGGAATGCGCGGTTATCGTTTATGTAGTGATGAAACTAAAATGTTATCTGGGTGGACAGCAAAAATTTATCATCCAGACAGACCATAACCCATTAGTCTGGTTGAAAAAAAGTGCTGGAACAAACCCACGCCTTATGCGTTGGTCTCTTGCACTACAACCATTTAATTTCGAAGTCGTCCATACACCTGGGAGAAGTCACGTTGATGCAGATGCTTTCAGTAGAATTGATTATAGTTTAGTAAATATTTACCCGAAATGTGTGTTATTGTTTTAGCTCTAAACTGATTATCAAATTTTCTTTTTTCTTCAGAAAACATGTGATGTTCTTCCTTTTCAAAAATAAGTTCAATTTCTAATAATTGATGCCATAAGATTATACAAGATTTCATATATTTGTCACGTATACATTTAAGGTAAAATTTCAAGGTTAGCACAATTGATGTATTGGAATTTTATCGCATTTATTTTTAAGAAATTTTGATAGTATATATACATTAATATACATTGATAGTATTATTTTTATAAGCATGTGATATACTAACATAATTTTCTAAAAGTTATAATGGAGAAACATTGTTATTACATTTTAATATTACGATGCTAGATTATGCATTAGGATGTTATGCAAAATGTTTCATGGTAACAGAAGGAAACATCCAATAAGAAAAGTAAACAAATTTTACTAATCATTGCGTACAACATTCAAAGTGTTTGTGATATTTGCTTATTAATAGAGCAGAGAAATTATAATTGATTTATAAGAGTATCACTTCAGAGAATAACTTGTGTAGGGTGAGTTGCATTACATTTAACATGATGAACATTTACGTGTGAATGAATTCTTTATTTTTCTCTTGAAAACTATAGCCAAGAAAGTGTTTGTTTCATATTTTATATAATTCTAGTAACAGTTATGTTAATATGAATATTGACTGAAACAGTATGATTTGAATTATTTTGCAAGATGTTATTAATTAAATATAAATGTAGTACATATTTACAAATGAATAAGATAACATGTGACTATTAATTCTTTAAATTTCTTATGTATTTGTGTTATATTTAGTATATAATTTTGGCCAGAGGGAAATCGTACTGTGCTGTCCAATTCGTACTGCGTCATCTAAATCATATTGTGTCTTTTGAATCGTATGGTGTCATCTCCTTCTGTCATCTAAATATTTTTAGTGAACTTCAACTTTTTCTTTATCAGAAAAAGCTCTCTCCAGAGGAAGGAGGAGTTTATAGCGAACATCACACGGCTCAAACCAGTTGATTTCATCCGAAACGAAGTCACCCAATCAGAATCGGAGACTGAGATGCGCGGGCTTCGAAAAAAGAGCGAGACTGGATGAAGAAGCGTGAAAAGAACGAGGAACTGGCGCATGGCGTATATATAGCAGCGAAATAAAATTAAATAGTTATCTCTAGCCTGACTGTTTTCGTTTTCAATACGTTGCAGTACCTTGGTGGCTAAATCTATTCCTTGTAAAACTTTGCATTGAACTTATTTTGGTCTCTGCTCTTTCTAATCTAAAAGCATTGTATCACCATTTATCATAAACTTTAAATTTTTTTACACATATTATAGATCAAAGGATTCGATTGGAATTAAATCATTTCCTTTCAGTCAAAAACGGATTTTGAAAATTTGGTTTCTAAAATCAGTTACTTAAAAATATTTTTGTTCCAATAAAATACTTTGAAAATTGCATCTTTTATATTGAAATTTCTTTATACATTTTGGTAACGCCAGTGAAAGCGTATATGGTGCGGTAGACTTTTTTAGATATTGTGACAAAAATAATGATATTAAAATAAGTCTTATAGTTTCTAAGTCCAGACTGACTCCACTTAAAAACCAACTTAACATATTTTGGAATCAATAATAGCAATTAGAATTTGTAATTATTTGTCCAAATTATTTAATGAAATTTGCATTAAAATTTAACTTTGGTCAGATTCTGGTATTGTTATATATTAGATAAAAAAAGACAACAACCAAGGCTTGGAAGCTGTTCCTAAGTAATAGAATTTCCGAAATCCATTGTTTGACTGATCCTGCTTGTTGGCAATATTGTCCTGGCCGGTCAAACTCAGCAGACCGATTTACCAGAGGCAATCCTGTTCAAAATCTTATAAATGTCGACCTATGGTGGCCCGGTCCAACACGACAAAGAGAAGATAGAAATAAATAGCCTAAAGAAATCCTAAAAATAGATGATAGTTTTTAAAAAATATCTGATGCTGGAGCAAAAGAAATTGTTAAGAACTTTTGTACATCTCATTTGAAAGAAACACGTGTGAAATTAGAAACTTTTGTTTCTTTACTAAAAGTGAAGCAAATTGTCGTTTGGGCGAAGCGCTAACTACAGAAACTATTCTAAATTTAAAGATCATTTGTCTACTGAAGAATAATGTAGAGCTGAAGAACACCTCATTAAAGAAGTGCTAATGTAGCGCTATGGAGAAGAAAATAAATTTGCTAAATGAGAAAGAGCAAATTTTTAAAAATCCTAAACTGTATAATTTACATCTTTATTGACATGAACATAATATTTTACCGATTAGTAGTAGAATTAATGAAGCTAAATTTTGTTCTAATAAGATAAATCCAATAATCATATCAAAAGAAAGGAAATTGGCAGAGCTCATAGTTAAGGAAAAACTTCTAAGCATGGAAGAGTCACTGTTTCTCAAAGTAGAAAAAAATATTGGATTCCTTGAGGCAGACAACCGGTAATAAAAATTACTAACAACTGCTTCGCATGTAAGAAATACTCTGCTAAAGTAGTAGATCAATTGACCGGACCGTGTTACCCAATGGCAGAATTTCAGAATCACCAAACTTTGTGACCGATGCAGCCTAGTGGTCATGGCCACGGACTCGCAGATGGCGGTTTTCGTTGTGTCGATGGTTCGAGCCCTGAAGCCCCTAAAGACCCGCCGAGTAGCGGAGTTGATGTACTTTAAATCTGTCGAGGTCCTTTATCCTCCCTAGGCGTGGTGAGGAAGTTAGGAGAGGGAGATGCAGCTCAGGTGTCGTCTTCGTCACTTGACCGCAGTTCAAAATGACGAGGTCTGTCACAAATAGTCAATGCGGTGTTAAAAAGCAATCATTTTTATTGATGAATAACTAAATTACGTAATGACTGGAAAGTACCAATATTGTGAAGTATTATTTTCCTCGCAAGTATAAAACCTCTTCTCTCACTCACACAAACAGATTTTCTTAAATGGTGCAAAACATAGTACACATGTATACTATCAAATGAGATAAAACTCACAAACAAGGCATACAGTAAAACACTGTTTAATCAGCAATTATTACACGCATATATGCAAAACGTTTTGAAATATTCACTTCATTTGCACATAAAAGGGTTATCACATTATATCAAAAATATATTTAATCTGGTTGGTAATATTTTGGAAAATAATTTTGCATTCTTGGTCATCATTTTCTTCCCCATCTAAAGGTGCCTCCAAATCCATAAGTGGGCTCCGACTTAAAAGTGTGACCATCCTGCCTGGCAAATCCTTGTCCGTAGCTGACTCCGAGGTCTAGGCTTGCGTCTTTCTTTTTGCTTTCCCACACTCTGGTTCCGACTCCGGCGTTGAATCCGGCTGCAAAATTGTGTAAGTTGTTTCCACCCCCTGCACCTTGAAGACTATACTGGGGCTGGAAAAAATTGAAGCAAAAATATAAGCATACGTTTTCTGATCATCCCAAAAACTGTTTCATTCAATTCAAGATCTTAGAAATGAATATTAAGGTTGCGTCTGTACTTAATGATAAAATGGTCGCGAGTTGATGGCCGGCGTCCTAGTCTTTAGCTCTGACGTATCGGAAAAGTCACTAAAAATTGCCAAAATCGCAAACCTGCATCCTACAACCCATTTAAAGGAAAATGTAAAAATTTCTATTGAGATTTATTTTACTATTTACACAGGTATTAAAACGTAATATGCTTCACTTATTATTGACCAAAGGAAAGCTATTATATTGAAATAAAAATATTGATTGGATCCATTTTCGGTTCCACCCTTGGCGAGGATGGTGAGGCAGTTTGGAGAGTGAGGTGCCAACACTGGTATCGTCCTCGTCATTTGACCGAAGTCCAGAATTCCGAAATCCATCACCAATTGCCCTCGCGTTGTTTTTAAATGCGATGTTGATAATCAATCAGTAAAATGAATGGGTAATTTTTATGGAATGGGATCCAAAATTGGATAACTTTTTCTGATGGAAAAGTGCTCCAACATTAATATTACATTCCGAGTTCACTATTGAGAACAGCATATCTTTTTAATAAACTTTTCATTTTTAATGGAATTAACCTATTCTTTCTCTCATCAAATGTGTTCCATATTTCGTCTTCTATATCGCAATGGGGCGATATAGAAGAGAATGGGGTATATCTTCAATATACCCCATTCCTCTGCCTACAATGCCCTATGCGAATCTTCCATTGTTCGAAATAGTGCTGGAAGTCTTCTGTCAGCTTCTTCAGAACGCGCGCAGCTTTCTCTTTCACAGCTTCAACGGACTCAAATCTTGTTCCTTTTATTGCAGATTTCACCTTAGGAAACAGACAGAAGTCGCATGGCTCAAGATCCGGCGAATAAAGTGAATGGTCTATCACTGGGATGCTGTACTTAGCTAGAAACCTCTTGACAGGCAATGTGGAATGAGCCGACGCATTGACTAGGTGGAAAAATATGACGTACAAATTCTTTGTCAATTTCTACAGTCTCAGCAATCGCACGAATCCGATGGTCAGATCGAACCAAGTAACTAATTTTTTCGATATTGTCATCGTTTTGAGGTGAAAGAGCGACCAGGGTGTGAATAATCTTTACCGTTTTCTCTGCCATCTTGAAAACGCTTAAACTACTCAAAAAAAAAAAAAAAAAAAAACCGTGGATATGATAAATATTCATTTCCATAGACTTCTTTCAATAAATAAGTTTCAGTAGCTGTTTTTCCAAGTAGTCACATGAGAAATTTCACAACAATTCGTTGCTCACTTATGATTTTTCCGGCGAAACAAACAAAATAACTCTTGATACAAACGAAGGCTATGGGTGTATTGATTTATTTACATAAGCGCGTTGCATTGCATTCCAAAAGAAAGCTTCATGACAAACAGCTGGCGTTTGGCGCATGCGTACTTCTAAAGCAGCGTCAGTTTCGTTATTTAATAGCCTTACCTCGCAAACTATTTATATAATACGTATGTCTATTGTCTATTATAATAAATATTTTATAAGAAAAACCACTTAAAATATTCTTAAAGAATTGAGTTCTTTGTTTTTCCAACTAATCCTTAATGGATGATTATTTTTTCAAGACATTTTGTTTCTTATTGATCTCTTCCATGGCAGATCTTGCTCAGAATAACTTAGTAACAGCCCTGTTGCTTCGAGGGGTCTTGGAATGTGTGAATGAAATCTGTTATGGTACATCTTTCTCTCCCCCTTTATATGACATTTATTCACCTGGAACATCAACTGGATCAGCTTCCTGTTCTTGTACCTACTGCCAGCTGATCAGTATCAATTGTAAAAAAATCATGTAATGTCTGCCCTATTATTTTTAATTTTGTTTCAGATTTTATCTTACGTATAAATGAGTGATTCATATATATATGGAAAAAAAAACATCCTTCTATACACACACACACACACATATATATATATATGTGTGTGTGTGTGTGTATATATATATGTGTGTGTATGTATATATATATATATGTGTGTGTATGTATATATATATATATATATATGTGTGTGTGTGTGTGTGTGTGTCTATATATATAACACATCGATCAATAAATCCCGAGACTAACCCAGAGATGGCGCTCGTAGTAAACCAGTAACCAGGTCTTTCTAGAGTACTAACCTTTGCTTGAAACGTGTCAAAATTTTAAGTCGATCGGACCAGGAAAAAGGTTTTTTGAAGTGAAGTGAAAAAGGTTTTTTCCAAGTGGGTGCCGCGATTGCTTTCGATGGAGCAAAAACAGCAACGAGTCGATGATTCAGAAAGCTGTTTATCGCTATTTACTCGCAACAAAAAAGATTTCTTGCGAAAAAAAAAGAAAAAAAAAAAAAAAAGATTTGGAAAAGCGTTGGAACGATTGTATCACCCTAAAAGGTGATTAACAAAAGGTGTTATGTTGATGAATAAAAAAAAAATTTGCAAAAAAAAATGTTGTTTTCAATGTTAGACTCGGGAGTTATTGATCGATGTGTTATATATATATGTGTGTGTGTGTATATATAGCGGTTGTTTTTTTTTAATCAATATCGCACTAAAAGCAACACAAGGGCTATTGGTGACGGATATCGTCATTCTGAAGCTCGGTCAAGTGACGAAGACGACCCCTCATTGAAAGAGAGAAAAGGTATAAACGTCTGCTTTAATGGGAAGTTTTGACGTCATCCAAACAAGAAGTTAACTTGAATTTCATTAAGAGAAAATCATGACGCCATGATGTCTAGGAGAGTATCACAAGCGATTGTATGTCAATGGAGTTATAGTAAATCCGCGTGCCTTAGAGACCCTCTTGTTACTGAACAGAGTGTTAAGGTTCCCATCTACAGGCCATTTCATAAACGTAATATTAACCCTATGGAATTTCTATAACCATCTTCAAATCTATACTATTTTGTCTATTTGAATGCAAAAAAAGTGTATCCGTAAGAGCAAAAAAGGATGTAGGTTTCTGTGGAATTACATTTCCTCCTCGATTTTTTAAAATATTTAAAGATTGGAAAACCTACTAAAGAATCATTAAAACAGGAGTAAATATATTTTTAAGAATCGGAGGTAAAACTTAATTCTACAGAAACCTTCATTATTTTTTGCTCTTTCGTTTATTTATTTATTTATTTATTTTTGCATTCAAATACATAAAATAGTAAGGATTTGAGGATGGCAGTAGAAATTCCTTAGTTTCACGAAATCAAAATGACCGGTAGAGAGTAGTCTTTACAGGTTCCGACTGTATTTAGATACTTGAATTTAAGCAAAGCGATCCCTAATTTTTATTAACTTTTATTTTAAAATTATGGGTGACACTTTTGCCACAATAAGAGAAAAAAGCTTGAAATGGTGAAACCAGTTTGATATAATACAAATAATTTCCATTCAAATTAACTTTGTAATTTAAAGAAAAATAATAATACAATTCATCTACAGCATCTCGTTTCTTGTTCCGAGGTACAGTTTTTAGTATCAGCAGAATTGATTTTTAGTTTTCATACGTTACAAAGACCCCATGTATGTTATTGATAATTAACACGATATTTTTAATTAAATATTTAAAAATTCTACGAAAATACTCTTAAAGCAAAATAATAAATGAAAAGTTATAATTATTATTACAATGTTGAATATCACCTAAATTACCAATTCCACAATTGAAAATGAAATTTTAGATTTTAAATATTCGTTAATGTTATAAAATCTATTGCTATGAGCTGGATGGAGGGAAATCTTTTTCGTTCAAATTTAGAAAAAAATTAAATAAAAGATAGGATAGATTCTACGAATGAGGGGGGAAATTTTTAATTTGAGAATTTCTTTTTCTCCATAGCCTCGTGTTGCTTCTAGTGAATACGACGTTAGTAAAACCAACCAGTCTTTTTCTCCAAATATATCGCGTATCGAAATCATTATATAGAATGTGTGATTATATTAGTATGTATTCGTAGTTCGAAAGACATTTAATTCCTCAAAGATATTTTTATATTTATTTTATATATTTTTTAAGTAAAACATTTTTCATATGTTCCCGAAGTTTATTTCAGACATAACTATCGTCGAAGTCTTAAAAATTTTCACAAAAATTTATTTTCTTCTATAAAAAGAATATCAATCTACTTATAAATTAGTTCTTACCTCTCCCACTTTTGGTTCCGGTTGTGGCGGGTCAGCACTTTCAACTGAAAGGAAGAAAACTTATTATTTTAAATGCACCAAATATAATTAAAATTGAAGGGGAATCCACATTCCATGTAGTAATCGCTTCAAAACTCCTCAAGTTATAAATTTTGAAAATATTATTAAGATACCATATAATTATACTTTTATACGTCAACATTTTTCTTTTTCGTATAAAGGAACGTCTAATTATTGATAAGAATAAATAATGCACGTTTTTTTATGTATATTATGCACCTGGACAAATAAAGGATTCGCAACAGATGGAGTCGATTTAAGAAAATTAGTAAGAAGAAATCGAAAGAGCTAAATTCTGGATAAAGTGGTTCTGTGGGCTAAATTCTGGAAACTTCTTTTAACTAATATCTGGGGTTTCTTTTTGACTTAATATTTAAGTTTCTAACTTCTTTCCAATCAAATGAAATGTGATGATGTAATTTAAGTAAACTTTAGGAGTGAATACAGTATCCGCCCGCGAATCCCGAAAATCCGCGAATTTTGATGCAGTTTTCAAACGCCTTTATTTACCATAAAGTTACATATTTACCAGTTATACTGTATCATCCCTCTTTTCTAATTTTTTTTTTTAATCTTATATTAACTGACATAGTTGTTTGTAAATTATTTACCAGTTAGGGTTGATGTGAGCATTTTTCTGCTAAAAAATGGCCTAAGAAATTCACGAAATTGCCGAAATTATGGAAAAAAAAAAAAAATTTGAGAGCGAAATCTGCGAGTATGCGAGGCCGCGAACGGTCAACCGCGATTGGGTGAGGGTATACTGTAGACATAGTTCAGTCGAATAAAAAAGATAGGGAATTGAACTGAGAGATATTAATACGTTTATAGTTATAGGAAGAATGCTAATGTAAAGTGCGAGAAAGTTTTCTCGTGTGTGTTCGCGATTTCCAGAGGTTAGGAACCGAAGCGTTTCTGATTGATTGAATATTTGAAGGATGTACTCGCATCGTATTCCTGTAAGCGTTTTCTCTGACACATTATAGTACTCGTTGATAAAAACTTGATACTGATAGAGAGCATTATCCTTATTAAAGTATTAAGAAACTCCATTTTAAAATCCAATTGACTAATTTAATTATTTTGCCTGTGCCTGAAAAGTTGTTATTAGAATAACATTTAAGAAGAAAAACGAGACAAGTAACAGGATTACATCACAAAGTTATTAACCTAGATTAACCAGACTATCAGACGCAACTATCTATTGTTTTATGAATTAAGACGTCAAAAATATTTTTTTTATGCAAATCTTTTATTTTTTCTGAATATTCTTTTTTTATATTTTTTATTCTTTAATTTATTCCTAATTCTTTTTATGTTCTTTAAGCGGATTTAAAAGGAAATGTTGCGTCTAAAATGACAATAATTCTCAATACAAAATCTGTGGCTTAGCATATTCTAATTCGAAAAAAAAAAAAAGAAATAGAAATAAAAGTTTGTTATCGTACCAAATGAATAAAAAGAGCGTATGTTATTTTTTCAAAATTTATGCTTCCAAAAATAAAACTTCTTTATTATAGAAGATGTTTCTTATGGAAATTAAAATCCCACAAGAATTTAATCATTTTATAATTTTTCACTGTTGCAAAATAATTTAAATCAATTGTGTGACAAATTTAAGGAACTGAAAATTTAAAATGAATTGTATTTTACATTATTGATGATTGGAAATCAAAGTTTTAATCAACTCTGAAATAAAAAGGAAGCACCGTCTAATTTTTATATTAAACAATAAGCAACTATAATGTAAAATTTATGCCATCTTTTTTAGCAAATATTCACTTTCCCTTTAAATAAGGAATCTTGCTGCAGAATATATTCCAAATTATTATTAGAAGATTGTGCAAAAATTGTACTCTAATTTATTTAAATTCTCAGGAAGTTATATTCATTTATTAAAATATCATGTTTATGAATGTGATTTCAACCCAAATTAATTTAAACGATGTATAATTATTATTATTATAGTAAATAATAGTTTAATTTAAGTATCAAGTTCTACAGTAATATTTTTTTAAATCAGATATCACAGGAAATTTTTGTTAATTTTAGAAGAAAAAAAATCACTTTTATGAAATTGAATAATAGATCAGATATTTTTATATAAAGTAATTTCAAAATGTAATTAATCCAGTATTTTCTGTTTAGGTTATGTTTGAATTAAAACATATTTGAAACATGACTTACCAAACGTGACCGCTACGCAGAGAACAAGACAAGAAAGAACTCCCAAGTATTTCATGACTGAAAGAGGTTGAGTTTAAGAACAAATTTTGCTCGTGTTTCAGTAACAAATCTTCTGTGAGCTCCGAACAAGTTAAAGGAATCCTTTTATGGGATTTTCAAACAATGAAAGAGTAACTGATTTCATTGCATCACAAATTTTAATGCTAAAGAAAGGAAATTTTTCCTTTTTTGACGAAAGAGAGAAATTTCCCTTTTCCCCACAGGGCTTTCCCGTTTTCTTTTCGGATTGCCGAGGATGAAGTATTGTTTCATCGCTGATCTGATGCGCAGACAAAGAAAATATGAATAGAATAGCTTGGAAATTTTCCTCGTAAAAACGAATGCAACAGCTGAGAATTTATAATGATTTGTTGTTCGTGCTTTTGGATACTATTTACCATTGATTTAATTCAAAGGCGCCGTAAAGAGTGTAAATACTTTATTCAATATGTTTTTCCGTATAATAATAACAACAGAAAACTTAGGAAAAAATTTCTTATCTTATGGTTTTGGCAAAACGTATTGGAGAAAGGATTTAGAATGCAAAAATTTCTAACACTTCAAAATTAGTTTAACTGACACTCAGGTTAAGAGTTTTTCAGCAGCATATCTACATTCGAATTTTTTTTTTTTAGTGAGATTGTATAAATCGTCACTTTCCTTACTAGTTATATAAGAAAAAATATGAATATTTTAGCTCTCTTATATTTCTTAAGATATCAAAACTAGTATTTTGTAAAATAACTTAAAGTTTCTTAAAAAAATTCTATTTTAAAACGATTTTCGTAAAAAAAAAGATAAAATTTAATCGAATGAAGTATTTTTAATTATATAAATATTTTAAGGGAATGTTAAATAAATAAAAGATAGAATAATTTAAACTAAGAGATATTTTCAGATTGGAAAAGATCGAAGAACTCAGAAAAGTCCATTGCTTATTGCATATGTATCTGTTTATAATATTGTAAAGTTAAATTCTGAAATGATCTATAAATATACTCCCTCCCCTCTAAGACATTGTGGTATTCCTATAATCACTGGAGATGGGGAAACTGATATTTTTAATTAATAGGTTCCACTGTATTAGCTCCACTCTGATAATAAGTTTCAGTATCTTATTACTTTTAGAATATATGTTTCTATATCCTGTAACTTTTTAATTATATTTTACTCTCCTATTAATTTTAGAAAATATTCAACTATTTTATTTTAATTTTGTTCATATTTCAATCATACTAATTAATTTTGTTTATATTTAGTCATACGCACTAACTTTGGATTATATTCCACTAATGAACGATGAGAGGAAGTGGCGACTGTTCCTCGAAGCAGCTATGGTATCAGGAAGGGCATCGATTGGTTAGTTTTACTAACGTCGCACTAGAAGCAACACGAGGGTTAATGACGGAGGACTTCGTAATTTTGAGCCTCGGTCAAGTGACGAGAACGTCACCTAAACTGGCACCTCCGGCTCAGGAAGGACTTCGAAGACTCCGTGAAATGGCGAGGTGAGTGTGACGAGAAGCATTGGCCATGACACGACATGGGGATAAGGGAACGGAAAGAAGCAAATACAAAGTGTATAACATCTTCAAACTTTCCCTTTATTTAAAAACGATATACGTTTACATGATGCAAATTTCGTAATTAAAAGGAATAATAAGAACAAGTTGCTAAAAGAGGTGACAATATGAATAAGATTTTGTGTGGAACATATTAGTGACGTACCCAGAAATTAATTTTAGGGGGTACATATCGTCATTGCCATGAAAGAAGCAATTTCTTCAGTTAAACAAATGTTCAGCAATTTTGGAAGTAATGACTTAATTTTTTTTTACAACTTCCATAGAGATGCAATTCTGATCTTTAAGCAATCACCCAGAGGAACATTTCTGAGACAGCAAAAAAATCTTCTATTATTTTTCTCAGGCTTTGAGTTCAGGTGGAACTATTTTTTCTCTTATTGATGAAAAAATTTAGTCATGAGGATAAAAAAGAAGTTTTTATTCTTATGACTATTTTTTTAAAGTTTAGAACATGTATATAATAGTTTAATGATAGAATTTTCCTGAAATATATATTTCAATTTTCAGAAAATCTCTCTCTCTCTCTTGCATGTGTTCCTCCCTCCCCCCCTCTCGGGTACGTCACTGGAGCATTGACGAATTAGGTTCCAAACACATGCAGTAATATTATTTATCTTATTACATTAAATAACACCCCCCTCCCTTCTATTTTTATACATCAACGACATGATGTATAAAAATAGCCCATGATTTAAAAATTTTATTGCTGAAAGTTGGCATCCTTTGAAATTTACGAAATAATATTTATTGTCGTTAGGTACAGGCCATATCAATGCTCCATAAGAAGTGTCAGGCACGAAATGCTCGTAGGTGCGTCCACTCGCCTGTCAGCCTATATTTATTGTCGTTTTCTTCTCTTCCAGTTCGTTACATCAAAGAGTGATCTTTCTAATAAAATATTATTTATTACAGCTAAAATCTGTCTGTTGTTTGAATTAATACCTTTCCGCATACAATTCGATTTATTAATCATTGCTCGAGCCAACATTAATCACAGCTGGTCTACAATAATAGACTTCAGGGCACTGATACAGAACCTCTTTTCAGAATTTAGATATTTATTTTTAACTGATAATTTCGAGATTAATACATTTCTAATTTAACAACAAGGCCGAATGAAGTGATTGTATAGTGGAGAGAAAAGACTCCGATCATAGAAGAAAATTTGAATTTAAGATTTATACAATGACTATCATTCGGCGAAGAGATTATCATTTTGGTGCCCTCATTAGTTTATCCAAACAAACAGCAGAAATTAACAATTATATGCTTGGAAAAGGATGATAGTGGTGTCCCAATCATTGAAGTTATTCATGTATAAGAACGTACGTGTTTTGTATGTGACTCGCGAGTGTGACATTTCTGTGTGAATGTGTGCCAAATTCTTAGCGAACTTCTTATTTAACTGTTCCACCAGGACGGATATAGGGAGACCACAAAGAGGGAGAAAATGCACTTTCCTTATATACACACTTCTAAAGAATTAAATGTATAATGATGTATAAAAATAGCCCGTGCTTCTAGCGCGACGTTAATAAAAAACCAAACTATGATGATATTTGAGAAAGCCTATTCTAGAGGTGTTTTATTGAGAAGAAAATAATATGAAATCCATCTGTTGAAACAACATTGGAATCAACAGTACGATCAATAATTTTGAATTAGATCAGGAAATAGAAATGAACTCTTTTTTTTTTAATCAGAGAATGATAAAATTTAGGAAATTAAAATAGTTTTATGAGAGATCATTACACACGCATACACACACATATACATATATAAGGAAATTAACAATTGATTACTAAAGTAAATAAAATTTTGACTCTAAAAACTCATGGTTGTTTATTTATTTCTCTAAGAGAAAGAGGCAACAATAGGGGTATACATTATTAAATCGGAGAAAACAAGAGACGAACACCTGTTTTCTAGATTGCATCAGACAAGAGCAGAAGAACGTAACACTTTTGGCTAACGCTGAGGTAGTAGCCATAGTAACTTTTGAGAAACGAGGCAGATTGCTTCCCGACCTTAACCAAGGCAACATTAAGCTTTCTTGAGTAAATCATTGTACGTACCATTTTATGTGTGTTACCCTAGATAAATCATATTTTAACTTCAATGAATCTTTTACTTACTAGAACTGAACATCTTTATTATAATGGCCAGTATGGATATATATGAAAGTCTGACTCATAGATCTGCTCTCTAACATGAATCGACTTTCACATGGTTATAATTCTGTCGGAAATTATCCCGACTAGACTGACAGACGCCATCAAAATCCTTTCATCTTATACCATGTAATCACCACGTTATCTGAATAAATCCTTCAATATAAATTCAAGGGAAAGGTAAAATTCTCTCTCTTAAGATGAAATCGAGATGGCTGAGCTATGTTTCTTTCGTTCTCCATTTTAATGATACATATTTATTGCCTCTCTCATAAAAATGAATAAAATGTTTTAATACGAAAAAAGGGGTTCTCATTACAACCGTAAATTTGAAAAAGTCACTTTTTTACTTATACATTTATCATTAAATACATTGTAACGTAACTTTTATTTACTCCTCCCGTCAGAGACATCTGTATTGAGCTTCCGTTTTTGTTTCCCTACTCCTCATTCAAAAGTCGTAATAAAAGAATTTATTTCTCCAAAGTGGGCAAAAAATAAGCCACACCTGGGGTCAGCTACTTTGCTGCATTCATGAACACACAGTTCTGCTACACAAATGTGACAGAGATGATCCACCTTTGTGAGGAATTAAGAATTGTGACATACGGGAACTTAGAGCCTATCCCTTTGACATTCGACATTTGGCACCTGCATGCCCATGCGTCAAACTGGATACGGTCCGATAAGAACGAATGGTGTTGGGGGACAGAGACGAAGGTTGTCTGTGAAAGTCATTGGCCGTCCAATCGGAAATGAAAATGAATCGAAGGAGGAGGTAGACAGCCTCAACCTGAGATTTAAAACTTAATGAGATTGCCATTTTTTCACAAAATTGGAAAGAACGCGTAAAATACATTGACGTTGTACTAGATAGGTTAAAAAGAGTGGGTTTACAACCTTTTAACTCTGAAATCAGATATAAACCAGGATAGCTCCAGCAGACTAGAATAACTAATCGCATTAATAGTTTCTCCCCCCCCCTTTTTTTTTGTAAGTACTTTTGTTTGTACTTTGTAGATTAAATCTTATGTTTCTTGAAAATGTTTTGTGCGTCTTGGTGAAGTGCATGATGGAAGACTGTTAAACAGGAAAAGTTACAAATAATGTCCATTTACATATTCGGATTAATATATTATTAGTATCCGTCTTATCTTCCTTAAAATTAAATCTGTGCATTAATGTGTAGAAAAGGATTGAAAAAATTCTAAGATTAGAAATTTAGGTTTTTTCTTGTGATGTATAAATGGTTATATATTTTTGTATTCATATTTTTGTATTTATTACTAAGAAATTGCTTCCCCTGCTTGTCTCATTGGATGGACAAATTTTTCTGTGTATGTCTAGTGCAGTGCGGGACAGGATATGCCAAATCCAGTGAAATTGACATTTTAAAGAGAAAAGGAGCTGTAATGTAGCTTTTAGATAACCCCCATCCGAGACATCTGAATTGAACTTCCAGTTTTGTTTCTGACTCCCCCATCAAAAGCCGTATTAAAAGGGTTTATTTCTCCAAAGCGGGCAATAAATAAGCCACACCTGGGGTCAGCTACTTTGCTGCATTCATGAACACATGGTTCTGCTTCACAAATGTGACAGGGATGATCCACCTTTGTGAGGAATTAAGAATTGTGACATATGGGAACTTAGAGTCTATCCCTTCGACATTTGGCACCTGCATGCCCATGCGTCAAACTGGTTACGGTCCGATAAGAACGAATGGTGTTGGGCGACAGAGATGAAGGTTGTCTGTGAAAGTCATTGGCCGTCCAATCGGAAATGAAAATGAATCGAAGGGGGAGGGAGACAGCCTCAACCTGAGATTTAAAAGGGAAGAGAAAAATAAATAGTGAGGCGAGAGGGGATCTTGCGACGAGAGCGAAAGGAGTCGATCCCTTAAGGAGTGAGCAATAGAGGTTTCGATTTATACTATTCCTCTGCTCTTGCTATTTGGTTAACTCTATCTTTTAGGGACTGGACTCAAAAGGAACTATTTCTATTCGTGATATTTTGTTCGTGACATTGTGCAAAGAGTAACATGGCGTAAACGCCTTGTTACTTGCGTATAATTCTTACAATTGTAAATAAAAGAAGTACTTTTACTTAAGCTGTGTGATCCTTCACGCTTCCGAAATTTTATACAAAATCTAGGGTCATGACGTTACAACTCAGTAAAGATATAAAATTGGTGGCAGCGAGGCTGGATTGGTGTCTGAATTAATAGACACCCGAATCCAATGTCGTACTTATACTGAGTTTACTGCGGAAATAGACGAAGACCATCCCCTCCCGGATATCTTCTACAAGCGAAGGAGAGGTGTCTTTTCATTGAGCAGGCAGCAGATTTCTATATTTTTTTCTGTGTAGAATTTCTTGAAAAATTATTGCACTCTGCTTTATTAAATTTATTTTTAAATTATTGCCCTCTGCCAAGAAACTGGAAAGGTATTTTGCTTTAAAATGAATCAGATAATTGTGTTCGTGACATTGTGCAAAGAGTAACATGGTGGAAACGCCTTGTAACTTTAGTATAATTCTTACAATTGTAAATAAGAAAAGTGTTTTTTACTTAAGGTATGTGATCTTTCACGCAACGAATATTTTTCTCACGACGTTACAACATTATATATATATATATGTGTGTGTGTAACCTATTTACTTTAACGTTTGTTCAATATTAATGAATCATTCCATACAAGGACGAAATACTTTTATTTCCATATTGTAGCTGACTTTAGTCAGGCTTCGGCCACCAAAGGCCGAAGGGAAATTACCATACAAATCGCAGATGATCAACAGAGAGAGGACGAGCGTAAGAGAGGAGCAGTATGAAGAGGAGAGAAGCATAATAAGGGAGCGTTTTTCGCTCTGTTTTGCTATTTATGTGAGAGAAAATTCAATTAAACTTCAATTAAATCATTACAATTCCCCCCCCCTCCGCAAGACGCGGATGTGCGTTGAACCCTAACACTGTGCGTTGGCCTTTATCTTACAGGAATGTCAAAGAAAAAAAAATTAAAATTAAAATTATATTTAAAAATGATAAATCTAAAAAAATCCTATTTAAAAATTTAAGATCTAAAATTTTAGGCCTTGAAATCCCTTCATCCTCATAGAACACATAAACCATTTTAATAGGTATTCAGAATATTAAATACTAAATAAAAAGCTAAATTTGTTGTGTGTGGTAGTGTGCCTAAAAATCTAACATAACTTTTACAGTAAAAAGTTTGATAACCTGAACTCCTGAACCGGTAAAAAAAATACATAAACAACAGAGATGTGTGGGTGACATTTTGTATGAATCAAAAGTAATATTAAAATAAGTATAAAATTTTAAAAACATTAGTTTGACAATTCTTAAATTCAATTGCATTTTGATCACTGATGACAACACTCTGACACAGTATCCAATACGTTGTTTACAAATTTTCTACATGCATCTCTGGGTGAAGAATGAACATGCAAAAACTTAAACTCTGTTTTTCTACATCTTACAGGAATGTCAACAGACATGGAAATGCAAGTTTTTTAAAATTGGTTTTACAAATATTAAATTTAAAAAAGTAATTATAAAAGCATGTTTGTATTGTTTATTACTTTCTACTTGTCTTAGTCTACAACAATTTCTAAACCAAAACCTTTTGCACAAATTAGCTGAAGAAATGTGGGTGACAAAACTGTGCCACACTTGTTCGCATGTCAAACTGGAACAGCTATTCTGTTTTATTTATACCTTATTTATATTATTCATCATTTAAATTAATTATTCACCTTCCTTTAAAATTAATACCTTTATCTATAGAAATCATCTAAACTAGACATACATTCCTTTAAACGCAAAAAATCTTTTAAACCCAAATAATATTAATGATATTTAAACATTTAAAACAAAAATTTCCTTTTTCTTTCATTTCATAAAACGCATTGTTGACTTTCATTTTAAAACCAATTATTCATTTCAAAAAGTATATGATTTTTATTTCAATACAAAATATTCATTCAAATTATTATATTATTTATCATTTCTCAATTATGTAATGTAAAACAGCAATATGTTTTATTCAAATCTAAAGTATATAAAATCAAAAATATTTCTCAATTCTTCAAAAATGTTTTTCAATTCAAAACACAGTTTATAATCATTTCAAAACTAAATAATGATAATTTCAAATCAATATATTATTCATTCAAATCAAATTAGTAAGTATACACTTCAAATTTAAAGTAAGTAAAATCAAAAATATTTCTTATAATATCAATTTAAAATATCCACCACGCATATCTAAATAAATATTGGGATAATCATTTTCTTAATAAAGCACAAATTATAAAAATTATATCATATTCATTTATATATCACACATTATTATATTTCTTGTTGGTTAATTTTGCTTACTTTGTATTACAATAGTAAGATTTCAATTTCTGTAGTCAAATGTGTTTCAAAAATGTTACATTAAAGAATTCTGAAATATTACTGCTATGTGCACTTTTTTCATTTGATTATACACATCAAAATAAAATATTTTTCACTTTTATAGAATTAAATTTTAAACTGGAATGAATATAAAATGTCATATGTTTCTTGAGTTATTTGTTTTTTTTTTTTTAAAAAAAGAAAGATATATGTAAAACTTAGCTGCAGCACTAAAGTTGACACACTTGGGCAAGAGTAGGTAGAAAGTGCTGAGGCGGAGTGAGGTGCATTCGTTTTGCGCCTCAGGGATTGGAAGTGTAATGTTTGATTGTGGTTCGAAGATATAGTGAAATGAGTTACGCCTTTTAAAACTTAACAAAACTTTATTTAAAGATTAAAATAGGCTCGTAGCACTCCTAGGGAGGCCTAATCAACTGCTCCCCTGCTACTGAGACCTTCAACTTACTCCACAAAAAAAAACTCACTTTTTCCTCCTCCTCGAGGGCGGTACTGCCAGCGCCACGTAGCGGAGGCTCTGAACCATTGCTTGGAGGGGAGGGGAACACTACATCTCCCCACCAAGCTCTGACGTTACATTTGTGTACAAATTTAACTCAGCAGCTGAAACTCTCAAAATTAATACTCAAAATATTCACATAATGCAAAATTAGTTCACAATTATTAGCACAAAATGCACTATAATAATTATAAGAAAAGAAGCAATACTTAAAAGCGAATAATATTACACATTACAAATTATCACAAATCACACACATTATAAAACATTAATTAATATAAAGTTCTTGATTTCAAAATGACTCAAATTACTACGATATTCTAAATGTAAAAGAATGGAAAGAACACATGGACTAGCACAAATACACATATAAGAAAAAAATAAAAAATATATCCTTGCGTTCAGCAATAATTGATAATATTCACACTAAGCGTGATAACGCATCTGCATGAGGCATTTTAGCTCCTGCACAATGTTTCAGAGTTATGTTAAATCTTTGCAGGGAGAATGCCCATCTTTGCAGTCTAGACGATTGTGGTGCACTTTTTGTTAAAAATGGGAGTGGATTATGATCCGTGTAGAATTCAATTTCGGTGCCGAACACCCACGATTCAAACTTTTTCAAACTCCACACAATCGCGAATGCTTCCCGCTCAATGGTTGACCAAGCTTGCTGGGCCTTGGTCAGTTTCTGACTCGCATAAGATATTGGGTAAGTTTTCTCATCCAATTTTTGGGATAAACATGCAGCAATGCCAACTGATGAAGCGTCTGAATGAATGATGTATGGCCGGTTCATCACAGGAGTATACAAGGAAGGAGCATCGGCAAGCGTACCTTTTAATTTTTTGAACACTTCTTCATGGTCATCAGTCCATGGAATTTTGTCGGAGACTCTCTTTTTAGTTAACTCCGTGAGGGGATACACAAGCTCCGAATATTTGGGAATGTACTCGCGATAGTAATTGCACATACCGAGAACACTACGCAACTCTTTCTTATTTGTCGGAGATGCTAAGTTTCTTATTGCACGCACCTTTTCAGGATCAGGCTGATGTCTTCCTGAACCTACAACGTGTCCTAAAAATTTCACATGGGGTTTCACGAAATAACATTTCTTAAGGTTCACAGTGAAGTTTAATTCTTCCAACTTCGATAAAATGATGTTTAAATGCTGCAAATGTTCACTGAAATTTTTCGAAAATATGGCGATGTCATCTATATACGCACGGGCGAATTCTCTATAAGGAGCAAGTGCTTTATTCATTACCCGTTGAAAAGTAGCAGATGCATTTTTCAGCCCAAAACTCATGACTTTAAATCTATACATTTGGCGATGAGTTTTGAAAGAAGTAAAATCTTTACTTTCTTCCGACATCGGGATTGCCCAATATCCCTTCAAAAGATCCAAAGTAGTTATTACGTTAGCTCTGCCAATCGACTGGATCAATTCTGTTGCGTCTTCCATAGGGAAATCATCCGTTACCGTTGCACAGTTCAACGCCCTGTAATCGATGCACAATCTCATGGATCCATCTTTCTTATTCACACAGACTACCGGATATGCAATCTCAGCGTTGCTTTCCTCGATTAATCCTAATTCCAATAATTCTTGGATTTGTTGATCTACTTTTCCCTTCAATGCTTCAGGGATCCTGTACATGAACGGTTTTTTCCGTTCGACGTTTGGCTTTAAATTGATTTTATGAGCATCAACTTTAGCAATGTTTACATTGCCAGTAAACAGTTTTTGGTGCTCACTTAACAATTCTAGCAATTTGGTTTCTTCCTCATCTTCCAGATGGCTTACATCAATATGCTCCAATAACTCTTTCATTCCGGGCCTCAGAGAAGTTGGAGTGGGAAGAACTTCACCAAAGTCTTCATCGTCTTCGAATATCACACCGATTGCATTAACTCTTGGGTAATACCTCCTTATCTTATTCACATGACAATGCCGAATTTTTCCATTACTCAATTTCTCTTTATAAGAGTGAGGAGGATTCAAACCAGCTATTTCTCCAGGGCCAGTCCACTGCGCGTAGAGCTTGTTCGTTGAATCAGGTATCAATAAGTATACTTTTTCGCCCATCTCAAAACTTTTGGAACGAGCTTTGCGATTGAAATATCTTGCATAAGCTTCTTGTCTTCCGGAGGCAATTAATGACGCCTGCTCAGCAGCCATCTCTAAATTGATCTTCTGTTCTTGTAAGTAGTCAACCACGGATTTTCCTATGTTCAACGGAATGGCAATGTCGCCACACCAGCTTGATTTTAACACACTCAGGGGACCTCTAGCTGTTCGCCCATGCATCAACTTGAAAGGTGAAACTCCTGTTGTGCAGTTCGGGACTTATCTGTATGCGAAAAGCATGTACGGGATATATTTGTCCCAATTACTTGGATCTGTCCTAATCACGTGGTGCAATGAATTTTTTAATACTCTGTTGTACCTCTCCACGAGTCCATTCGACGCTGCGTATCCAGGAACTGAAAATCGTGGGGTACAGCCTAAGCGCTTCATGAATTCTTGAGTTAACTTTGAAGTGAAATTAGTCCCCATGTCGCTAGCAATGACATTTGGAATTCCGGTCCTCATAAATATCTCCATTAACGCGTCGCATGTAGCTTTGGCAGACAACGATCGAAGAGGAATCGCTTCCGGCCACCTGGAATGCTGGTCTATCATAACAAGACAGTATTTGTGTTTTCTGGCCGAAGGTGGGTCAATCTCGCCAATTATATCAACATTCACGACCTCGAAAGGTAAATCTGGCCTAAGAACAGGGGTTATTGGTATTTTATCCGTAACTTTCTCTTGGCTTCTTAATTGACAATTGTTGCAAGATTTGCAATACTCTAAAATGTCCTTCTTCAAATCAGGCCACCAGAAGTTAAAACGAATTCTTTCGCTGGTCTTTTTGAATCCCATATGACTTCCAAAAACAGATTCGTGAGCCAATTTCAATACTTGAGGTCTTCTGATTTTAGGTAAAACCAGTTGAGCCACCTTTTCTCCAGTTACTTTATCGTCGTGGAATAGTAGATCATCACTCAAATAAAAATTTCCTTTTTTCAAATTAAATTGTTTCCATACAGCTTTCAACGTATCACATTTTAACTGCTGATCTCTTAATAAAGCTCTTTCACTCACTCGATGTTGATATTCATTTTCCTCCTGCGTGGGAAATAATATTTCCAAACATAAACATTCTTCATTTTCTAATATATGTTTTCCGCTTTCTGCCCTTCCTGTTGTATTGAAATCAGACTTCTGTCCCCCACAGCAATTTCCATAAATCTCCGATGTTGATTCATCGCTTGTGGTTTCGTTTGCATTCTCTTTCAACATTTGATATATATTTAATGGGATAATCGCTTGACCTTGGATTTTATCTGTGATCGCTGCTAATACTTGAATAGGTTTTGAAAATGCTTCGTTTTTCTTGTTCTTTATCCATAATTGAACACTGGAAAGAGAAGCTTCTATTTTTTTCTCCGAATGCGCTTTTTAAAATTATTTTCCCTTCCTCGTTCTTTTCATTCGAAATGAGATTCGAGTTCAACACAGTTATCATTGATCCGGAATCAATTAAAGCCGTTGCACTCTTTCCGTTGACAGCAACTTCAACAAATTGGAGATCACTCATAGCTAATTTTGGTTCGCTCGATTCTTTCTTATTTATGCTTTCTAAAAGGAACTCAGTTCGAATTTCTGCGGTCACTGCTTGATCATCTTGCTTGTGTCTATCGCTATAACCATTCACTCCCGTCGCTTTGTATCTTTTTGGACAGTTCTTCGCCAGGTGTTGTAATCCACAAATATAACATTCTTTCGTTGATGTTTTTATTTCTTCCTTCTTTGGAGTTCTGGTATTTTCTCTTGAATGAGGTGGAATATATCTCCGTACTGGTAAATTTTTCTGTTCTTCCCATGGCGGACGTTTGATAAAAGCTGAATACTCTCTTTGGAAATTTTCTCTCGGTCTTCTGTTGACACTCGCTCTGACATTTTCATAATCGTCTAATTTTGAGGCAATTTGATCTGGTTTTTTGAAATGTGTCCATTCGTCAATAAAATGATCATACATTTCTGGCGGAGTTCTCCTTTTGATTTGGTCAGTAATCATCAAGTCGCACAAATCTTCAAAAGTGTTAACCTGTAAGCCTCGAATCCATTCGTGAAAATAGTTCGTCAGTTCATAAGCGAAATCACCCCAAGTGATATCTTGTTTTTTCTGATGCTTCACAAACATTTGTCTAAATTTCTCTGGTGTTAACTTATATCTTTTCAGGAGAATTTCTTTCACCTTATCGTAATCGTTCGTGATTTCTTCATTTTCACGTGCGATGATGTGTGCAACATCGTATGGCAATAATCCGATCAAATGAGAAGTCCAATTTTCCTTTTTGATTTCAACTCTATTCGCTTGTCTCTCAAATAACACCAGATATAAGCTAATATCGTTATTCTTCGGATCGAATTTTGGGAGAAAGTTTTGCAGCTCTACTTTCGATTTAAAAACGACTTCTGAATTAGTTGTTTCGCTTATTCTAATTCTTTCGTTTTCTAAGCGTAATTTCTGGATTTCAAATTCCATTTCTTGCGTGCGTTTCCTTTCATCATCTTGTTCTTTTCTGTGTTCTATCTGCGTATTGAGCAATTCTCTAACAAATTCTTCCTCATTCCCTTCCAATTTCAAAATAGCATTCCTCAATGTCATTACCGTCATCTCTGAAACATTCTCGATGCCCATTTCTCGAGCGACGTATTGCAAGTCCTCTTTTTTCCCTTTCGCTAGGAAAGCCATTGCGATTCGCAAATCCACGGAATCAGAATTTTCACAAAATTCACTCAATTCCGAACAAACTCGAAACTCACTATATCCTGTCGACTGCGCCAGTGTAATGTTTGATTGTGGTTCGAAGATATAGTGAAATGAGTTACGCCTATTAAAACTTAACAAAACTTTATTTAAAGATTAAAATAGGCTCGTAGC
>BMAW01022330.1:60393-123006 GCA_019974015.1 Nephila pilipes
TCAATATAAGCAATCCATTGGCAAAATGAGTTTTATATAAATATTCGCTTTCTACATTTTAAATTCTACCAGAGCTATTAATTAAGTCTTCAAGAAAGTCAGTTACTATTAAATAAAATTTACATTTTTCAATATTCATCTTGAACTGTACATGTATGTATACCAAATTAGATTAAAGGGTCGCAAGTGGGGCCTATTTTTTCATAAAGGCCCAGAGCCTCAAGAAGTCTTAAGACGTCCCTTGGTATAGGGAAGAGATCTTAAAGCCCTTTATCCGCCTTTTCAGGGGTCCAATCGGTCCTGATTACCTTTTCATGGATGACAACGAGAGGTAACATAGAGCTGAGCTGGTCGATGAATTTCTGGAAAGTGAGAATATTCGCTGCATGTATTAGCCAGCTAGATTTCCACACGACAATCCTACAGAAGGAGCTTTGGACAATTGCAATTCGTAACCCTCCTCCGAGAACCATCCAAGACTTGAAAACAGCTTTGCTGAACAAGTGGGAACAAGTGCCACAGGAACTTATAAACTCCCTTATTTCCAGCATAAAATCACGTTGTAAGGCCTATATATTTGTAAGAGGGGACCATACCCTTATTAACCAATTTTTTTTTGTTCTATTCTGCAATTGCTGTTTCATACCTTGCGATTCCGATGAGTGTTACGCACGATCATGCGCGTGTATTATATATATATGAATGGTTATTTTTTTATTATATCTACCCCATATACACACCAAATTTCATTAAAATCTGTCTTGTAGTTCTAGGGATAATCGACCAAATCGGAAAATTCTCTTAATTTTGAACACCAGTGTAGCTATCATCAAGACAAATCGTTCCAAGTCCGTCTACAACTCGCAACCTCCAAAATAGGCAAAATTAAAACTGGCCCCCCCCCCCCAAGGATGTTTCCTTTCACGATGCCTATAGTATTGATTGAATCGCAAGTTTAAAATATGTAATTTTTATAAAACTTTAAATTCAGAAATTTAGCGTGTGGTTGATCACCTTTCCAGGTGATTACAAAATACATTAGAGCTCACTACAAATATGTTTCCATTCATCAAAGTAGTGAATAGAAACAATGTTTTCCCACCTGCTCATTACCTAAAAAAAAAAAAAATGCCGTTGCATCCGGCGCCTTAATGCGGACCAAAGACAAGAGAGCCTTTAAATACAGAACCGATTACCTTAACAACCAGTGAAAAAGCCGTTTCTACTGCTCCATCAACATTTTATCCGGCTGAAAGTCGTCTGCGTCAACAAATATTGCTTCTACATAATAGGATCTACTTCATCCAATCCTATCCTGAAACATACTTAGCTATACCTGTGAACTGAATCCTAACATCCGTAGAAAGAAAAACTTTTTACTTCAAACTTATAACTTTTAAAACTTATAAAGCTCATCATTAAAACTTTTTTCACTTTTACTTATAAACTTTTTCTGATTTGTTACAAACACATTTCAACAGTTTCTTTTATTTTTTTAAATTCTGTCGCGTTCCATTGGTGATCTACGCAATTTACTGTTAGCATATGTTGCAGATGGTGGTTCAAGTGTAGGATAGCTGCAATAAGAACTTCTATAAAACTAAGCAAGTTTATTTCAAACAAAGTAGCAAATCAAAAGGCGATACATTATTAAACAATCCCCGCCTTGCACAACATACACTTTGGCTTTTAGTATGCCACTGAGCTCTTCGCTTACAAGTAACGGCCTTTTTAAGCTAATCGAGCACAAGCAACACCCTCTGGCAGAATGACGGCACAATGTCGTGGGAATTATGCAACAGCATATCTGGTCAACCAGCGATATTCTTAACAGTTGTCTTAAATTCTAAGATAAGGAACAGGTCTGATTATAATAATTTACTAAGTAATTACTATCTTTATCACATTACTGTGCGATCCCTACTCGATCACTTACGCATTGATACTGAGGCTCTCTGCTCTGCGTCTAATACTGATCTAGGGGGGGATATCTTACACCTCGCAACTTTAAAAGATTTTTTGTTCGCTGCGACAAAAGTTTGGTAATATTTAATGACAACGCTACAAACTTCTTCAGATCTAAAACGCTTACGCAAACTTATAAGCAATGAAGAAATTTCTAACCTTTTAGCTACAGAAGTCATCGGTTGGAAATTTTCACTCCTATATAGAAAACACACTGCTTTAGTTGTCTGTTGGAGGTAGGCCTTTAAATATCATTTGAAATGAGTGGTAGGTCCAGATCACCTGACCTGGAACAATTCTCGACAGTGATTCTACGGATGGAGGAAATTTAAAATTCGCGACGGTTGTCTCCTTTATCAACAGGTACAGATGATTTTTTGGTATTGACCCTTGATTATTTTTAATGGGAAAGCCTATTTACTCTATTCCTGAACTTACTTTAATTAACCAGAAGGACAATATGCTGAATAGGTGGCGAAGGATCCAGATAATGATTCAAACATTTTGTAGCGGTGGCAAAATAATTGCCTGAGGTATTAACAGCAAATATATATTTAAAAGACCGAACATACTTCCAGGAATGTTTGTATTAATACCCTTCCCCTTTCCATTTGGTTCTTAGGTCGCATCAGTGACATACTCGTATTCCCAGGGGCTGAAGGAAGTGTGCGAGTTGCTGAAATACGTACCTCAAGGGGCATTTTCAAAAGACCAATTTCAAAAATTAGAATATTTCCAATTGAGGATAATTTTAGACTTTATGCAAAATAACTATTTGATTTATTCAATTATTATTGAATTCTATATGAAATTGTACATCAATTTTGACAATCGGCTTAGAATTGTATATTTTAAATGTATTTTTTATAATTTGTTAAGAATTGTGTTATGTATATACTTATTTTGTGTTAAATTTCGAAATATGTCTAGTATTTCAATTCGGGCGGGATGTTCAGCATTTGTAATATGGCGACGGAACGCCAACTCGCATTCTGTCTGGCACCCCTTTACTGTTACTTCCCACTGTGACGAAAGGATTTGAAAAGTCGAACAACTGAAACGTACGTTCTATGTTTAATAAATGTTTTTGTTGATTTACAATCTGCTTTTTACTATTAATCTACGTAACCTCCGCACACTGTTCTTGTTCATTTCTTAATAACTGGTCTTTAACTTGTTGTATGATTCCCTTGTTCATTAGAATTCTTCGAACAAAAAACTTTTTCCGACCGTGGTAGTCTCGTGGTTATGATCGTGAACTCGTGGCCAGCGTTGTTTCCGTCCAGTCGTGGGTTCGAGCCCTGGTGCTCCTTTCGTTCCATCGTGCTGTGAGGTTTGATGCATTTTAAATCTGGTTGAGATCTTGAGTCCTCTCGAAGGTGTGGAAGTTCGAAGAAGGGGTGCCAGCTCAGGCGTCATCCTCGTCACTTGACCAAGGTTCAAAATTACGAGATTCGTTGCCAATAGCCGTCGTGTTGCTTCTATATACAACGTTAATAACCAATCAATCGAACAAAACCAGAAAGATACTCTAATGAATTTAACATTATCTAATTACTACATATGATTACACATTTTAGAAAAAATGAAAATTGTTGAATTTTTGAAAAAAAATGGTGTTTTTCATTAACTTAACAATCCCCTTAGATCAGAATCAGTCTCCGAGTAGAGCAGATGTAAGCAAACGAATTGCACTCAAAAGTTGGGGGATCACTGGCGGATTGAAGTGCTAAAGGTAATCTGCCCTTATTACCAAGGTAACACGAAAGGATTTAAAAGAATAAAGAAACTGTTATTATTTCACAAATGTGTACTTTCTGATCTTATGTGATATTTAAGGATAAGTGAAAGTAAGCTAAGTAAGTTAAAGTAAGAAAAATAAACAATCAAAGTTTTGTTAATTATGAAAGTTTATTATTAAGGAAAAGAGCGAAAAAAATAAGAGAAAAATTTTAAAAGTTAAAGTTAAAAGGATATATAAAATTTAACTTTCTATATTTAAAAATACACAATATAATATCTAAATATGTTTTATTTTAGTTTGCAGTATTTGCAAAAGTTAAATATAAGTGCATATACTTGTTTAATTATTTTCCATGTTTTTAGTAAAAGGATTTAGTTAATATAGATACATAGGAAATGTATTAAGCATATAAATTTATATACTACTCTTATTTTCTATCCTTATACACAATAAGTATCAAAGGGAAAATTTTCATTATAAAATCTTTGTAAATCATTCTTAGAATCATGATTTATTTCTAATTGTTTGTAATGTCAAACATTCCATCAATTTATATAAACTTGCAGCTGCACAATATCTTCGAATAATTATTCTTGCATTGTAAACCCTAAAATACACGTCGACAATCAAAAATATTTTGGGGGGAGAATCATAAATGCATAAGCAAAATTTCTAAGTATTATTGTGCACATTATATAAATGCTATTTTCACTTGCAAATTAATACCCAATAAAAATGCGAGAATTTCAGAATTGATTCATAAATTTAAGAATAAGGATGTAAATTAGGTTGAAAATTAAAAGTACGATTGAATGGACGTTATCGTAGACTTGTTCTTTAATGGCTCTATGCAGGGATTTGTGAGTATGTTTGTGTGAGGAGGAGGAAAAAGAGGAAGGGGGTACATATAGCCCTGTTCGTCTTGTGGCGAAAATTAAGAAAATGGAAAATATAAAGCACGTTAACTATAAGTTACAATCTATGTGGAGATTCAGCAGCTGGTGGACTTGTAGTGGTGGCGAACAATTCCTTTCTTCCAATACGAAAGGGAGCCTCTGAGTCAGGTAAAAATGCCCGAAATATTTCCGGGCTTCTTCCTCCCCTGAATATAGTTTTCCGTAACATGTAGTGTCATAGAAGATTATACACTGGGGAAGACAGAGAGGGAGAAACGACTCTAAATTATTCGGAACAGCAACGAGCATGTTTCTGACGGGTCTATAGACGGGGAGTCTGACTTGGATGTTCTCCTCTTTAAGATTACTGGATTCAAAGAACTGGTTGTTCTTTTGGTCCCCAATCCTATTGATAATATTATAAGGAAATCAAATGGGGTCAATATTAAAATTAATTTTTCTGTTTTTGAACATGTGTAGTGAAAAATATTCAACCCCTGTAAGTAAAGATTCCTCGCAAAGAACATGTGCTTGTTATAATGTAAATGGAGAAAAATACGAGCATTTTTCATTTAAATTGTAATATAAAATTATTTCTGAAAATATTGGAAATTTTCTTTCGACAACTGCACTCTGGGTATTCTGTGGACTCAGGTGTTATAGTAAATAATATAAGAACTTCTTCAGAAAATTATTATATTTTGAATCGGATTCGTTTTATGTTCATTCGCGTTTGAATCGTTATCAGATCGGAAATTTCGACTCGTTAACTCCATGTTTTTTCGTAGACATTGTTACGTGATTATCAGCGTGTTGGTACGGTTGATGCAATAGATATCGTATTTTTTTGTATTGAGTACTTTGGTATTATTTAAAAATGTCGTTGACATGCTTAACTTGCAAATTGATTTTTTCTGTTCCTGAACTTCACCAAGAGCACTATAAATCTGAATGGCACCGCTATAACTGTAAAAGAAAAATAGCAGAATTACCACCCTTATCAAAAGAAGAATTTGAAACTAAAATTACAGCTTTCAAGGAAGTAGCAGAAGTGAAAAAGAAGCTACCTTTATATTGCGACAAATGTAGTAAACAGTTTTCTTCTGAAAACGCTATGAGGAGTCATGTGAAATCAAAGAAGCATCTTGATCTAACAAGTAAAGTTGATAAGAGTGTAAAAATTGATCGTGCCCCTTCTGGAAATACTTCTGTTATTGCTTCATCTGTCATGAACGAGGATGAATGGTCTGATGTGGAAGATGATGAAGGTGAATGGGAAAGCGTGGCTGACAGTGATGATGAAATGAAAAGAATTGTTATTGATACAAATGATTGTTTATTTTGTGATCATCAAAGTGAAAGTACTGAAGGCAATGTTTCACATATGACTAAAGAACATTCTTTTTTCATACCCGATATTGAATATCTTACAGATCTCGATGGTTTAATTGCAAGTTTAGCAGCCAAAGTTCATCTTGGACATCTTTGTTTGTGGTGCGATGGTAAAGGCAAAAGCTTCAAGTCTGTAAAATCTGTCAGACAACACATGTTTGATAAAGGGCATAGCAAAATGTTGTATGAAGGTAATGTTGTGCTTGATTATGCTGATTTTTATGATTATTCATCAATTGATGAAGCAAAATTAAATAATATGTGTGCATTGGAAGACATATTGGAAAATGCAGATTACGAGTTGGTCTTGCCATCAGGAGCAACAATAGGCCATCGCTCTTTGGCAGTATATTACAAACAAAAATTGAAGCCTCTGTATTCTGACACGAAACAAAAAATAAGAAAAGTTTTGCTACAATATAAAGCACTTGGATATACCGGTGTAAGTGGACCAGCAGCTGTAAAAGTTGCACGTGACATAACATATGTTCAGAAGATAAAGCAACATTATAATTTAAAATTAAGTCTAAAGCAAAATAAACTTCAACCACATTTAAGGTCTCAAGTAATGTTCTAGGTACTGAGAGATTGAATAATCTGTGCTCTGTAATGTGTATGAACTGTTATTAAAAGTGATTTAGCATTACTGAATTTGCATTAATAATTTTAAATATTTATCTTTTAATAATTTATTTAAAATAGATGAAAAAAACAAGCACAACATTTAATCTGTTACTATTTCCATATTTAGTTTATTAAGGATTAAGCTGTTAAATTAAACTATCAACTAATACCTTATGAGCAAAGAATATATTGTGAGTTGTCCTGATGTGATAATATCCAAAGTATATTAAAATGTTAAGGTAGGAGTACTTGTTCTTATTTAAATGGAAAATTTCTCTGGTTTACTAACTGTTACATTAGGGCAATGGCTTATGTATTCAGGTGGTAGAGATCAGTAATTTTTTATGGTACTTTTCCACTTTGCCAGCATAAATGATAAAATCGCCAAAAATGATGCAACTGACTCCAAACGGAATATATGTTTACTGTGTGCGTTGCCAGTAAAGTCTGCTTGGTTAGATTTGCTCTGGCCAAATGGAAAATTACCTTTTTTTATTACTGCTTTGTCTTCTGTTCTGTTGCATTTCAATAGTTATTTAGCTTTTTTATGTGTGGTTATTTCAGAATCAGCTCCATGATCTCTAGTATGTAACTGTACAAAGTAACTTAATATAAATATTTTGAAAACTGTCTTATAATAGGATATGTTTGGATCCTATTTAAGCCCATGCCTTTGCAGCAAAAGTAAAAATTAATACTCTGAATTTTCTATCCTTGTAATGTAATTCTCATAGACTTTTTACTGCAACCTTACTTTTAACATGATTTGGTGCCATTTTAATCTCCATTGTAACTATGTAGGTTAAAGGATTTTACTTATTCTATTATATTGCACCTCTAACATTTGATCCAGTCTTGTAAATAATGTTCATTTTGTGCCTAAAGTGCAAACTTTCTAGTTGTATGGTATTTTCAGTTTAGTAAAATAAATAGTGTATTTAATCAAGTTGTGATATGTTGCCATCCAGGGTTCAAATTCAGGGTCACCAATTCTGCAGATGTGTTGTAACTTTGTTTTAAGGGATTTGAATTGTGATTATCTGTAGGCTTAGAATCTTCATCAGAGCAATTGGAAATTCGTTTTAATTCCAGCTTTGTTCGCTTTGATGCACAATGGTGGAGCTATTGCAATATAATTATTTATATCTTTTTTTTTTTTGTATCTTAATGAAAAGTTTTTACAGTGTTTGATATTGAGTGGTTTTCATAATACTTAAAAAATTAATGAGGTACAAAACTTATTAAGTGTCATTTATTGATAATTTTTTAAAATATGAACTGAATGCTGTTTTTGCTTTTTCTTTGTTTGAAAGTTGAATCACAAATTTAAGTGTCTATTAAGAACTGATTAGTTAAGAGAAAAAATTTTAGCATAAAAAAGTTATAATGGATGAAATTTAAAGAACAGGGCGCACTTTTCTTTCGAAATTATATTTATTGAGAGAGACTAAAATACATTAGAATTTAGATATAGATTATATACTAAAGGAGAAAATGTTTGAATAGATATTGGTGAGTATTGACTTGATGTGAAAAGACTAATGTTACTTAACAACTTTGCATAATATAAATTGATCATATTGATATGGAAAGTTTTTACTATACAATTTTTGTACAACCATTGTGTTGTCAGAAAGGCTAGCTGTACAAACTTTAAAAAAACTGGGAAAAGTTATGGAATGATTATGCTTTGCAGCCTTTTGTTTGCTCAATTTAAATTTGTGATACTTTTTTAATATAATTCGAATGTTATTACAATTAATTCATGTTTAGAGTAATTATATGACAATTGTTGTTTTATTCAATAGATCTGGCTTAGTGAGAAACCAATTATATCCAAGTTTGTAAAATTTTGAGGCATGTACATTTGATAAATTTTAATGGATTAAAAAGCAATTCACAGGTTTTTGGCCTTGTTTCATATGTGAAAGTACAAATTTCTTTCGATAGAGATGTAATTTGAAAAAAGGATTCTTAAAAAATACAGAGATTATACTTTTTTTTAACATCTTGAAATGTTTTAATCCTCTATCCCTAACTTTAACCTTTACAGAACAGACTGTCAATTTCCATATGGAAAAGAATAGTTTTTTAAAGGATGGGGTTGGTTGAGAAATTAAACAAGGAGTTTTTTCCCCTCAAACTTTCAGATTGCTAGGGAGCTAATTAGAATCGAAATACATCAATCACTTGACTGGGCTTTGTTTTCAGAGTGGGGAGAAATATTTTCCTCCTATAAGCTTATCTAAAAATCCCTCTTTTTCCCTCCTTCGATATCAGTCTGCACAAGCAGAACAAATCATTCCTTGTATCACTGTTAGTGATTATTATTTATTATCTGTTTGAATCAATCATCTGAATTTATTTTATATCAAATTAATTTGCTTTTAAAACATGCAAGAGAACTTGCCACCATATGGATTCATAAACTGTTTACTTTAGATTATGAGATTTTCGACAATTCTGATTTTGAGTTTGAAAACAAAGAACTGAGCCATTCCTTTAATCTGAAAAATATGAATGAGTAATTTAATAATGGCTGCTTAAAAAATATTTTAAAATAGCATTCAACTCATCATTGTTTGGAAATTTCTGTACATCCTAACTCTGGAGTAATAAATCTAATTACTGTGTAAAACGCTTTTTATCGAACAACAAGAAAGAATTTTTTTATAGTTATGCTCATAAAAAAAAGGAAACATTTTTTTTTGTAACAAAATTAAAATTTATACTGGAAGAAATGAGTCTTGGGAAAATGTAACATACTGTTATAAAGATTTATGCAAGTGAAATTCAATCCAACATTGAGGATAACAGTAAATGACATTTTATTCTCAAATCTTCAGAACTGGACAAACATATAGGTAGCAGAGCTTGAACAGAAAAAGCACAAACAGGAAACACAGCACTTGCACAGATTATTGACAGAGATACAGGAACAAAACAGCACTTGTAATTACAGTCACAATTGTATCAGCAACAGTTAGCTCACTAGTTTATTAATTCGCATTACATACAAATATCCGACGCACTACTTCTCCACAAATTCTCCCTGCAATCCCAATGCCAGGTGCTTCCCAATCGATCTCCAAAAGCAGACTGATTGATTTGTATCAGGCTCTCGATGTATTTATACCTCTTTCAGCCAGGCATGACATCACATAGCTTTCTTTTCAGCTTGTATTTCTCCAAGATTCCAGCACTTCCTGGAATCTTTGATTTGTCGTCAAGGGATCATTACTTAAACTTTTCTTGGATTATTGATAACTTCTCTTTAAATGTCTTTTTTTCTTCTAAAGCAAACCATTGCAGGGAAGGCATCACATGTTTGCAACAAATACTATATCTTATTGAATTGAGTGCTGAATTTATTTGACATGTTCAAAATTTTTAAATTAAAACTTCAACTATTACATTTATTTAGTAGTTTGTTAGTATCAATAATTCTAAAAATTGTTGAATTATACAGATTCATGCATTTATTATTTTTGAACTGTATAGTTTTCATTCATTTATAAAATGTGAGAAAGCATGTTAAGTGGGTTTTTTTTTTTTTTTTTTTTACTTTTTGTAATACAAATTTTAAATTAAAATTTTATATTAAAATGGAAAAATCAAAAGAGAATCTATTCATATCAATATTTATTTCTCATTAAAAAATTTTATAAGTTCATTTGAATTTTTTTAAAAAAATAAAAATATATTGATGTATATGAAATCATTCCAAGCAAAGATAATTTTCGTATGTGCTTTCACTACATATTTTACTTCTAAAGTCCTGTTGAGTGTGTTTTATTTCCTGATTTTTTTCATAATCACAGAAGTTTGTTATAACTGTAAGATGCTACTATATTTTTTTAAAAAAATACTAAATTACAGGTATTAAATGTGGGATTATGAAAACTAAATACAATAAATGTGTGACTCAAAACTGGAAACAGATTCAAAATCTTATTGTGCTTAGTAATTAAAATATTGCAGTGCAACAAAAAAAAAATGTACTTAGAACTTTTTTTTTTGTTGCAAACAATTACTGACTCAGTTTTTATGTCACACTATATTGCCAGAATATCTATTGTGTCCCTCTATTCTGCGGTTATTTACTTTGATATTTTTAAAACTTTGAATGCGGAATCAAATGGCTAATAGTTTGTTTTTCATTACTCCTGAAAAAAAGAAAGCTTCAACAACTGAGTTCAGTACTGTAAGGAGAAGCAATAATTGTTTCAGGTGGCTAGAGAACTATTCCTCAGTAAATATCCTGGTCATACATATATTTTAATTTTATCATAAATGTTTGAAATGTACATTTCAAATTTTGTTTTTTTCTTACAAAGTTGTATGGTTAGGGTCCATCTAATATTGATATTCCCATGCAGTGGTTTTTGTTACTAAGTGAATAAAAAATGATCTTTGGATTTGGTTGCTTTTTCTTATTTTAAAAACTGCTGCATTATCTTGTATATGTATATTGTTTCTCTCGATCACTCGAAAGTCTAAGTATTATTTATAGAACTTAAGTAATATTTTGCTATCTAATCCACCCAAACCATACTAAATGTTATAAATAATTTACAATGAAATTTATTGTGAATAATTTTTTATAAAGACAGTTTAAAAGAATAAAACTTATAAGAGTTTGCAATTGTTAATTACTCCTTGAAAGGAACAATTTGATATGAACACAAACATTTTACACAGGAAAAAAATAAATTAAATAAAATGTGTAAATTATTAGTTTTATAGTGATTCTGCTTGATTTGCAGATTTATTACTTCTTATTAATTTTGCTTTTGATCAGTTTATCACTTTCTCATTTATTGTATTCAAGATTTTATTCAACTTATAATGTTAATTACAATAAAACAGCTTCACTTAAATTTTTAAAGATAAAAACTGCAAACAAATTAAGAAAAGTAAACGAATTGGATATTTATCACGAAAAATTATGCATATAACATTTATAAGAAAGGCAAAAAAAGTAAGAAACTTTTTCTTTTCAGAAGTACTTTGTAGTTGTAATTGTTAGTAAAAAAAATTATACTATGTTTAGCACATAAAAAAAATTTGCTGAGATATAAGAGAGATTGTTTTTATTGATTTAAGCAAATATGTGAGAGTAATAATTTTTTCTTTGATCAGTTTTCAATGCATTTTCTGTAGAATTGGGAAAACAATCCAGTGTCATATTTATCAAAACTTTATTCAGTATATGAAACAATCAATATTATACATTTATTATAGATATATAATTTCTTAAGATATATTATATTACTTATTTCTCAAGAGCATGTGAAGACTGTAGTGCTTAAGTAATAGAAAACTTTTGCGATTATAAGATATTTATTTTCCAAAATTATGTGAAATACCACTTTGACCATCCGTTATACTTATTTGTCACTGTCATTAATTTTTCTAATATTTTCAAAATACATGAGGGAGAAATAGATCAAAGGACAGCTTAACCATTAAGTTTTTTATTATTTTTTGAATATTATCATCAAAATTCACTCTTAATACTAGTAATCAATAAACATCATGAAATTTAATGTATCAAAAATAGTATAAATTATCGAAGCATTTCAATTGTAAACAAACATGCCATGTATGAATTTTTTCATTTATTAAGTGAATGAAAATATATTAAACTTCTTTAAAAAATAATATGCATCATTTTATTTAATTTTAAAAGAAGCTATTATTAATGGATCAATAATATAATTGCTAAAATGTATTGCTGATTATTTTATAGTATTATGTTGTTTATTAGCATACACAAATAATGACTACTTATAAGTTTTTAAACTTTCATATATCTAATGTACATTTGCTCATCATTAGAATATAATACAAGAGTCTCTACACAAATATTTGCTTTTAGCATATGAATAGATTAATTTACTGTAAGAAAGAATATGAATTTTATTACTAAAGAAGAGACAAGAAAATACCACCTATTTTTAGGACACATTCTGAAAATTTCTTGATTTGAAAGACATAACATTCTGGCTTTGAGAAAGAACTTCCCATAAACAAGGGAGAATTATTGGTTGTTAGGGACTTTCTGAACTTCAAATACCCCTTCTGCTCAGCAGATAACAAGCATGCTATCTTGCTTCTATTATTAGAGGATAGTTACGATTATTAGTAATTGACAAGAAAAAGGGAAAGTAACATAGTCAAAAGTCCTGTCTATTTTTTTTCCCTTAAAATGGATAAACTAATTCTGGCTTTTCAAACTTTGAATGTATCATTCTGCTTTTTTGAAATCTGCAATCATAACATTTGACTTTAACAATTTTTAACAACTAAGAATCATTTCAAATCAAAAATACATATACAGTGTAAATTGAATGCAAAAAATTTATGTGTTGTTTACAATTGCTGACTTCTTTTTTTTTTCACGAGAAAGTTTTCATTTGATTCTAAAGGATTACTTACTTTTCCACTTCCTTATGAGTGTCAGGACATGTTTGATAGTTACAAGAATAGTTATAAACCAGAAATATTTTTAAAGTTCTAGAAAACCATCTTCATATTCACATTAATAATTCGATAGAGGGTTTGTCAATAAGCCCCCCCCCCTTTTTTTTGAAATAATAATTATTAAATTTTTCTTTGTGTACAATGTTAAATTTTTAAAGTTCCTTATTTTTCAAAAATATAATTTGCTTTTGAGGATATCAGTGTTATAGAATTAAAAAAGTATAAAAGTTAGGGTTATCAAGAAATATATTGACCATTTAAATCTTATCTCTCATAGCATACTCTGTTGCAAACAGATATATATATTTCTGTATTTATTTATGTAGATATGAACAAAAATTTTAGTTTAAATGACCTACTGTCTTTAATGATATCTTTATATATATATATATAAATATCTGTAAAGATTAAATTAGATTTCTATTTTTAGCATTTTTTAATTATAGCTCAAGATTTTCCAACCACATCCATCCTTTCATATGGTAGAGTTACAATTTAAAAACGTTTTGTTTTTGGTGAAGTTTTTTGGGCTATATTGTTCTTTCCGTATGAAATGTAATGGCAATCTTTACCTTGGTGGCTGAAATTGTCGTCAAAAAATGTGATGATTTTCAGATTTAGTTTTCATTTTGTAGCTGCTCAAAATTCATTTGAATATGTTTTTATATATCAATTGCTGAAAAAAACTGATTCATAAAATTTTTTACGTTTAATGTATTTTATTTTACTTAATCCTGCATTAATAATTCTAAATATTTCAGAAATATGGGTTAATTTTCATTTGGAGCCAGGAAAACTCTTATAACATAATCACTATTGAAAAAAAAATTTTAACTGCTCATACATTGACCAAATAGTCACAAAATATCAGTTTTTAAACAAAAGATTCATGAGAATTAGCCATCTTATAATAGCAATGAAAGCAGTTCTTCCACTATTTAATGATTTCTCTACAGTACACAATGAATTGATAATTGTAAAGGTATCTAATTATTCTATAGAATAAGTTACATATAATAATACTATACTTTATTCATCACTTATTTGTCTCCTATATTAACATGCAAGATTAGATGCTTTTTTTTTTTTTTTTTTTTTTTTTTTTTTGTCTATTTCTGACTAACTGTGAAGTCTGCTAACCACAGCCAATGTCTTGAATGGTCTGATGAGACTAAACCTGATGCAAGGATGTTAAGCTCTGACAAATTAAGCATGAATTAGCTCCTCCAAATGACATATTTTTTGTGGAATTAGGACTTGTATATATTTACATGCAGTGTAACAAATCTGATGCAAAGTAATTCAGACTGGTTATGATTACGGAAAAACTGATGCTTAGCCCAAACCCTTGGCACAGTTTTAAAAGTTGCCAATTTAGCAATATTTGAAATTGTGCAAACTCCAGAGTGCTAAATGAAAGAATAGTGAAAAATTTTACTAACCTACTTTTATTATACTTTACACCTCACTATTGCCTGTGGACTCCATATTTTAAAAACTTCACAACCATCATTTTCACGAAATTAAATTAATTCACATCCACAAGTTGTCATGTATGGGAGAAGCTGGAAATGATTCATAACTTGTACTAAGCAATAAGAAGCAAAAGAATTCAAACTAAGGACAATCAGCATCTATGTCTGTGTGGTAGAATTCTTGCAAATAGTTGTAATATATCTCAAAATGTAGCTCTAAATAAGCATTTTAATGAAGGGATTTTGCCTGAAGTTTGTTCATTTAATATTATGGGTCAAAAACTCGATCTAGCATTTAAGTATGAATGCTGATGCAAAACATAAGTAATAAAACTAGATGCAAGAGACCAGTTATTGCTTTTACATCACTTTCTGGCAAATCAAACTATATTCACGTTACAACAACTACATATTCCCATATATTTAATCCATCTGTTGATTAAACCACATCAAAATAAATTTTAAAAACATTCTCCAGTCATCTACAAGAATGAAAAGCACATTAGGATTTAAGAATAGGTATGAATTTTAATAATTACACTTGCTTGACATTTTGATTGTATTGTCCAAGATATCTTAAAATTCCACCTTTTAAAAATATATTTAACTAAATTCATGATCAAAATAAAAAATTACATTTTGTTGTTTATCACAAGAAACTTCTCGGAAATTTAAACAAAAGGTACTTAACATTTATAATAAAACATAATAACATAACTTAGAATGGCATGTTGAGACAAGGATTGTTCAACTCTTTGCTAACTAATGGCTGCACAAGTCAAGTTAGTTTAATAAATGAGTAGGAATGTAATAAAGTATAGAAATTGTATATAGAGAAACAATTGCTAACTCTTAAAATGAATTTTATAATTCTATATTTAGACATTTGTAAATTAAAATTTTAAAAGTTAACAAAGTAATATTTACAATAATAAAAAATAAATACAGTTGTTAATGTTAAATGCAAAATAGTAATTTACAAATGCCTAATTATAGAATTATGAAATTCATCTTAAGAGTTAGCAATTATTTCTCAATATGTAATGTTCCATACTTTATTACATTTCTACTTATTTACTAAACTGACTTGGCTTGTGCAGCCATTAGTTGGCAGAGTTGAACAATCATTGTCCCAAAAGGCCTATTGGAACTCTGGAGAGATAAAAAAAAAAAAGAATACAAAAAAAAGTTTTAACCAAACCTATTTTACTGATGGATTTGAGAAAATGTTTTAAAAACTTAAATCATTATCACAAATTTAAATGCATTTACTACCACAAATATTCCAGGTCCTCTAAGTTTGATCAAATACATTATACAAATCTAGCTTTCCTTAAATTACCTTCCTTCGAGCAATGCTATTTGTATGAGAAAATAAGTAAAAAATATCAAAAAAGCACATTAAATTTTGCTGTCAACATCGTTTAATTAACCGGCAAGAGTTTTAAATCTACTCCAGATGCCTGAGCAAAAACAAACATCTTGCAAAATCTGTACATGCGCTGTAACCTCTAAACCCATGACGAGCACTTAATTAATAGTTAAAAAGTAAAAAGTTTAGGGTTACCATAAATAAAATATGCCTAAACAGAAAAGCAAGACTTGCCACACATAAATTAATATATATGTATTTTTATAAATCAAATGTAGTTTTCTTCAACATGAGGCTTAGCTTTTAAAAATTTGATTCATTTTTTTTACTGCATTAAAAGAAAAAAACTAAGTATTAGCTGGAAATAGCATTTTCAAAAAATAAGATGTGTATACAGCGAATTGCCTTGGCTGTCTAATGCACTGAAGAAATTCAAAAGAGTAGAAGATAAAGATACCAAATTCAAAGTACAATGAATTTTATTTCACACTGAAAGTCAATTGATTATATTACAAATACTGATTAGATATTATTAAACGAAAAGTAAAAGGGCCAATATAATTCATAATCGTATAATATATGTATAATAATTATTTTATTAGATCCTTTCAAGAACAGCTATTCTCTGTATGTAAAGAAGTAATATTTTTTACCGAGTATCAGTTGCATTGAATGTACAATATTGAACAATAAGTGCCATAAATAATAATAAAAAAAAACTTTTTACAGAGATTCAGATTGGTGTTATTACAAGAATAAATAGAACATACAATTTGGTTATCTGAAGTAATAGCATGAGGTTTGAAAAGACTACAATTAAACAACTAAATCAGATTTAGCAACTTTTTGATGGCCCAAAAAATATTTAAAGAAAATCTTGCAAGTCGACAATTTACAGAAAACAATTTGCTTATTCAAAAAGCTAGAAATTCTTGACATTAAAAACAATTCTTAACATTAATTCTTGACATTATGTAAAAAAAAAAACTAGTTGAAGTACCATTTGCTTTCACAACACAGTGTGGCATTTATAGCTATTACAAATCAATTCCTTAATATTATCTTATTTGAACAATTTTGACTTCCAGACAGAGGTGTTAAAAAACATTAAATACATATGCAAAGTTACAATAACATGACCAAATCACAAAATACAATACAAAATAAATTGCAAATAACTAAATATACTTGGTATAAAAAGTAACTATATTATGTACAATAAAAATTGTTTTCCAACCATTTTGGAAGAATCTTAAGTCAATTACATCTGAAATTATTTATACATAATTTACAAGTACAAGATCGTTGTCAGCTTTGATTTCAATGGAAAATGTGTTCGAGGCTGTTACGTCATTGTCATGAATAGAATTTATTATGATAAATGTGAAAAATACATAGCAAAAACATCAGGGTTTAGCTTTAGTATTGCCCACCTAAATTTTTCGCCAAAAAATACCGCAAAGTTTGGCGATAAAAGATACTTTGTATTAACCCATACCACAGCCCATTGGATGGCACTCTAAGCAATATCTAAGTTTTAAGAAATAGTTTTTTATATGAAAAAAAGAAAAGAATTTAAATTGCCAAAATTACGAAATTCTATAATTATCTCAAAGAAAATATACAATACTATGATTAAAAGATCGGGTTCACTATATCTCGTTAATTGTTTTCTATATGATGAGAAAAATATTTTGTATACATATATTTAAAAATAGCACTTAAATTTAAATGCAAATATATCTGAAAAATCATGTCGTATTCAACTTAAAGGGAAAGAACTTTTTGACTAAGAAAATTATTTTATAGTTCAATAAAATGATCAAAATATCATTATTATGTGCACACAAAAAAAATTTTTAAGTTGTACAAATAATTTTTAAAACATAAATGTCACAAAAAGATAGAATCTTAAACTCGGCATCATCATCATTTCACCTTCCTGTCCTAGTACTCTTAAAAATATTTATAAATTTGGAACATGTATTTTTATTTTTTGAGCATGGAATTTCGTTGGAAAATTCTGATGGTAAAAAAAGAACATTTAAAACCTTTTTTAAAACACGATACTTGGCGCAAAAAAAAAAATGGTGTCAAATTTGGCAGGCGGGAGATACTAAAGCTGCTCTACATCAGTTTTTCCAAACCTCACAAAGAAATAACTCATACTAAAGCATTGACCTAGAATTTTATCACATTTCTTAAAACAAAATATTAGTTGATAAATTCTACCTAGAAGAGATTAAATGTGACAAAGAACAGCAGAATATGAACTGGATATTACAGGACAAAACAAATCAACATTTGAACCACTCAATCTAACAAAATATAACGTACTTATCACAAGTAGTAACATTTAAATATAATAAAAAAAAAGACATAGGATCAAATTCTTTAATCAAACCTAAAAAAAAAAAAGTCATTTTGAACCATTCTATTAGAAAAGTTTATAACCATGTAAGTTTAAACAAAACATACAACAAAATATTTTAAATAAAAAAAAAATTATTTGCCAATTTAGTACAATCCTTTAGGCAACCAAAAGTTTCACCAAAATTAGACTTATGCTTTAGTCTTTCCATCAATACTACACCACAAATATTAATTTCCCAAAAATGTAAAAAGCAATTTATATTTTTAAACAAACAAAAAATAAATAAAATGAAGGATTTTAAATTAAAACACTCTTTTGGAGAAGATGAATAAGTTCATATTTATTCTAATTCATTTTAGAACCTTTATATTAAATTTTCATTTAAAAACAAATGACCTTATTTATGCTTTAGTTGGAAACAAGTTAAAAACCAGTTTTGCACTGAGGACAGACACTATGAATCCCAAGATCCAAAAAGTGATACTTCAGGTTCTACATAATTAACCACTTCAATTCCATCTATCAACACTTCTTGAGGAAGCTCTTCTAAAATAGATGGACACAGCACAAGTTCCTGGTCACTAGCACTAAGAACACAATTCAAATATTGATCAGTAACTCTCCTCAGAGGAGTGAGAAGAGCACATTCAACTTCTCTTTTTAGAAGTCTAAGATATATAACATTCCTTATCATCGATTCCTGGAATTCATGATGCAGTGGACGTCGTCCATGATAATGAATACTTTGTTCATCGACATCAAAGAGAAGAGATCTACATAAATAATTATCAGTTATCTCCAAATAATAATTTAAACATTCATTCAGAGAGTTAACTTTCTTAATAAATTTAGAGTCCTTATTCTGCTGCATCATAACAAGGGAATCAGCTGCTTGGGTATCAAATACATTGTTAAGTCGAACTTCGTACTGGTGATACAGACAGTCAGAAACTAAACGACAGTCATGAAATATTTTTTGTATTCTAGAATTTTCTAAAATTGATTTCAGACCCCTACGGAAAGCTTCCTTTCCAAGAGTCAAGATATCAAATAAAAAGGTGCATGAGGAAGTTGACACACAAAGCCACGTCAGGATGCCCGAGCGACTGATTTCAGGGCCTTCTAATGATATTCCAATGGAATCTTGTCGATTCATATGCTTAACGGATAGATCAAAATCATCATTATAAGAGTCTATAATGTTCCAATCAGTAGGTAAACACTTATGAAGATGATGAGGCAACTTCACAATATACTCTTGTTCGCACGTTTCGTGAGAACTGTTTTCATTTTTAATTCCATAATCACCATGTAAATCACACATATCTGCTCGATTATAAAGCGATATTTTAGCACGAAATATGCGGATTATCACAAACAATCAAACATTCGTTTCTATGCACATCAAACACATGTTTAGATGTCTTTAACTGTGATATTTTAGCGACAGACCAGTGGCAACAATATGCAGATGCATCTATGAGTATAAAAAGATTTACAGAGCTTAGGAACAAATCAGGACGTGTAATGCTCACTTTTTTGAGTGGCAATAATACAATGGTTGCTGGTACATTTTTTCTGGCCTCTTTTTCTAGATCGCCAAGTTAACCGTACGACTTTTTATTGAGCCAAGCTATATTACATTCTTAGGAACTCATTAAAGAGAGGGCGATTGCTCGCGAGGAAAGAGGGGAAAGCAAAAGGGGAGAGCAGTAGAAAAGGAGGAAGAAACATAAGGATGGCAGTTTACAGGGTTACATAGCCAAAACTTTCTCTCGCCAATATCAGCGACTCTTTTGAATATGATGCCAAATATTTCATTTCTACTCTGGATGTGAACCACATCGCACCGAACACTTGGATACTGAAAATTATGGATATTGAATTACTCACAAAAATTAGCGATTTTTTTTTAAATCATAAATTTTAATACAAGTTGCAGGCATATTTCAAATAAATGAATAAACTGATGTATCAATCTTTGTATATTTATTTTAATAGAGGCAATGATAAGTAATACGATTTAGAATCAAAAGCGTTAAAAAAGTAATAATCGGAAAAGCTGGTTCATGTAGTAAATTTTGTGTTTCTTACAAAGTTCAATTACTCAATTTTAAATTTATTGGTAATAAATATTTAAATATATTCTTTCATTTTAATCTTTAACTTGTTTTGATCATTACTGTATCGGACATGTGATGGTTTTAAGGACAGCTATCAAACTAATAAATTTCCTTTCATAAGGAATAAGTAAAATATTGGATTTGAGAAACGCTTTAGCTTCAAAAATAAGTTTTTAGTTATTTTGATTCATGTTGAAATTTTTCTTAAAATTTATTTATATTTTATGGCCAATCTGAATAACAAAAAACTTGCTACACGAATGGATTGAAAATACGCTTTACAAAAGGTAGTGTAGGGTTTTTTTTTTTTTTTTTGTATGAAATTCCCAACTGTTTGAAAATTAAATGCATCTTGTACTCGAATCCTAGGTCAGATAATGAATTTTAGCCACTTTCTAGTTATACACGCAGTTAAATGTCTTTTTTCCACTCAATTCATTGTTAACATTTCGTAAACAACAAAAAAGATGCTTTCAAATGTATATCACTTATCTAAATGTAATTATTATTGTTATTTACATGCACATTCTTACATTTTTTCCCCCCATTAGTGAGTCATATTGGTTTTTGTAAAGTAAATCAGTTGTATTTTATCAGTTTGTACTCTTAAATGTTAATTCAAAATTTAATTTAATAAAATAAAAGTTTTTATAAATTGATTTAATTACTTATTGCCAGTATTATGGTGTTTGATTATTTGAAATAAAAAACTGAGTTATACCTAATGTTTAACAAGTATTTTTTTTAAAGTTGAAAATTCACAAATTGAAATGACAAGAACTGTAGATTCTGCCTTATTGTTAATTTTATACAGGGGATATAAGAATTGCAGAATTTAACAAAAGGTTTTTAATCGTAAAATATTTTAAACGGAAAAAGAAAGCCTTTTGCTAATATAAAAGAGACAATAATTTATATAATCACAATGAATATACTTATACTGATGTATATATACCTTAAAATACAAAATACCATTTCAAGGTGCTTTGTTTTGTGTTTCATCCAAAAAGAAAATTAATAGCTTCTTTTTGTTGAGCGTAGTATAATTTCTTTTCGGATAGCTATTAAATCGGAAGCTTAAATGATGCTCGAGTCAAATTACGACCTGATTTTTTACAGCAATTTCTGTTCATTATTTATGTATATCAACAGAAATTATATTCAAATGTTTTATAATTTTCAACTATTGAAACAGCCTAAAGAAATTGAATGAATTAGGTTTTACTTTTTCCGAAGGCATTTCCCTACAACATACAAATAAGTCGTGTTAAAATATTTCTTTGTAATAATTACGGGGTTAGTATTTAAAGTAAATTGTAACAATATAATTAATTAATATTGATGTATCTTATTCAATATGATCATCTGCATGATTAATTGATCTTCATATACACTCAACTAAAATTTCAACTCGTTTTTAAAAGGATATCACATCATTTATTTAATAGTTTTTTTTTTTTTTGTTTTTGAAATCCCTTATTATATTCTGATGCGACATCCTCTAACTTTAAACAGTTGTTTTATCAAAGCTCCAACACTGGGTTCTTGAGTACATGAAGAGAGTCAAATATTTTTTCTCTTAATACCCTGTTGGAAATAAATTACTCGGATCCCGCCAGGAGGCGCCTTTGTTTCGTGTGAGTGAGAGCGCACGGGTTCATGGGTAATATTCACCAGAATGCTCTTGAATCTTGACCGCGTAAGGCGGGTTATTTCTCCTGACCGCAAAAAGCGGGTTAAATTGTAATATAGGCTATGTGGAAGCCTTCTGTAGTTGTAAATAATGTAAATATTTGTTTATGTGTGATTGGCACGTGGAGTCCTAAAATAAATGTGTAATTTAAATTAACTGCTCTCCCTATATTTTGGACTTGGTGGATAAGACATTCTCCAACATACCCATACAGTAGTATTCAATTTTGTAATAAACGTCACTAGATTAACTTTTTTAATGTTTAAAAAATTTATATTCTGTATTGTTCTCTTCGACAGTGACACTCGATAATTTTTTCAATCAAAATAAATAGTTCCCACAAGAAATGAAAAAAAAAAAGTTTTTGTATCACAACACATAACCGAAATGAAATGAATCAGTTGAATCTACATAAACAAAAAAGTTGATGAAAATAATAAAATATTGTTCTGCGCAATGCATTGCAAATAACGAATTTCACCACCAAAGATATCAGTTCTTTTTAAAGTGATACGTAAGAGTTGTTTGGAATGCTCACAAGCAATTCACGAAACAAAGGTTTTACCATTTACTGGAATTAATTCATATTTTAGGATTTTACATAAACATGATTTACGTTAAAAATTGTTTTACGTTGTAATATTTAAATTTAGGAAAACTTTGATCTTAACTTATATTATTGACAAATAGTACTTTTTTTTTTTAAAGAAAAATTGACCAGAAAATATTAATTTTTTAATCTTGTATTAATAAATAATTCAAAAAGGTAGGGAATATGTTTTGAAACAATATTAAACTCATTTTTATTTCGAAATTTCTTTACATTTTAATTCTGATAAATTAAATGTTTATCAAAGCTATAAGTACTACGGAAAACACTCTTTATTTAACACAAAAACAATTTTTTTAGTAATGCTCAAATATCAACATTCAAAATTAAAAAAAAAAAAGTATTTACAAAATTAAAAGTTATACTTGAATGAAGCGAGTCCTAGAAAAATCTTGAACATCATTTTCTGTTCAATGGGTACTGAATTTAGTCGAAAGTTCAAAATTTAGCTGAAAAAATCTTCATAGTATTAATTGTTACACTTATTAAACAGTTTATTTGTACCAATAATCCTAAAAATGGATGAACTATGCAGATACATGTATTTAATTTTTCAAGCTATTTACAATACTTATTTGCATTCTTTTATAAAATGTAAAAAAATATTTTAAGTATTTTTGTATTTTTACAATTTATATATCAATGCTAGAACTTCAAAATTGAAAAATTAAAATCGAATCCAACAATATATATATATAGAGAGAAAGAGAGAATCTTTGTGGAAAATGAGCTATTATAAGTTTATTTGAATTTTAAATGCAAACATTTTAAGACTACATTGATGTATATAAAATCATTTGAAGAAAAAAGAAAATTTTTGAGTGTACTTTTGCTGCATATTTTACTTTTAAAGTTATAAGTATGTTGCATTTCCCGACTTTTTCATAACAGGGAATTTTCTCAAAACTATAATACGCTACTTCTTTTTTTAAAAATACTTTTAAGAAACTGTCTAAATACAAAAATTCATTTAAATTCACGATTAAACTTAAATGCATAATTATAAAAATCATTTAAAATGCAATAAATGCAACTTAAAGCAAGAAACATACCCGAAGTGCGGTCATACTTAGAAGACTACAGTGCAAAAACAAACAAACAAAAATGCGTTCGTAACTTCTTTTTTCTCCCTTTGCAAACAATTAGAGAGTCAAGCATTTTGTATCAGATACAATGTTCAGAAGTTTCATTGTGTAAAACTGTTCCAGCGAAACTATTTGGCTACTTTGCATGCACAATTAAATGACTAAGGGCATTTATTCAATCGCAACTGAAAAAGAAAGCTGTAAAACTGGGTGCAGGCCCTTTAGGAAGCATAAAAGATATTTTTAGCCAGACCCATGGTAAGAGCCCGAGAGGTTTAAGGATTCCCACAAAGCCTTTTTTCCGCTACAGGTGACTAGAGCACTGCTCATTTTTGATTTCAGTATGTAGTTAATTGACGGCATGAAACATAAGAAACATCTCTCTCCTTTCTTACACAGTCATCGAGAGTATTTCTTTTCAGATATTCCTATGTTGCTAAGTGAATAAAGAAATGATATTTCGTTTTAAGATCGGGTACTTTTTCTTTTTTGAACAGCGCATTAACAGTGTAAAAATTATTGCATGATTACATTCACGTAATAAATAAGCCACACCTGGGGTCAGCTGCTTTGGTGCATTCACTGAACACATGGCCCTGCTACACAAGTTGCATTGCTGTTTAATTTTTTGGAATGATTGTTTTTATTACCATACAGAATTGGCGTGGAAAAAAAGGATGCATTATAAAAAAATAGCATGTATTACTTAAGTTTTTTGTTGTTTCAATAAGAACAAAAGGTTTTAAAAATAATTAGTTAAAAAGCACTTCATATGAAAGTTATAGCCATAAATTACTTACTGCTTTAAAGATAAATTCACATTTGTAACACAAAATTTCATATCCTTTCCTGTTATTACACTGCAGTCAGGTTGCATAGGAAACTTAACTTTTCTGCAGTTATACTTTTTTTACAGGAAACATGCTATTTTCCAGTGCTTTTATATATTAAATATAAGAGATTGCAATATAAATCCAAAATTGTCAACAATTCATTCATTTTAGTTAGTGCAAAAAAAGTTGGAAATATTCATCTTGTTTATAAATATGAAATAACAGAAAAAAATGTTACTGGAGAGCTGGTACTGCAAGATTGTAATAGAGATGTATATATATTCTGCAGAAAATTTACATTTTAGAAATGCTTTTTTTTTCAGTGAGTGGGAAATTAGTATAAACTGTACATTTTACATATTCTTGATTTTTTTTGAGAAGTTTCTTATGATATAAAATTATTTTTTAAAAAACATATTTCTTTCCCAATAAAAAAAATTAATTCATTTTTTGAAGCATTTCTTTTAAAATTTGAGTTGGTAAATTATTAGCCTTGAAATGAATAAACAAATTAAGGGCAATAAATTTACAAGACATTTTTTTTTTTCAAAAAGTTATGAAAAGTAACTGTTGAGTACCTAAAAAAACCTATTTAGTTTTAAAATGTAATTTGAAGTATCTTTTTCTTAACATCCTTCAACATTTAATCTAAGATTTTTTTTTTTTTTTTTTTTTTGAAAATGCAACAAATATTTCTCCATGAGGAATATTTAATGTAAACAGTGTGTACCAACCAGTGTTTTATGGATAAATATTCTCACAACCGAAAATCATTCTAAAAATTAAAAAGATTAATTAAATTATTACAGAAGGCTATGAATTTAAAAAAAAAACTTATCTTATTTAGATTACCTCAAAATAGAATTGACAATTAAATCTACACACACAACAATCACGGCCGAAACTTGATGCCATTAGAGTAATCGCTTTATATCATAATGTAGGAGAAAAATAACAAGAATGACAAATTTAAAAATATATATTTGGAATTATAATAAAATTGCTTTTAATATGCCATTCTATTTTAATTATTTCCATAATCCAGCTCGTCTGTACCGTACCATTGTTCGCAGTTATGTTCAAAATAACAAAATATCGTATAACAGTTAAAGAAAAATACTTTTTTTTATATGTTATAGATTAAAGATGGAACATAAAATAGTAGACACGAGCATTTTTATACAAATAATTACAATAAAATTTTGAAAAGTGATCAGCTTACGAACTTATATAATAATGTAAATAATAGCCTTTAATTGATAACTATTAGTTTAATTTTTATTAACGTCTCCCTAGAAGCAACACGAGGGCTATTGGCGACGGACCTCGAAATTTTGAATCACGGTCAAGTGACGAGGACGACACCTGAGCTGGCACCCCCCTCTCCTAACTTCCACATCACGCCAACAGGAGGACCTTGGGCCCCGACAGATTTAACGGGCATCAACCCCGGCTACACAGCGGGTCTTTAGCGGCCAAGGATCGAACCCGTGACAGAATCCGAAGCCATGATCCCTTGGCTACCACGGCTTAATTGACAGCTACTATGACAGTTAAACTTTTTCAAATGCTGTATATAAAGACTTATCAACAAGGAAATCTAAGAGACATTAAAATTTGGAAACAAAAAAAAAAATGTTACATTTTTTCGAAACCAAATTTTGAACGAAGATATATTCAGTTAATATGATTTATAAATATATTTTTATTGTGCTGTTGAAAAAAAAAAAATTTCCTGTTTCTATATCTACGCAAATAAATGTTTAGCGCAGCATAGCCTATTTACGCTATTATGCCATGAAACTCAACAGTTCCTCACACTCACTGCACAAATAACACCTTTTTAATAAATATTCCGTTTTATTATTCACATTTAATTCAACACTAAATAATTATGAGCTAATATTAGTATTCTTAGTGGCATTAGAGAATATTAACCCTCTCCCTCATCACCATTACATTGTTTTTGAGTTCAAAAAGCCATAGTAAGTAAGTTATAAAAATATTTTTTTTAAAAATTGAGCATATTTCGAGAAATTTTAAAGCAATTTACTGATTGCTGCTTTATTAGTATAAAACGATATAAATGAAAAAAATTTCTAAATTTTTTTGCAAAATATTTTTTTGTAATGAATTATACTTGTTTGATTATTTTTAATTGCATCGAAAAACAATTAGAATGTGTGAAAGTCTAGCAAAACAGTATGAATAGTTGAGTTGAAATTGCAGTTAAATGGAAATGCATTTTTTTATTTGAAGGCACACAGCTAATTTTCTTTATTATATTTTTGCATAAATTTTACAAGTAGCACCATTATGGTACAAATTTTTGATTATAAACAAAGTCCGTTAATGACGGTTTCTTTACCATATCTGTCATGTTATAAAACCAAAGTTGGAATTAACAGCATTCACAACAACAAATGATGATGGTGGCTCGAGTTTCAATATATCTGATTAAAGCAGTGCATTAACAATTTAGAAGGATGAGAAACATCCTTCAAAAGAACTTTTTCTTCTTGAATAAATTGGTTTGAAAAAAATTGGAATACGAATAAATTTGTTAATGATCATTTCAATTATTCGAAATGCAATCTAACAATTAAATTAAACTAATAATTACAGATAGCAACCACCTTCCAGTTTCAATAATAATAATAAATAATTTAATATAGCTTTTAAAATAAGGAGGGTGAAACAGCTTAGTGCCTTAGGATGTGATTTTCCAGCTAACGATGCTCCTTGAGAGGATTCCTACGTGAACGACATCCCTAAACACCAAAATACAAAAATATGCATGTATGCAGATGACACTGCGATACTAGCAAGACACTACTTTTCACCCAAAATAGGCCAAGCACTAAACGAACACCTACAGAAACTAGAAGCATGGTACTCTACTTGGAAAATAGCCCTGAACGTTTCCAAGACAGAGGCCGTCTTCTTCTCCAGAAACTACAGAAAAATAGAACCAGACATTTTTCTGGAAAACAAAAATATACCCTGGTCTCTAGACACGAAATATCTTGGTGTAACGTTGGATAAAAAACTCACTTTTAAACAACACGTTCTACGAATTAAAAAGCAGTATAATTCTGCAGTAAATAATATTTTTCCCCTTATTTCGCGTAAATCTACATTAAGTAGACGTAATAAATTAATAAATTGCTTATCTACACCCTGATACTAAGACCTATCCTGACCTATGCTAGCCCAGTCTGGTCGCATTGTGCTGACACAACACTGGAATTATTAGAAAAATCCCAAAATTCCACCATTAGAATGATAGTAAGAGCACACTGGTACATGAGAAACACAGACATCAGATACTCAATTAAACTTCCAACGCTTAAAAACTTCATTAAAAAATTATCAGGAAATTTCTACCAAAAAATTGATACCTCGAGCAATAAAACCATTCAAGAAATAGAAAAGTACACCCCACTCAGAAACAACCCACAACTACACAGACCACGAGAAATTTTAATTCTTTAATTTCACTTATATTATGCTCCGAGCACTGACCAAAAATAATCATGAGGAATACAAGGAAGCTTTAAGTTCAGGTATCGTTTTCGTCACAGATCTTGGTTTAGAATTGCTCTAAAAAGTCCGTTATGTGACATTAATACAAACAAACATTTTGCACAATCTATATTTGAATGTATCATATATCTTCTAATGTATCCTATTTAAAATAGGGAGGGGGAGGGGGAACGTATAATTGGGTCACCAATTTAAAAATCTTTATTTGAAAGCAATATTCTTAAATACTTCATACATCTTTATCTAAATAGTAATTCAAAAAGTAAATAAATCAGATTTAAATAATAAACACATTTTATAATTTTAATTCTGTAAGAGAATTTGTTTCATACGATGGGAAGCTAACAGTGCACTTAAATTGAATCAAGTTCTTGTGAAACCTGCAAAAAATATTACTAAAAGAAAAATATTTTATTAGACATCTTTAGTACTGGTAATTTATGGAATTTGTTTGTCCAATGTAAGTGAAATTTTCTGCAATAAAACTAATACATTATTGAGGTGAATAAAATTGAAGGATTTAAATAAATAAATAAATAAAATTTTCATTGATTTTCTTAGCAAAAGAATATCAAATATTATCGACTAATATTAGAAAAGAGTTATCCAAATGAAGGAAAATATGTAAAATCTTTTTACATGCCTCTATCATTAGTTACGAGAAGGGAATAACATTTTAGAAATAAAATATACGTTGAATTTTTTTTCTCTCAAAATTCGTTACAATTACTTTTTGCACTCAACGAAAACAATTGCTTGCTTCCTGTTGGGATTAAATTTAAAGGAACAAAGTTATGTAAACATATCCCGGTAATGAATGAAAAGATTAATTATTAAAAAAATAAGAGATGAGGAAGAGAAAATGTTTCAATAAACTTATAAAAATTTAAATTTTCGTCTTAAAATATATAGTAGCGAAACATCATTTTCCTTTCTCAGCGAATTTTTTTTATTATTTTTTTTATTTTATAGTGGCTAAACGTGATACAATATATGTATTATTCTATTTTACCTTATATTGTTATAATTCCCTCTAAATTATTTTCATTTCGAATTAATTATTCAAATAAAATAAATAAATTTTTTTTATCGAATTCTGAAAATAAGATTGCGAATATTGTAAAGCAACAATAATTTATTAACGTTGCTCTTAGAAGAAACATAAGTTTTTTTAATTTTATTAATTTTGAAACTTGGTCACATGACGAGGACGATACCTGAGCTTGGCTGCCCATTCCCTTCTTTTCTCACACTATTTAAGCGTAAGGACTTTGAACCTTGACCAATTTAAAACGTATTAACCTTCTTCATAGTGCGTGTTTAGTGCAATGAAGATTCGAACACTCGGCTGGACTTTAATATCGCGATTCACGAGCTAGCGACATGGCTATTTAACTATTGTGAATACTGGACACCATTACATTGCAATTCGATAACATTATCATTCCCGCAATATATTTTATTCGCGTAAAGATGTTCACATAAATAAGCATCAGATGTTTAGGTACATCAAGTTTATTTTCCATATTCTGCGTTGAATTTGAGAAACTCAATAGATTTCATTTTGTTGCCCACAAAAGCTTCGTTTTTCATAGCAGTTTTCTGAATTTTAATTGATTTTTCTTAAAAATGTTTTACTCTTCTCAGATTAGCAAGCATATGAATGAAAATGAAAACCATGAAAAAGCATAAACCTTGTGAAAATACTGAAAGATTTATTCCTCAGCGGTTTTAGAAATACTTATTCACCTTCATTTAAGATTTTAAGAAACTCAATTATTTTATGCATTAAAATATATAAGAAATGCATACAATGTTTATTCAAAATCTAAAGAAAAGAAAAAAAAAGAGGTTGAAAGATATAATCCTTTCTTGCAGTTTCGACGATGATTCATGTTGCTTAGTAATTGAAATATACTATACTACACAAGTTTTAAAACAATCAATATTCATATGAAATGACGGAAAAAACTCTAGTTTCAATTCTGAAGGTATATAAACAAGGAATGCGAAAACCGATTCTTATCTCTATGTTAATATAGTCGTAAAAAATATCGCATGTTAATTTTAGTATTTAATAATACATAATAAAGCAATTGTATATCATTATACACTTTTAGAGGGAAAATCAGCAGCAAATGTTCTCAAAGGAATGCTTCTCTCTTGTTTTTAATTAATTAAAAAAAAATTATTAAAATCATATTCGCAATACTTTTTAAACAATGTGAATTACCACTGATATTAAACTTAAGCGAACTAATCAAACTTTATATAGGGATGACGTGATGGAAAATAAATCTACATCAAGTTGTACCTCCTAGAATATCAAACAATAATGAAACAAAACTGTATCTTGTAAAAGTTTTCTAAAAGGCTCCCTCCCCTTTCGGTTTGCAGAGTTTGCATACTTCTTTGTTCATGATGCCATGAAGTCGGGGCTGAAAGGGATTTACAAAATTAGCTTTTCCTGGAAGAAAGGGGGGGGGGGGTCTGTTCTCGTACACATAATGACATGCTGAAAGAAACTCTAGCGGGTTTGCTTTAGATGTCCGCCATAAATGTCAATTGAAAGAAATTTACAGTACTTCCCCGCTATAGGGGTGCAGCCCAACCTATCTCAAAGAGAAATACAACTATAGTCTAGTTCAGCTTTTTTCAGTGCCTTATATTGATTGAAATGAAACAATAAAGTGACATTGAAATGAATGTTACCGTTTTCAATTTTAAATTACATTCTACATGTTCCATAAATTCATTTCATCCTGTTTACATGTATATTAAGTAAAATAGCTAAAAAGGGAAAGAAGATTAGTGAATAAATAACCCTTTATCAAATTTATTTGAATATAATAAAATATAATATGATTTCATATCGCAGTTACATAAATAATTTGAATAATTATATTTTTATAATTAATGATTACTGTTTTTTTTTTCAGGTGTATGTTTTTAATCTGGGAAAATAATAAATGTTTAAATTCTTGTTTTTTGAATTGCCATTATTAGCGGTATTTCGAAAATTTACCACGGCGTAATTAGTTCTAGTCACTTAACCCTGCTACAGAACAAATAAACAAATAATCAAAAGAACAATATAATATGTATAGAAATTAATTCATGCAATCGATTTAGCATGAACAAACACAAATGTGGAAATAGTACACAAAGAGTGGTGAAGATTTCTGAAAATTTTAATGTAATTTCAGTACTACTACTTTCTCAGTAAGGATGTGTGGACGCAGAGTATATTCATTGACTAAGAGGTGGTGTTAAAAAGATGAAATTTAAAAAAAATTAAACAAATATAAATAATATAACTTTATCTTTATGATAATGTTAGTTAAAAAAAAATTATAAAATCTGTTACTAAAACTTTCATTATCATTGAAAATATCTCATCTATTTTCCTTCCTTCTTTCCTCTCTCTTTCCTTTATTCATGCTTTTAATCTCATAAATGTACTAATCACATATTTAATATGTAAGTTAAATTTTTTTTATTAACTTTTGGTAATTGGGAGATTATATTGAGTAAAGAATCCATCGGTCTGACACTCGTTGTTATTTGATTGTTGTTGTCTTAGTATAGAACGATGTAAATAGAAATTTTCCAAATTTTTTTGTAAAGTATTTTCTGTACCGAAATGTTATTTGATTACCTTTAATTGCAACGATAGTAAGTAAAACTATTGGAATGTGAGAAAATCTTGCAAAACAGTATAAAACGTCGGTTTGAAAATGAAATTAAATGGACATGCATCTTCTACTCGAAGGCAGATGCCTGTTATGTTTTAAAACCAAAGTTGATATTAACAGCATTCTTAACAGGGAATGTTTTCCAATGATGGTGATTCGGATTTCAATATTACTGATTATAACACTGCATTGGAAATTCACAAGTGTGAGATACATATTACAAAAAAAAAAAAAAAAAAATATCTTAATGAAATGAATGAATTGGCTTGATGAATTAAGGAAATTGCGATATGAATAGGTTAGTTAATGGTAGCTTTAATTACTTGATACGCATTCCTAACATTTTAGTTAAGCTAATAACAGTAAATAATATCCGTATTTCAGTTTCAAAATAGGACGCATAAATATTTTATTACCATTAAAAAAAATCCATTGTTATTTTTCGTATAATTTATGCTAATCTCGCTGATTTTTGTAAATATAGATTTTGCAACACCGGCTGAGTAGGCCAAGATTTCGCCGGTCACGGCTTCATCAACAATTCATTAGTTTAAATGAGATACGAACTAGTGCAAATAGTTATTCATGGATTGTGAATGTTCATTTTAATAAAAAGAAAAATGGAAGAAGTCAGTTTCTTTTGAAATTTTTGGAATTCTAATTTATTGCTGAAAGTATGGCAATACTGTCTGATTATTTAAATATTAAAAAAAGAAAAAAAAAATTTAAACGCCTTTTGTCTCTATAATTTAATTTTTCCCCAAATTTATTAACACGGCATTTTTATTTCAAGAATTAGTTTCAAATAATTAAAATCATATTTTTTATAGTTCAAATATTTTTTTTTTAATTTCATTCAAAGAATGAATATTTATTAATTTTGAAAGAGATAGTTATTAAGACTTCATGTGCCTAAATATATTAGTAAAGGCGTTGGACAACAGCACTAACCACGTTTTCAAACTATTTTTTAAGAAAGAAGAGAGATTAAGGAATAAGCTTTATGACATTTATTTTATATAAAAACGAAATAAATGTATAATTAATTTTAAAATTAAAAGAAAATATAGTATCCGAATAATTTGATTAAATTCTTATTAAAAAATACATGCGCATAAGAAAATTTAATTATGTAACAGGGTTTATGTTGATAAAGGCATAGTTTTAAATATGATATAGTACTATAGATAAAGATTCAACTTGTATATGTACAAAAATTAATTCCTTTTTAAAGTATACATAAATATGAATCATAGTATATATATAATAAACACTTGTAATTTTAAATTTTTATGATTCAAATCCTGTTTTTATTAAGCTTTAATGAAAAATGTTTCATCTATGAAAGGAAGCTCAAAATTATATGGATTTTAAGTAAAAGAAGAAAAAAATTAGAAGAATTTAGGATTTTTTTTATATTGCAATCCTTCCCTACGAATTATAAATGCATAAAAAGTGCTAAAAAGCCAAAACAGACAACCCCAAACAGATGTCACATTACACCCGCACCAATGAGAAAAAACCTGTTTTCCGACCGGAAATGCCCACTGAGAGAGGAGCCACACCCTTTTTCACCCTCTCTTTAACGATGTCCACATTCTTAAGAGATTTCGTGTAGTGAGGTGGTATTCGTAAGTGGTTGCTAATTTTAATACTGAGGTTTTTCTTGAAATTGTAATGTATATTTTATATTTCACTGTTCTTTATTGTTGATTGATTTCATGTGTGGGCGCAACTTCTGTATATGCCCGACCGCTAACCTTCGCTTTTTTTCGCCAAGTTGGGCGATTATTGTTTTTAGTGGTTACCTAGCATTTCTGTTCCTTGCTACGATGTTTATGGCAACCCTAGATTTTCTCGATATCTAGCCTTTTCCAGATTTTTAGATCTAATCTAATTAAATTTTTTAATTAGTTAACCTAATTCTAATAATTAATCTAATTAATTATTTAATAATTAATTATGATTCTTATTTAATAATTAATTATGATTAATTATTTCATAATTAAAATATTTTAGATTAATTAATTAATTCTAATCACATTTTTAAATAGTTTACTTATTAAACTAATTAATCAATCTAACTATATTAATTAGTTTTAATTATGCTAATTATATTAATTAATTCAGTAATGAAAATCTTGGATTTTTTAAATCTGGCAACATTAACTAAACCTTGTGATTTACCGCGTCATTCAAAAATTTTAACCATTTCTCTGCATGAATTGGAGTGGATAGTGTCGTTGTCAAGATTTAAGGATTGGAGGAACGCAATCGCTTTTAATCTTATTATTAGTTATTCATTCTTATTATTTATATATTACCTTATTTAAATATTTATATTAATTGATATTTATTTAAATAATTATTAGAAAAGAACTTGAATTCTTAGGCCTCTTAAATTTCGTAGTTTTAATTCTTCATAAAATATCATAAATTTTTAGGCCTCTTATTATTACTTTATTTATATATTTATATTAAATTTAAAGTGATATTTATTTAAATAATTATTAGAAAAGAACTTAAATTCTTAGGCCTCTTAAATTTCTTAGTTATAATTGTTCGTTAAATTTATTAGTAATGGATTCTGTTAACAGTATTCCTATGACTCAATTGGTCAAGGAATATCAGCAAAATGTATGGCATAAAGTATCAGTTCCAAGAGCTTTTTCCAGCTGTAGAAAAGATGGAGCTCTTATGGGAGAACCAGGAGTTGCAAAGGTAATTTTTGTATACGAGTTATGTAAAACCCCTGACCTGTTGCATGAATTTTTAAGAAAAGCGGGTTTATTAAAAAAGGACTTAACTTGTGCAAAATGCAATAGTCCAATGAAACTAAGATCCAAAGATACTAATGATGGTGCTGTTTGGACATGTAGGAGTAGGATTAACAAGAAGGAGTGTGGTTTACAGAAATCTGTTAGGTTTGGATCTTGGTTTAGCTGTAGTAAATTAACTATGGGTGAGATATTTTTTTTGACTTATCTCATTGTTAAGGGGTATGGGACAGACAAAATTATAGATGAATATTCATTCTCGTCTTGTACCATGGCCGACTGGAGACAATTTATAAATGAAATTATAGTGGATTACGTTGAGGAGACATCAGAAACAATAGGAGGCGTAGGAAAAATTGTTGAGATAGATGAATCCAAATTTGGAAAAAGAAAGTATAGCAGAGGCCATCGAGTTGAAGGTCAGTGGGTATTTGGAGGTGTAGAAAGAGGCTCGGGGAAATTGTTTCTTGTTGCTGTTCATGATAGAACGAAAGAAACTCTCTTGAGTCTCATAAAAGAGTGGATTAAGCCCGGAACCACCATCTATTCAGATTGCTGGAAATCGTATGATTGCTTAGCAGATGAGGATTATGAACATTTAAAGGTAAACCACTCTTATCACTTTGTTGATCCAGTAACAAAATGCCACACTTTGCCTACCTATAATAGAAAATACAATTTCAAATTTTATTTAGGAGAATTTTTGTTCCGGGCTTCTTGCGAGGAGAAGGGAATTGATACTTTCAACACATTCTTAGAATTAGTTAGGAAGATAGATTGGACCAATTTTACATATGCTGATTAATTTCTTGGAATACTTTAATAGTTTTTCAAAATTAAATCACTTTTAATATTATAATTAATTTTGACAATTGTCACCTTTAATATAATTGAACTTTTGTTTTTTATTTTATTTTATAATTAAGTCTGGTTTTTATATGTGTTTGTGGTAATGATGATAAAATGAACTACATGCTCATAACAATCTGAACCGCATATTAATAAACAATTTTTTTTACTTTACATTGTAGTTTTTTTCCACGGTTAATTTTAATATAGTATATTCTTAACCTATCAACACACATCAGCCGCTTTGTTTGAAAAGGAGTTAATTTGCAAGGAACTTTTCTTACAAGTTCATGAAAGAATGGCGTAAATGAATTTCTCGTTGAAATGATTAAAATACAGGTACGTAGTTTTTTAAACTTAAAAATACTACTTAAATTATTTGCTTTCGCCGTTCCTTGCTTTCTTTTGCAGAATTCTTATGAAAGATTCTTTGATAACTTTAGTCATATCTTAATCTGAAAGTTTCAATACAAAAAAAATACCAAGATTAAAATTGTAATAGATTTTATGGCAAAAATTGTCGTACAAATCAATTTTTATAAAACATTTGATATACTTCTTGAATGAAATGGTTAAAATAAATATTTCTGTATAAGTTTTTATTAAATATCATATGAATGTATTTTTTTATACAACAAATTTTCTGTTCATTTTAAAGTTTTTACTATTAAAGGTTATTAGGAATGTATACTTTATACACTATACTTTATCACATCTTGATATAAGATACTTTTAATGAAAATTCCTTACATTCATATAATTTTCCTAATTAATAATTCATACAATAATGTTCTTTAATTTTTGGAATCCATGACTTTCTTTTCATCATGATTCATTTTTTGGTCCTACTTTGGTATATGCCCAACCGCCAACCTTCGGTTTTTTTTTTTCTCGCCAAATCGGGCGATTATTGTTTGGTAGTGACCTAACATTTCTGTTCCTTGGTAGGATGTTTATGGCAACCCTAGATTTTCTCCATATCTAGACTTTTCCAGAGTTTTAGATTAAATCTATTTAAATTTTTTAATTAGTTAACCTAATTGTAATAATTAATTATATTAATTAGTTTTTAATTATGCTAATTAGATTCTTTCAGTTTAATTAAAATATTTTTAGATTTATTAATTAATTCTAATCGCAATTAAGAATATCGCATACAGAAGGATGCTCAAATTCAACTTTGCCTTATCCTTGTTTACATCCTGAGTGTAATCGTAAATTTAGGTACTTAATAATGTTGTTAACTTACGAAAAAGAAGTTCATTGAATAGATATGGTAATAAAGGAATTAAATTATGAAGTAAGTTCAGTTTTCAGTTATGGCTAGAGAATAAGAGAGCTAGAACTTTTTTTTTCTTTTAAATGAACTGACTGGTTATAAAACAGGCGAAACAAATTTTCATTCATATTACAGTTGTCGTTGTTTTTAATCCATAGTACCAAAGCCATATAATAGGAAAACAAGTCGAAAATATGTGAAAAGCTCAATACCACCAACTGAATGTCTTGCTCGAGTTATTGTTTGCGAGACAAATAAAAAGATCATTGTTAAGTCCTTTTCAAAGCATGATCATGAATTAAGCACACAAAACATAACATTTCAACCAATTAAAAATACTTGTCGGGAATTTATTAAAGCTCTCCTTCAAATGGGTTACGAGAAATCGTAAAGTAATGGAATAGGCTCTAGGTAACTGAGGAATGATCAAAATAAATATCTTGTTAAGGAATCCTTTTTGATAAATAAAAAAGCCTATCGTATTATGTGAATTCTTTAAAATTATTTTTACTGCTCCTGAAAAAAGATGCTGTTTCGGTTTATATTATTAATAATAAATTGCAAAATGAAACTTATAATTTTGTTCTTTCATATAAACATCAAGGACAAGATATGATCTACAAGCTTAAAATAAAATTCCCAGATAATTCTTTAGCAATTGGCTTACAAACAGCTGAACAAAAAGAATGATGTTAAAAAGCTGTAATGAAATATTATGCACAATTCACGAAACCAATGAATATGATTTAATGAATTTAATCGTACCTGATGAATATGGAATAGGTTATGCAATTGCACATTTTATCACAAATAAATTAGATATGGAAACTTTGCATTTTTTTATTTGACAGCAGAAAACAAAGAGTTCCTAACTAAAATCTTAATTGCATCGTAACTGAAGATAAAACAGGTCCCGCTTTTAAACAAGTGTTTGGAGATGAGGTTAAACACCTACTTTGCAAATGGCATCTGCATCGTGCTTGGAAAAAACTATGAACTAATCTTGTTTCTAGTTTGGAAACAAGGAATAAAATTTATGCTTCTTTGGCAGTTCTTTTAGAGGAAACAAATTCAATAAAATTGAAAAATAGTATGAATAATTTTAAAGTTGCATTTTTTGATAAGGAACCTGCTAATCATTGAATATTTTGAAGATAATTATTATGGTACAGCAGAATTATGGAGTATGTCATATCATTAATTTCCACATGCATATACCAATATGATATATGTATCGTAAGTTTCATAAGAAATTAAAAACCAACTATTTTAAGCAAAAATTTAATTGTTGAATAGATAATGGAATTGATACTGTATTAAAAATAGAAAATGATAGCACATCAATATAGAATAATAATTCACATACACCCAAGTGTTTATCCTTCATCATATAAATGGTGCAATACTGGATTAGAAATTCCTGATGGTGATGTTTATGTGAAGGCAATATATTTATGATTATATATAATATAATCACAAACTAATGGAGATGTATTTTAGGAAGTTAAAAAGATATTGTAGAAGGATGTTCAGACCATGATAAATGCTTCTGTAGGTATATAAAAGAATCATATTTATCTCTATGAATGCATTTGTATACTTGTGTATGCTTGGATAATCACCAACTGTATAAACATATTTAAAAAGTTAACTCATTATGTGTTCAACAATTTCCATATTTTAATGTAGTTTTAAGTGTTGAAATTATTGGAGATAAAGAATATGACCATGATTTAATTCCATCTGTGGCTTGTGTAGAAAATTGCATTGATTCTGCAATTAAAGAAACATTCCAAGAAGAACGAGAGATCCACGAAACTAATATTTTACTTGCCAAATTAAGTTGCTTGTTGCAAAATAAGTTTGTCAGAGTTACTAAGTTATCTTATTTAAATTGCAATTTAAAAACTATGATTTCAATATGTGAATCAGTTGCTGAAAGAAACAGGGAAATAATTTGGTTACCTCCCAATCAGCATTTAAACTAGCAGTATATATTTAAATGTACCAGTAAAGTTCAAAAATTGAAAAGGAAAGATACAAGATATCCTTCTTTAACTGTCAAGAAAAAAGTATTCAAAAGTAGAGCAATCACTATTATGTAATGCAAATAGTTTGTTTAGGAAATCAACTGGGTCTTTTACACCCCAAATTAATTATGTATCTAATTACAGTCAAATAGTTTTACACATTGTGGACATTAAACTGTATTTTTATGAGGCGAAATTGTTGAATAGTTATATATCTGATGAGGAAGTAAGTATTCTTTCAAAAAAAATTTTTTCATTAAAGATGGCTGTAAGATAGTATAATGGATGCATTCAATTTAAAAATCATGAAAAGTAGCGATTCCGTTGCGGCAAGATGTTACCACACACAAATTAAATAATATTTAATATAATGTATCAGGTGATATTAATGCTTGTAATCAATGCAAGCAGAATTTTATGCACTAGGTAAGTTTATTCATGTAGCTTTTTAATTATTTAAAGTTCCATATAAAATGAATATTGCAATTCTTCTGTTTCATTTGTATACTATTTAAAATTCATTATTTTGTGTAGTAAAAATAATTGTGTGAGTTTTTTAAAGTGTAAAGGAATATATATCTTCTATGGAACCTACCTTTCCTGTTGGAAAAGAGGTTAATGTATTCACATACCATACCTCTTGTGTGATGTGGAAAGTGTTGGAGATAAACCAAGTTTTTATATGATGTATTACTTTAGGGAAATATTTTTAATAGTTCCTATTTTCCAGGCAATTATCTATATTATGTGTGTCAATCTACCAAGTGCTGGAGACACTCTTGCGTATCGGAAGTTTTGATACGAAGAGAATGTTAGATGGGATTTCCATCTGTGGTGACATTATCTGTATTATAATTGCATCACAGTTGTGAAAGACTTTCTGAAACATTCAAATTTGTAAAAAGTAATAGGTAAATTATAGTTGTATATTAAATATTATTACAGAAATGATGTATATGTTAGAGGTAAATGGTAAAATCAGGAATACCAAGTAGTAATTTCTTTTCCACGAGGAGAAAAATTACAGGTTTAAAAAAAAAGTAAGGTCAGTAGTTTTCTTAATTACATCATTTGCAGAGTTGCTTTTATTTGATATAATAAAAGGAGAATGCAATACAATTTCATTTTAATTCATGTGCATTTCCCCCCACAATATATTAAATAGTTGATAGTTTATGGTATCTAAAATACATATTACAATAACTTCTGATATCTTTAACTTATTAAACAGTTACTGATTGCTAATTTTTGAGAGCCCATTGTTTTGATAAATCATAAAATTTACTTTTGCTGTTTTGAACATATAATTGGGTTGATACACATTGAATTTGTAGAAGCTCCAAGTCTCTCCCCCCCCCCTCTCATGGCATGGGGGGGAAGTTTGGAGGAGGAGGTACCAGAAAAGTGTTGTCCGCTTTACTTAACACAGACTCAAAATTACGAGGTCTGTCGTCAATAGCCTTCATGTTGCTTCTGAGTATGACGCAACTGAACAATCATTAAATCAATTAGTAGGAAACGAATGGGAAAAAACTGAAATTACCATTACTATTTCTATTTGAGTGTGGGAACAAAAAAGTGCTTCAAGTTGCTTTCTCTTCTAATTTCTGAAAAATGACAAACATTAAATATCACATTAAAATAATAATTACAAGTATGCAAGTTACTATTTGATTTTTAGAGCTGTTGCAGGAATGATCAGTTTGTATGTTTATCAATTAACTGCATAAATGATGGTATTTTTTCTTTATTACTAAATCCTTCAGTTACTGAGAAAGCTCAAATATCAATTTTCTTCAAGTTCATCAAGTGGTAACAATAATTAAATTCGGCTTACTATATATTCAAATTTATTTTTTTATCGTTTGTTTCAAAAGAGTCACTCCATCAAACATTTAACTAAAAATATCTTTTTGGAGTAACCTTCTTATGTCAAAACGGCAAGCAAAACTCATACCTGTATTTTTCCCGAGCAAGCTTTACCTGTTTTCGATAAATGATTTGAACGTCTTATGCAACGAAAGCAATAATCGTTTTTCATTAAAATATCTTATCTTTTTTTACCAAAGGCAATGAAAAAGCAATTCTACACTTCAAGGATTCATGTAATGAGTCATTATAAAATATGCATAGATAGCTTTTAGCTTTATTTTCAATGGATAATAAAGCTGTTGCTGTAAAAACATTCTTATTTCGTTTGTTATTCTTAGTTAAATGTTTTGGCGGAGTGACAAATATTAATATGTAATCAGTAATTTGTTGTATGCATCGCTTTATCTATTGTAAGTTGGGATCGTTTCTGTACTTCCGAAACTGGAATATTATAATTAGAATCTACATATGGCGATTGATTAAAGAATACCGTGAAATCCATGAAAATAATTTTACATTAGAATTTTTCGGTAGTCATCCAAGTTAAAAATATTTTTTACGGGTAATGGTATTATAAGATTGCATAAAACCTCTTATAATTTTCAACAACAGTACAACGTTATATTCTTTACTCAAGAAATGTTTTTGTTTTTAACCTTACAAGCAAAAAAATACATCATTGTACAAAATTATATAAAAATATACATTGTCAAATACATTTATTCTAAAATATTTATATACAATTTTTCTCTCCTTAATTCAAATTGAAATGTTGCTGAGCATCTTCTGTATAATTTAATCATTTACACTGGCGAGAGAAAGAAATAATTTATTTTATTCATCTTGTGTCAAAACATCAAATGAGTGTTAATTTGTACCGCAAAAATAATAATAACAGAGGCATGACCAGAAAACTTTTTTCGGATGTTAAGCATTCAAAATGTGTCTTGTGTAAATCTGAAAGCCACTGTTTAAGTAAATGTCCACAAATATAACCAATTACCTGAAAAGAATAGAATTAATTAAAAATAATCCCCTTTGTTTTAATTGCTTGGCTTTCAATAAAGTTATGTTTTGCAAATCAAAAATCCTTTGTGCATGCTGCCTCAAGAAACATTTTTCGTCGTGTTTTTCTCAAAATCAAAATTTTGCCGCAGCTGGAGAACAGAAAAGAGTTCGTTGCCCCTTCAAATGGTGAACTTTCTCCTAAGACCCTTCTTCAAAATAATAAATAACGGAGGGGTGAATTTTACGACAAAAAAGGAATGTTTGAGAGTAGGGACACGTTATTTACTGCAATGGACTGGTTGTTTACTGCGGTCCAGTTACTGCATATCTGTTTCCTGAGACACTTTCGGAAACTGTGCACGAAACAAGAGTTCTCGATGGTGGTTCAACGAGTAATTTTATTTCGCAAAAGTGTATGAATAGACTTAAATTAAAAAGAAAAAAAAATAAACATTTTAGTTTTCTGATTGAATAACTTGGAGTTACTGATTAAGTCGTAGGTAAATGCAACGATCACAAGTAGAGAACAGAATTACCGAGACAAATACAAATTTTTTTTGTGGTGCCGCGAATTGCAGATGTGATTTCTTCTCAACCATTTAATGTTTGTTTAGATAATTTAAATAGTGAAAAATTGGCTGGTGAAAATTTTAATATTTCGGTCAATATTGATCTGTTGCAGCAGAATTTTTTTTTTTTATGAAATTCTTATACCGGGACAAATAAAGCTTTTGAATACAAAATTAATTCTTCAAATTGCAGTGTTTGGCTTTATTGTGAGTGGGAGTATACCGGTTTCTAATCAAAGTAAGCCTCATTGCGGAATGATTAATGATATTATTGATTCAGAAAAGACGATGAGAAAATTTTGGGAAATCGAAAATATAGATTCCGAGACAGTAAAAAATAAAAAGAGTAATTTGTGAGGAACATTTAAAAAAACTCACGTTATAGAGAGAATATCGGAAAATATACAGTTTCTATGCCATTTAAAAAGGATCCTATTTGTTTAGGCCAGTCAAGAGATATCGGTCTTAAGAAATTGAATTCGTTGTAAAGTATGTTTTTAAACAATAGCCTAACTATTTAAAACTGCACATAGACTTTTTAAGAGAATATAAAGAATTAGGTCACATGACAGAAGTTAATGATCTTGATGAATGCGGTATACACTTCATACATGATCTCGGTGTGTATCGTCCCGATATAAGTACTAGTAAATTAAGAGTCCTTTTTAGTGCTTCTAGTCTATCTACCAACGGACATTCTTTAGAACTCTATGGTATAGAGGAGGATTTGTTCCAAGACGATATTTTTCCTATTATGGTGCGCTTCAGAAAGCACATTTTTGCGTTCATTGCAGATGTGGGGGAAAAAAATGTTTAGGATTATTTGGATTCATCCAAATCAGCGTATTCTTTTGAAAGAAAAAATTGACGAGCCAATACAAACTTTTTGAGTTGACAACTGTCACCTATGGAACAACGAGCGCGCCGTACTTGACTACTCGAACGCTAAAACAATTAGCTTTAGATGAATCAGAGAATTTTCCATTAGGAACTTCAGTTGTATAAAGAGATATGTATATTAATGGTGTGTTTACAGGTGCCTATACCTTATTAGAAACAGAGTTAATTATATAGAAACAGATTGGCTAAAGTAAATGGTAATTTAATTTTTTCCCCACTTTTGTTTATTAAATAATCATACTTTCGATAAAACTCAAACTATTTGCTGATTTTCTACGAGCATTTTATTTTAGCTTTTAAATGCCTTTTTGACATGAAAAATATCTAACATTTGAAAATCTCGGAAAGCCTGATTGCAAAACGCAATGTAAATATAGGGTTTAATTCATTTTTCTCAATTTGACAAATTATTTTCTACTGATCGTCTTAGAATGATTTCAAATTTGCTTCAGTAAGTGATAATTTAATTTCCCCTTTTCATGAAAAGTGTGCAATTACATTAGTATTTTCAGTGTTAGAATAATAGTAATTAATTAATAGCACTTGATTTATTTTTATCTTCTTAACAATAAATTCTTCTCAATTAATACTTTAATCAGAATGTAAATTATATTTTTGAATACGCAAGAAAATCCGGCTATTAATCTCGAGCCGTCTTAATTAAATTTTTCTTTCCTTTTAATCAAACATGTCATTTCTTTTATCAGACTTTGAAGTATAAAAATATTAAACGAAGATATTTTTTACAATAAAGAAAATGTATCATTATGTAAACTTTATTTTTGAAATTATTCTAATTTCAAAATTTATTTTATTTTTGTGAACAAGCAAATACAGAAAGCATTAATAATATGCATTAATAAAAATATAAAATTTAACAAAACCTTTTATCAAATTTTGCGTAACATTTATAGCAATTCTGTAAGATGATGATTATTTAAATATTAGCAACATTTATGGTTCATGAACTTCATTGTGCAAAACAGCTTTTCAACAATATGTAGCAAAAACTTTCATATCAGTGATTAATTTGAAATAAAAAAATAATAATATTTGATATCCTTTTAATTCTATATTCTATTTGTACAATTACAGTGTTAAAAATAACATCTGAAAAACTCTACCGGATCTCCTATAACTTCATCTTCTGCTGTTTCGGAATATGAAGTTTTTCGAATTTCGTTTTTCAGGGAAATGTTCTGAAATATTCAAATTACTTACTAGTATTGAACTTCGTCTAAAAATATGTTATATTTTTTTTATCTTAAATTTTGGATCTTAGTTTTAATTTTATTGATTAAATTAAAAGTCGAGCAAAGATCAATTTTTTCCTCTTGAAATAGTTTATTGATAGTGTTAATTTTGGGCAATATTGTAAATCATATTAAACATAAAATAAATAACATTTCTTGCATTGAATCCAATTAACTTTTAGTTTCGGATACCATCGTATTATCGTAACTTACAGCAATAAATTCTTCTTGGACATTACAAATTTGTATGACAAATTACAAATCTCCAGTAATATCAGCTACTTCACAATAAACCCTAGAAATGACTCATTGATAGAACCCTGGAAATGACTCATTATCAGAAATGACTCATCTCTCTTCAAAATTTACATTCCTAATATTGATTGCAATTTCATATGGTGTTGAGATTTTTTTCTAAAAAGTTCATGACCCATGTGGTGACCGGGAATGACAGAATAGTCCCACTGTAGCTCATGCATGTCGTAAGAGGCGACTAAAATGGGTACCCAGCGTCTGGGGATAATGCCGGGCCCCCTGTCCCTGGTGATTATATCAGAGGACCTCGGGGACTAGTGATCGAGGCGCCCTATTGATCTTTTTCTTTCCTATAGGGTCTACTGTCTTTGGTAAACACGGGTGACGCGCCCCCGGGTTACCCTAGCGATCCTTCTCTATTTTCGACCTTCCTTCTTGTCCACCAATTTTTGTCTTTTTTTTTTTTCAATTATTTCATGTCTAGACCCAATTAAATCTTGTTTGGCGCATCATAGCCACATCTGGCTCTTGCGCCAATTAACTTCACATTCATTAACACTCTAAGAAATCCAGTTTAAGTGGAGTTCCTCGGGAGAGTTCCCCGAATCAAATAACAAAAACTTAACACTCACATAATCAATGATTAGTTTGAAGATTGTCGAAATTCCGAGACCTACAATGATAATATTGACGATAAGATGTACTTTTCACCATACTGACAACGATAAGAATATTGTCAAGTTTTCGTCTAGCATGAGTACATTATTTTAGCTCTTGATCATGCTGGAGGTCCGGTGCATAGCATCCGCTGAAACTCCCAGATGGCCGCCCTGGCTGACGCTCATTAATGATCTAATTTTAATAGTATTGATTGATTAATTGTTTCATTAACTTTGCAATAAGAAGCAACACGAAGGCTATTAGCGATGGAATTCATTATTTTTGAACCTCTGTCAAGAAACGAGGACGACACTTGAACTGGAATTCCACTCGCCAAACTTCCACACAACGCCAGTGCGAAGACTTGGAGCCTCGTCAGATTTGAAGTGCAGCAGCCCCACTTAACAGTAAACTTTTTGAGAAATCTAGACTAGAACCTATGATTTGAGGAAAACAACGCTGGTCATGAGTTAATGATCATGACCACTCTGTTACCATGGCCAATTTAAGTAGCAATCAAGTCATGATTACATTAAAAATTCTACTTATCGAACACTGGAGTCTGCTTCATATTAAATTTAATTCAATGACTTGAATCTACTTATTGAGTATGTAAATACTGTACAGAAATAATAATTAATTATTTAAAATAATTTAAGTGGTACTCTGAGCCTATTAGAATCAAAATCGTATTATTTGTGAAGAATCCAAAGTATCTGCAGGATAAAACAAACTTTAATTTTATGGATAATTCGGCTCTGTTAATGTGAAAAGAGCAACGCTTTAAAATTTGAAGTTTCAGCACCTATTCATGCTTCGTTTTATCTCTTTTTTCAAATTGATTTCTTATATTAATAATTAACAGTTGAAAAATGTGTATCAACTGTAATTTTGCCTCATAAGTCACAATGCAAATACAATTAGCAAAACGGGTAAAGAAATTTTGTTAAGGTTAATACACATGTTACTTGCTAAAAATTCGATTTAGCATAAACCGTTCTATAACATCTAATTTTGATATCATTTAATATAAAACAATGAAAAAGTAAAAGAGATGGAAATAAAAAAAAATATTTTATTGCAAATATTCTTAAATAGGTTTATAACTGTTTAACTGTAAGAAGCTGTTTATCACTAGATAAAAGATAACTTCTTCTTTTTTTTTTTTTTTTTTTGTCACAAACACCCTACAATACTCATCTTTTGTTCGATTAATAACAAATCAAATCCTTTGAAATATATTGGTGGTGAATTTTAAGTAATGTTATGAATTCCAAACAAAAAAAAGAAAAAAAAAAAATTATATATTTTTTTTCATTACATATCATTCATCTAGCTTTAATTTCTACAAAATTTTTAATCAAATTTTTTGTATTGGAAGAGAACAATAACATTCTTCTCTACAGAAATAATCAACCAAATTATTATAACTGTTTTCACAGGATTCAAAGACGAGCGTGTTAATAATCTTCCAACAACTAAATTTTTGAAAAAGCCTTTTCTCGTTTTGTGAATGAAATACTCGAAGAAAATTAAAAAATATCGTTAAACCCTGAGTAAAATTCTTAAAATGTAAGAGGCTAAGAAAAATGAATTATTTGAAGAAGGGAAAGAAAAAAAGTCAACACATAAAATTCGTCTTTATAATTTACAAGACAGTATAAGACTTGAACAAATTATGTTTTACAATTAATTGAAATAGGATTATCAGGACCATTTAAATATTTGTTTTAAAATGCTTTTGTGTTGAAGGAATATTATATTCAGTAAAGGATTTAAATGCTGCTTCAACGATAACTATTCTTTACAGTTTCTTAAGAGAACAGAAAATGTTTGCCTTTACTTTAATCTAAATTTTTTTCTCTATAAAATAATAAAATAATAGGTGTGGTTTAAAAAGTATATATATATATATATGATTTCCTCTCCACCTACTTTTTAGAAAAAATTATACTGATCTGCGAGAAGGTGCCAGAGTTTTTTCATCGATTATAAAAGTTTTTAAAGAATCCCGGGACATCAAATCTACTATTGGATCTCTTAAACACATTTTGTTTAGAAACCGAAGCCCGTGTTGAGGTTTTTGTGAAAGCAGTATATGAAAATTTAAATTATTTAAATGATTTAATAAACATTATAAAAAAAAAAGAAATTTTATTCTTGGGGGTTTGTGGCCCAATGCAAGCCTTATTCAATGCAGCAATAACGTAGTAAGCAAACATTATGAGAAATTCTTCAATTCAATTTGTGTCCTTTTAAAGAATGGACTTCATTTTCATTCACAGTTTTCATTGATTATCGTAAACAGCTTGACAGGAGTTGGTAAGTACTTGAAAATATAATGCTTTTTCATTACATAGCGAAAAATTATTTATATTAATTCTTAGTGTGTTAAAAATTATGTGGAAGGAATATTTCTAAAAAATAGTATTATAAATATATGTTACCTGAATTTTTGAAATTTTTTCGTCATTTAGTCACTAGAGAATTTTAAATATGCATATTACAATAGCTGTGAGTGTGTATTAATGTAAATATTAAATCATTATTTATTGCAATTTTTAATTTTGTACACGGAAGATATTTCATGTGGTTGTTCATTATTTTTAGCTACCCGCATTTCATGTCAAATATCCGTGTAGCGGGGGTTGATGTACGTTAAATCTGTTGAGGTTCTAGCTCCTTCAGTTGGCGTGATGTGGAAGTTTGGAAAGGGAAGTGCCAACTCAGGTGTCGTCCACGTCACTTGATCCAGGTTCAAAATTACGGGTTCCGTCACAACAGCTCTCGTGTTGCTTCTAGAGTGACGTTAATAAAGAATCACACCATATTAAAAATATCACTTTCCATTGGTAAATTATTTCATGAGTGATTAACAAAAGTTAGTAATAATCTAAATAACGAATTTACATTATTCTTTAATTTTTATATATCAGTTATTTTAAATATTCAATTAGTTTTCTGTTAAAAATATAAGCATCAGTTCTTTATCGGGGGGGGGGGGGAATCTATATTAGCGAGGGTAAAAATTTATAGTTAATACAGAGAAAAATCAGCTGATACTTAAATTTTGTAAAGTATGTATAATTTGTATATTGCACTCAAGTATAATAATTTGTTATGCATCTCGTGTCTTGTGGATATAAATATTCGTGACCTATTATGACAATTTTGAAACTGAGCAATAACTTTCAAATGATTCATATGCATGGTTAATTAAAATACGATGCCTTTCATGGCTATATTTAAAGCATGTACGGTATTCCTTTTAGCTTTAGCTGGTTTCAGTGTATGTATTCCAAACACAACATCATAAATTTAATTTTATTTGCATTATTGCTAAAATAATCGTTTTAAAGGACAAAAAGAAAAATAATTGTTTCATCAGTAACTGTATTTAGTGCTCAATGAAGATGGGAGTACATTGCATGTGATTTTTTCTCAATAATTGTTGTAGATACCGCGGGATAAATAAAAAAAAATCAATACTTTGATATTCGTTAGTTGTTAAATCGAAATGGAATGTGCCAGTCTTGTTTCTCTTCGTTATTTACGTATTAAGCATAGCTCTCTTGCCAAAAAAATAAAATAGTTTTGGTAAAATCTTTTTAATACAACTGATTAAAAAGACTTTACCGCGTTTAAGTAATTTCTTATAAAAAATAATGAGAAAGCACAAAATAAAAGTCTTTTTTTTTGTCAGTAAAATCATTTTCGGTTGAAATAAATTTTTAGCCCCCCAAGTGGTTATTGTTTTAGGTAGGCTTTAAATTGGTGTACTAGATCACTTTTCAAATTTTTAATAGGTAAATTCGATTTCTTATAACCATGTTCTATGTTCTGATTTTATGGTTCTGTCCATAGATTTAATATTAAATTTTTCTATATTCTTTTACATTCAATTTAACAATTTATCTTTTCCTTTCCTTATAGGTACATTTAGCTTAAATATATTCACTTTAATAATTTATCATTTGCTTTAATTTTAATATCGGAAAAAGTATATTATTGTCTCTTTCAATATTTCATCATTTACTGTAATTCTAGTATTTAAATGAGTAATTTAATAACTACAGGGTATGTTCCAAAAGTAAGTTGAATAAAAAAGTTAAAAACTGAGCACCTTGGGTAGCTAAATCTGTTCTTTGCAAAACTTTGCATCGAACATTTTTTTTTTCTTCTTCTTTTTGTTTAAAAAATTTTAATGTCATTCATATCCAGCTTGCAATTTTTTTGAAACATTCGAAGAACTATTTTAAGTTCTCCATTCATTAAAGAAAGTACAAACATTATTGGCAGTTCATTGGGTCACAATGGCAATTCTATTTCTACGTTTTCACTTAGCCTATAATATTTTAAACCGTTGTAAATGTAAAATGTTGAAATTATCGAACTATACATTTAATAAACAAATATTTTTCAGGAGACCATCGGAGGGTTTATTCGAAGAATCAAGTGGAAGAAGTAATCATCTCTTCTTTCTGATTATGTTGACCTACCATGCGTTATACGAATTTTATTTCGATGAAAATAGTGGGAGTCTGATCGCTCTACAACTGTTGTGGAGATCCATTTCCGATGCGTTTGTCACTAGAGATGAAAATATTGGTTCTTTGTGGAGATTCAGCCGCAACAACATATTCCTGAGTAAAAGAACTGAAAAGATTTTTGATAATGTGAATCTGATCCATCCAGAGATTACTGTCCTGTGCCCAAGATCGTTGCAGCATCTATGTCGATGTTCCTTGTGACAAAGATTAGCAGACAACCATCAATTACCAGAGGGTATTCATAATCTAGGTTTACCTAAGGTTTTGAAAGAGTATATCGACTTTAAAACGCAGTGAGCCGAAACTTCTTATTTATTGTCATTCCTGAACTACTATTAACATTTAAGAATGCTGTTATGAATCTTGCTGCGTGAGTATTTCAATTTCTCAAGAAATCTTGTAATTCTGCGATTTTCTCAGTCATGTGAAATTGAATATAATTGGGATTTTAGACAATTTTTTTAAAGAGTAAATAAATATTATGAAGCATTTTTTAATTGATGAAATGTTTAATTACAATATATGTACAAATAACATGTCGAGCGACACTCACTGAAAACACTTTTGATAAAACAAATGGGTTGATAAAACATCTTGCTTTGATTGTTACAACAGAATCGGTTGTTTCAATACTCCCTCCTATTGAATTTACAAATTAGGTAAATAATTATCTGCTTACTTAAACGCTTAATACATTTACAATATAAGGACAGAGAGACTAATTATAACATGAAAAATAAATTGTAAATTAAATATTATTCTAGATTATCATTAATATTCGTTGATTTCGTAAAGTCGATTTTTATTTAGTGATATTCTTAGATTTTTTTTTTTTTTTTAATCTTTCGTTTGATGTGTTTTATATATGATAAACAGAACTTGAAAGAAGTAAAATTGAAAAATATAAACTACGCGAAATAAAAAGAAGGGCCTTACCGGTAGATTTTAGTAATTTCGCGTCTTTTTTATCAACAAACTTTCGAAAACTAATTTTGCTTTCAATCATAACTGTATCGTTTTAATGCTATTTTAACTGTCAAAGCTTTCAGAAGGACTTTTTAATTTTTTATACTCTTTTTTTTGTTTGTAATGTAGTTATCGAGTAAATTCTGATGATTCATATTGGGAGAAAAATTCTTCCTAAACTTTGTTTTTTATTGTTATTCTTGAGAATTTTGTGTTATTACTTTTTAATTATTAAACATTTGGCAAAGTACAGCGTAAATAAATCAAACATTTTATTAATTCAAACAAAAAATACGCTAATCGTACTTATATCCCTTTTAATTATTTAATTAACCGAATATTTTTTACATTAAATGAATATTTTTTGTCGATATATGGGAAATTTCGGAGCAAGAAATATCCTTCATATTGAATTTTAAGGTAACTGCTGCAGCTAGAGGTTCAACATTCAATCTTGATTTCTCCCTTGTCCAAAAATCATTACCAATTGAAACAAATCTTTCAACTGCGGCATTAGTAGAACAACGTAAATTCAACAAGAATAATTAAATTTTCAGATGGGATGTGTTTATTTTTAAAATGGTTAAATATCTCCACACATCTTTCATCAATTTCACAATATGTTAATTTTCCCATTGTTCAAATTTATCATAATTACTTTTATTATCATTACCTTAAATTTTTGTAAGCTTTTGTTATAGATCAGAGGTCTTCAACCTGGATTCTGTGGAACCCTAAAGTTCTTTGAAACTTTAACAGGGGTTCCGTAAGAGATCACTATTTGCTTAATCAAAACACCAAAATTTTAGTAGAATTTTAATTTTCGTAAACTATCGAAATCTTAAAGGCAGTTTGCTTGTAAAAATAAATATTTTTTTGGATAAAACAAAATTTTAAATTTCATAAAAGTCACGTGCTTCAAATACATTAATCGAGACACATTAGGTTACATATTTGTCTCCATTCTATGGCTTAGTCGATATATCACAAATTGATAAACTGATCAGCACTCAATTGAAACTAAAATTTAATCAAGTTTGATATTATGCATTTTGGATTGACATTAGAAAAGAATATGGCTCTTTTTGCAAATTAATTTCTCATCACAATAATTAATAGTTGAAAAGTGTGTGTATCAATCATAATTTTGCCTCATTACTCATTACGGAAATATAATAAGCAAAACGGGTAATAAAACTTTAAAATAATACCTATGTTACGTGCTAAAGATACGATTTAGCAAAAACCGTTCTATGATAACATCAAACTTTGATATATAATATAAAACAATGAAAAAATAAGGAAGATGGAAATAAAAAAAAAAAATTAAATATTTTATTGCAAATATTCTTAAATATAAGTTTACTGTTTAACTGTAAAAAACTGTTTATAATTAGATAATATATAACTGATAAGCGTATGAATAGGGTTGTTTTTTTTTGTCACAGATATTTTGTTCAATCAATAACAAATCAAATCCTTTGAAACATACTGCTGAATTTTAACAGTTATGTTATGAATTCTAAAAAAGTTGTTAATTTATTCCTGTTCATTACATAGCATTCATCTAGTTTTAACTTCTGCAAAATTTTGATCAAATCTTTTGTATTTGAAGAGAACAACAACTTTCTTCTCTACAGATATTATAAATCATCTTATTATAACTGTTTTCACAGGATACAGAGACGAGTGTGTTAATAATTTCCAACAATTAAATTTTTGAAATTTTTTTTTCTCGTGTTGTGAATGAAATACTCGAAAAAAAAAACTAAAAAATATTGTTAAGCCCTGAGAAAAAAATTTAAAAAGTAAAGTTAAGAAAAATGAATTATTTGAAGAAGGGAAAGAAAAAAAGGGGTTAAAGCATAAAATTGGTCACACATACTTCATAATTTTAACAATAAAATGCTTGATATCGTAAAAAAATCTAAATCATTTACAAGACACAATGTAACTTAACATTTCAAGTTTTACAATTCATTGAAATACGATTATCAGTACCATTTAAATATTTGTTTCAAAATGCTTTTATGTTGTAGAAATATTTGATTCAATAAAGAATTTTAACTATGCTTCAACAATAACTATTCTTCGCAGTTTCTTAAAAGAACAAAAAATGTGTTTTCCTTTACTTACTCTCTCTATTTCCTCTATTTTACTAAATATGTTTTCCCTTTCTCTCTCTCTCTCTCTCTCTCTCTCTATATATATATATATATATATATATATATATATATATATATATATATAACTGAAATTTATACTTTCTAAACACACCATGTTTCTGATGAATATTACCCACAAACATTTTAATATAACTTGAGACTTTTAGAGAAAATGTATTCAATTCTTCATAGAATATAGATATTATTCAGATGGCAAGTTGTTACACAATAAATGAATGTAATAATTTCTTGTGTATTTGTTAGACTCAATAAATTGAAATTAATAATAATTGAAATAAACTTTTCAATTTGGAAGAAAATTGCAATGAAATTTCATTTTTGTAAGCTTGGAATTATTCTCACTCAATACTTTTCCAAGAAAATATGCTTCTGTTGCATTTACTTTTATTTTTCATACAAATATACGTATCAAGAGATACACAACTATGTATGTGGAAAAAATTTAGTTAATTTTCTTCCTCTCTCACTGGTAAACATATTTAAAAGGCTTATGACTTGTTTTAAAGATGCAATCATAAATTGTTTTTAAAGTAGGAAAAAAAAAAAAAGATCGATATCACTATGAGTTAGGGTAATTATAAGGCTGTTTCACAATAAATACTTTTACCATACTATGTCTATTTCCCCCATATTGTGTTCTTAAAATTCAGAAGCATAAATATTTACAGTTTCTCACATTCTTGTACTAAATTGAAAGTTAAATCAGCATTTAAACATAGATTAAATGTGATACATATTACGTAATAAAAAAAATCATCTCAAAGTGATGTAGGAAATAGGAACGAAGCAGAGAGGACGAGTAATGCTATTTAGGAATGGCAGCACTTATTCCTAGAAAGTGTCGAAATTTCACTTTTTCATAGGGTACCATATCTACCAGAGACGTCTTAAGGCATGGGCCAACTGTACTCGCGCCTCGCCTTTGAGGGGTGCCTCGTATCGTTCTCTACTCGACCTCAATAAGATCATGATCAAAATAATTTTAATTGTCAAATGTTATTTCCGGGCATGACTGGTTGAAGACAGTTACTTCTATATTAAATATTTATAATTACAACTTTTGTTGAGAAACAGGAAAAATATTAGTTTTATTTCTAAAGAGAGAGATATCCAAATTATATTAATAAAAATGCTGCTGTGGGAAGGACAGTCACAGACATAACAGACACTCTATCCAGCGACCTTTTATTTATTTGCATACATGAATTAAACATCGCTCATGAATGGACAAGAGATACACTTACGCCCCCAATAGAAGGGACAAAAAACAAATTCCCTATTTTACGACAGGCAGTAGGGATCATAAAAAGAGGGTTGAAGTGACCCTGAAGGAAATCACACTTTTTCGAAGAAATGAGTGGCCTACAGTTCCTTCCTTTAAATTTAATTTCTTTGCAACAGCAAAAGGTAATTACGTTTTTATTTTTGAATTGTATTTCTTTGAGATTTAAGATAATATACAAATTTTTATATTGCATTAAAAAAAGGTAAAACAATATGTAATTGTATTTGTTTTTTTTTACAGAGAGAGTTATAAATATAATATCCAGTCTTAAAAAATTCTGCTCTGTTTTTTTTGTAAATTTTATCTCTCTCCCATCTGAATAACATGAAATAATTTTTAACTGTTTATAAAATTATATATAAATATTTCAATGGACTCTTTAGAATTTTTTTATATTGATTAATATGTATAAAAGCGCGCTTCCTCCATTTCGAATGCATTATGATCTTACAAAGAATTTTCGATGTGTATTGTAACTCAGAGAAATATTTTTTATTTTATTCTAAATATGGAAAGCGTTAATTTACTCGTTTAAAAATTCAAATGACTATCCTATTATTACTGACCCCCCCCCCCCTAAAAAAAGGACATCTATAAAACAAATATATTACATTACTAAAAATTGTGGTAATATAATATAAATGAAGAAAAGTAGTAATATAACAGGAATCTTAAAGTACGATTTGATTATTTGATAAATAAATGCTGTACAATAATTTAATGTTTTAAGATTATGCTTCAAAAATGGAGAAATTCTCGTCCAACACAGTACAAACTAAGAGATTTTTAGTGTATAAGACCTCTCATTAGAAATTTTCTATTTGCGTATGTATGTTTAATCAGATTTTCCTGAAAAAAATGAAATTAATTATATGTACTTTAATTTAAATACTTATACTTTAAAACTTATAAATGTATTTATACTTTATCATTTATTAATACTTTATTGATACTTTATCACATATTAGTATAAAATAATTTAATGAAAATTATTTACATGAATACAGTTTTCCTAATTAATTATTTATATAACAATGTTCTATAATTTTTGGAATCTATGACTTCCTTTTTATCATAATTCTTTGTTTCGTTTGATAAACATAATAACAAGGATATATATATTTCGTATATTTATAAAAATATATTTTTCAGAGATTCCAAATATTATGTAAGACTGTACAATATAGAAACCTATAAACCTTTTACATGTTTTTTTTTTCAGCATGTCATTTCCATTAAAATGGTTTACTAAATATTTTCTTAGATATGATTTTAAATTCGCAATTTAAAAAAAAATATTTAAGGAAATCTTATTGTATGTGATAAAACTAATAATGATTTATATTAATATATAGTACATATGTATATCTGCATTATAATAATGATTTGAAATATATTTTGCACATTAATAATAATAATGAAATAATCATAAGATGAAAATAGGAAAATTGTATACAAGAAGCAATCGCTTAATTGAAGCTTTGTTCTTTCTATGCACGAAAAAGTTACAATAAATTGTTTAAAAAAATTCGATCTTATCACCTTCAGAATTTTTACGAAAACGAGAGTTATATGTTACTTTCATTTTATATACCTTTTTAATTTTTTTTATTTACAAACTAGTGAGCGAGTTCCCCCCTTTTTTCCCCCTTGAACGGAACAAAAAAGAAAAAAGCTAATTGCTACACATAGTTATGTGCATATTACGTGAGATATGATATGATTTTTAGAATAGTGTATTTATTTATTTATTCTTAGTAGCAAAATAATAATTCTTTTGCGTATAACTTGTGCCTAAAGTGTATGTGTTATTTAAAAAAAAATCTCATAGTTATTTTTAGGATATTAATAAAAGGGGAGCAATCATTTTCTAAATTATTCATAATTTTTCTGTTTATCATCTTGTACCGGTTTGAAAGTGGATTCTAAGCTATAACTGGTCTTTTATTCTAAATTTTTCTGTTCATTTATTTTTTTAATAACTGATCATTTTATTTTAAAACTTCACTCATGCGGAAAATGGGTACTCCAGTTAGTATTGAGATAAAACCTTTAAGGCTCTCGTCGACACGACACCAAGAAATGCCAGCGTAATGTTAATTCTAAGGAATTTAGTTCGTTTCTATTTACATACTGGGTATTGCTTTTAATTGCATGGAATAAAATGCATTCGAAAGAGCGAAAAAAAAAGTTTCTCTGGATTTTGATTTCTTAAAAATATTTCGCAAATATTTATTAAAATCTTTGAACATTCACATCCCGAGCACTAAGACGATCATAAAAATGTTTTCAATCATTGGATAAAAAAAATAAAATAAAGGAACCTATGCTGTTCCAAATGCATATACTTCGAAAATTTTAAATTCTTTTACTTGCAAGTAATTAGAAAATCAGCACAGCACATTTGAGGAAAAGAAAACATGCAACTCCTTCTTTATGCTTAAGGATACAGGAAATCCCCCCCCCTTTGTCTCATTGATGAATGGCTTCCTCCGAGTGATTCAGAAAGTAAGAATCAATGAAAGCTCCCTCTACTGGGAAGGAGAGGGGGCGTTACTCAGTGCGGACGAAGTACTCATACAAAATTAGTCATATGGAGCAGAAGTAAATAGTTCTCTTATAAAAGAGAAATTACAAGTTTTATTTTTCTTAAATTTCATTATTTCGCATGATTTCAAATTGGGAACTTCTTAGATGCTTTTAATTTTTTTCAATTTTGCTCTAATTTTTTCCATTTTCTTATATTTATATTTTGACAATGATGTCACAGGGTAATAAATATTTCCTCTGCTCAGGCTCAAAGAAGCAAATGTTGCGACTTTCTCCCCTGTCAGGCGTACGATTCTTCCCGTATCTTCCCCCCTTTCAAAACTAGAGAAAACGATAGTAATTTGATCTGCGTCGTCCTTTTACACATCCCCTGTAGAGAGAAGGGGGGGGGGGAGGAAAATAGCTTATGGTTACTCCTCGGCCTCAAAAAAGCAACGGAATGGATTTCTTTCCCTCTTGAGGGAAAATTGCCCTACCATGTTGTTCGTAGTGAATATAGCTTCTCTGGAGCACCTGACCCAATTGGGCCTTATCTCCATATCTGGAAGCCTGATGAATTGTATCTATTGCCCATGTTTAAAAAGGATGCTTCTTTAATAAAAATATTAATATGATTTAAATAAAATAAATGAAATTAGATGCAAATGCTTGAGTTTAAATTTTAATGAAAAAGTTAAAGGCTTTAAAATGATGAAGTTAGGAAATTAGCTTAAGAATCATGAGAACGAGCGATCTTGTAGGGGTTGTTCAAGTAATTGAAAGCTATCCTAAACTTTTAAGAAACTGGCTTTTTCATTGCTTCAAAAATAGTCATTCTTCACTTTCGATAACTTTTTTTTACTCCTTTTTTCACGCCTTTTAATTTCAAAAAGTCCGTTTCTATTATTTCATGTTTTTAAAAATCGTATCACTTGATTTATAAAAGATGGACAATGCTAGAGAAATAAATATCTTCATCGTATACTGAATAGGAAATATTCCAAATTTTGTGCGCACTGATAAACTGATAAATTGTATACAAATAAAGTTTTATATAATAAAAAGTTCCATGCAAAGTTTTATAAAGGAGAGATTAAGCCACCCAATAAAAATTATTATTAAGGTATCCGTACACCTTTGGAGAAAATTTTTTGAAATACATTGATATTTATAAACAAAATATTTTTAATGGTGAAATATAACCCAAAACTATGAAAAACACTTTTAATAATCTGATTTTAATTCAAAAAAATTTTTGAAGTGGAAAGCATGGTGAAAATAGTACATAAATTGATTATCAGAATAACACTCATAACTCAAAAGTAACGTTGTCATATGTGAATATGTCTAGAAAACTCATTTTGAGAAAAATCAAAAACAAACTTTCAAATGCTATTAAAAATTAGTTACCGAGTAAAATTCAAATCCCTGTAACTTAAGCTCTAAATAAGGTATAAGCAAAGTTCAAACACTATTAGAAAGAAACAAGTTTAAATTTTAAACTTACTTTAAAATTAAAAAATCGAACATTTTGACAAAATTTGACGTTTTAAAGGTGTACGGATACTTTAAATTTCTCAATTAAATATAAAAATTAAAGAAAACTACGAAATATCAATAAATGGAAAACAATAAGCTATTCCGATATTAAAATTAAAGGAAACGATAAATAATTGAATTGAATTTATTTAAAGTAGATGTAGTTAAATTTGAAGCAAACGATTAAAAATTGAAAAGTGATCTACGCGAAAAGTGATCAGGTTCGGCAAAATTGATTCAACTATAATAAATTCCCTTTGGGGGGGTTAAAAAGCTGATACCTGGTCAGGAAAACTTGATGTAATGTATGTCAGTATGTGGTTGTATTAATTGAAATAATTATTAGAATTTTTTTTTTTTTGTTAATTTTGGGCCCAATTCTAATTGCCCCAATACTAAAGAAAATTTAAATTAAGGCACTTGCTTTTATTAGGAGTTTGATTCTTATATCGAAAGGACACAGATTGTAATATATATATATATATATATATGTGGGTTTGTAGTAGAAACACCCGATCATAGAGGGCGCGGCCTTTGCTACTGAAGGGAGTCCACTCTTGAAGGATAGTCGACGGTAGTCATCGGAACGAGGAAGACGCCCTTGTTGATGACTCTAGACCAGGGCTTCTTAAACTTTTGTCATTCACGACCCCATTTATGATTGCGAGTTTCTTGACGACCCCATACATGAATCATTGTTTAGCTGCAGGTTGCACGTGTGTACGCGCGCGCATTCCTCCCTTTGATTGTGTGTGATATTTAGAGGTGGCGGTCAGAGTGGGAAGTCAGCGGCGCGCGGTTTATTCAACATGTATGATACCGACAAACGTACTAACAATGTATAGCCACAATATAATAATAGCGATCATCGATCGTTTACTGCTGTCGGTGGAGATAGCTCAAAACCTTCAACAAATGCGCGTGTCTAGACGCTGCAAGTCCACTGTATTCCGCCAACTCTAGTGATGTTATAAAATGGTATATATAAATATTTGACATTAAAATCTCTCGCGACCGCAGAATTTTGCTACGCGACCCATAGTTTAAGAAGCCCTGCTCTAGACGATTGATTTATTAAGACGCTGAAGAGTATTGTTTTAATGTTTTTTAAATGTTATTGTGAAATGTCTCGTCCAGTATGTTCAACTTTATGTTCATGTGAAACGTCAATATTAAATGTCTGTGTGCTAATTTAAAGTTTGATTTATTATTTAGTAATATCGGCCATCCCACAAATCAGAAGTGTGGATAAGGATATGAGCACATGATAAGGAATAGAAATAAGGATTGAGGCGCATTATTGAATGTAAGCACATTAGGACTCGATTAGGATATAAAAATCGTGAGAATATAGGACTCGTGATTAAATTGTGAACATTGACTGGAAAAAAAAAGTGTGGATAACTGTGTGCTGACCCAGGATAAATTCAAGACTTTGAGGTGAGTCAGATTTATTCTTATTTGCTTAACATGAAGATTGATGATATTAATGTAGTAGGCGATGCACTTAGGAATCTCAAGAAAGAAAAAATTAAAACTTTGCATAAGTTTATTTTTGATACTGATGGCGATGCTAAAAATACGGAAAGAATAAGAAATTTTACTGGTTTCGAATTCACAGTAAATGACTCTAATTTTAAGTCTAAATTAAAAACTATTAATGATGCTTTTTCATTACATGAATTGATTAACATTTGTGATATTCTGAATATTGCATTCCAAGGAACAAAAACCGAAATAATCAAGAAAATATTAGTTTTGTTAAATGATGTTAACTCGCTTCATCAATATATTCAAAATTCGAATCAATCAGAAAGCGAAACGGGAGTAGAAACAAAACAAAATCCATCAGTGCAGAGCCAGAACATTAATGAGTCAGCAGCTTATTCTGAAGAGCGATGTTATGACTATGGCACCACTCGAAATCAAAACATCTCTGTAAGCTTTTCAGACATTGAAAGTGTTGTATCCTCTTTTAATGGAGAATTGCATGAAAACATTTCAATTTGGTTAGAGCAGTTTGAGAGCGCTGCGAATATTTTTAATTTATCTGACCTACAAAAGTTTATTTTCGCTAAACGATCGCTTGGTGGTAATGCCTTATTATTTATGAGAAGCGAATTGAATATTACGTCATACCAGGAGTTAAAACGAGTGTTGATAGATGAATTCGAGGTCACTACTAATTCAGCCCAATTGCATGAAATATTGAGTAGGCGTAAAATGAAAGAATCTGAATCTATACAGGAATATTATTTTATAATGAAAGAGTTGGGTAATCGAGGGAGAATTGAAGATACCGCTTTAATGCAATATATTATACGAGGAATTAACGACAGAAATGGAAATAAATTAGTTTTGTATGGTTGCAAAGATTTACGTGAATTTCGCGAAAAACTAAAGATTTACGAGGTTATAAAAAATGATTTTATGAGAGAAAAAAGTAAATATAATTTTAGTAAAGTAAACCAAAAACCAGATAATTTTGTGAATCATAAACGATCAATTAATTATGATCAGAATACTAAATTTTGTTTTAATTGTGGTGGTAAAGGACATTTATCTAAATTTTGTTCACATAGGAATAAAGGTTTAAAATGTTTCAGATGTCAAAACTTTGGGCATAAGGCGTCTGAATGTTCGGAATTAAATATGGAAACCAAACCCAACGATAGCGTAGAATCTCTCAATATTGCGAAACAAACATATCTGTTTAAAATGGTTCGTTTCGGTAATTTAAGTATTAATTCATTGATAGATACCGGAAGTCAAGCTACGTTAATTTCTAAAGATATATTTCAAAAGTTAAATATTTGTGAACTGAATCAGTGTAATTCAATTTTATCGGGATTAGGAGATTGTAAAATACAGCCCATTGGTATATTTACGGGAGAGATACAAATAGATAACTTAAAGTGTTTTACTGATATATGTGTCGTGGAGAATAGTGCTATACCGCATAATGCTATTATAGGACTTGATGTAATTTTGCAAGGTGAAGTTCTAATAAATGAAAATGGATTTTCAATAAAAAATAAGTCTCTGTGTGAAGAAAACAATATTTCATCGGTTTTGCCAGTTAATGTTAATTGTGATGAAATTGAAGAAAATATAGGCAATAATATTTCAAAATCTAATAAAGATGAAGTGCGTCAATCTATATTAAATTACCAACCGAAGAAGATTAAATCAACTAACAAAGAATTAAACATTTTAACTAAAAATAATGAACCAATATATCAACGACCGCGACATTTACCTTTTTCGGAAAATAAGATTGTTGATGCTCAAATAACTGAATGGTTAAAACAGGGAATTATAGAACCTTGTTCTTCAATGAATATCAAGAATACTGTAAAATCAAAAGAAATTATTGAAGCCGAATTTCAAGCTAATTTTGAAAAACAGCGTAACAATCTACGAAAAGATGTCAAAAAACAAAGGATTGACAGACCAATAGCTAATTGTGTGCAATGCGTTCAAGTAAACCGTAAAAAAAGAAAGAAAGAAGAAGGAAGGAAAGAAAAAAGGAAGCTTCATCCAATTCATAAAGATGATATACCTTTACATAAGTATCGTACAGATCACCTAGGACCATTAGAAAGTTCTACAAAAAATATTAATCATCATCGGATTACAACTAGTGCAGAATTTTTGAAAAGATGGTGTGTGACATAAACAATCCAATTATACATTTATGTGACTGTGAATCTACCAATTATGACTTTTTCTCGATTATGACTATTTTTCCCCAAACATGACTGGATTTATTTATGTGTTTTGAAGACGTTGAAAGAAAAAGAGAAGAGAAAAGTGAAAGAAGACGAAGTGACAAAACAAGACGATGATACTTATAGACGATAGTGTTTTCCAAAGACGATGATGTTCCAAGATTGATAAATGCTGTTCGAATTATCAACTTGTGACTGCTTTTGAATATTCTCTTTTCAGCTTTATTTTTTAGGTTGAGACGATCTTTTGTTAGAATCAAGAAGCTGAGGTCATCTTCTTCCAGGAGGGCTGAGTGTGGGTTTGTAGTAGAAACACCCGATCATAGAGGGCGCGGCCTTTGCTACTGAAGGGAGTCCACTCTTGAAGGATAGTCGACGGTAGTCATCGGAACGAGGAAGACGCCCTTGTTGATGACTCTAGACGATTGATTTATTAAGACGCTGAAGAGTATTGTTTTAATG
>BMAW01022330.1:123016-258032 GCA_019974015.1 Nephila pilipes
CTAATTTAAAGTTTGATTTATTATTTAGTAATATCGGCCATCCCACATATATATATATATATATATACATACATTTTTCATTTACTTTTTTTACAAGATTTTATTACTCTCATATTGAAAACAAAAGTTTTAAAATCCTTACCTTAACTGAATTTTTGTTTTTAGTGAAACAATTATCTATAACAGGGGTATTCAACCTTTTACGCTTTAGGAAAGAAACCTCTCGATCAAAGAGCAGAAAAATTGGATATCAAAACTTATTCTACTCAAATTTACAAAATTATTACTGCATCTTTTTTTTTTTTTTATCACAATTCAAACTTCTTAATAAGATAATGAATGGAAAGGTAGCTAATAGTGTTTTTTGTTTTTCTAAAATGTTTTCTATCAATAAATAAAAGCAACAATATTATAAATTAAAACAAATTCATAAAAAAGAAAAATTTTAATGACTTGGCTGTGATTGCTTTTTTTTTTTTTATTTCAAAGTATTTTAACATCTGGAATAATTGATGAAATCTGCAATCTAATGTCCTGTTCAGCAACCAATCTGTTTCTGCATTTTGTTTTTGTCGCAGTGTATACATAGGTTGAAACAAATTGCATTAAATGTTTCACAACTCTTTTGGTAATTTCAGGATATTCTTCTCTAATGCGAATCCAAAAATACCTAATATGAACTTGACTAAATTTTAGTTTCAATTGAGTGCCGGTCAATATATCAATTTGAGAAATACCAACTGAGCCAAAGAATGGAGACTAATATGTGACCTAATGTGTCTGGATTAATGTATTTGGAGCACGTGACTTTTAAGCAATTTAAAATTTTGTTTTATCCAAAAAATGTTTGTTTATTACTTATTTTTTACAAGCAAACTGCATTTAAGAATTCCAACTTGTATAAAAATTAAAATTTTACTAACATTTTGGCGCTTTGATTAAGAAAATAGTGACCACTTACGGAACCCCTGTCAAAGTTCTAAGGAAGCCTAGGTTCCGCGAAACTCAGGTTGAAGACCTCTGATATATAATAAAGGCTTACAAAAATTAAGATAATGATAATTTTAGTTTGTTACAGGTAATCATGGTACAGTATCAATAACATCACATGTATGCATCAAACACCCACGATAGAAGCTTATAAAACACAGAATGTACAAACAATATAATAAATAGCATGCCTGTCAAATATTTGTATTAAAAGATACAAAATTTATATTTTATTTCCAAATCAAAGGCAAAGAAACTATAGAAATAGGACAATGAACGCACAGTTTCAGAAATAATAGAAAACAATAGCCCTTTGGGTGGATAATATTTATTTGCACTGCTTTATTCATTAGACTAAAGAGAGGGGGGGGGGACGCTAATTCGAGGTCGAATTGTGAAAATAAAGTTTGTAAGGATTGAGTATTTAACAGCTTCACAATTGAAAGAAACATGAGAGCTATTTATTGTTTTTAAATTTGAAACATGGTGGCGGCTCTAGGAAAATAGGACTCGAACACTCGACTCGACTAAGACATCGCTAGCCACAAAATAGCAAGCATAACAATACGGCTACTCCATACACTGTTTCAATGCAGTAAGATAATGTTTCGTTCTTGAAAAATGTATTATTCATTTAAAATTGTTCACATATCTGAGAACCAGAATAATTTTTTTTCTATATATTCTTCATTTAATCATAAAAATTCAATATATTTCAATCTGATTCCTACAAATGGAGTTTTGAAAAAAATAGTAATAAATGGTCAGGCAATCTTTCTACTTAAATATAGTTAAAATATTTTGTGGGTAATCTCTTGAATAGTTTAGTTTTTATTAACGTCGCACTAGAAGCAACACGAGGGCTATTGGTGACAGACCTCGTAATTTTGAACCACGGTCAAGTGACGAGGACGACACCCGAGCTGGCACCCCCCTCTCCTAACATCCACACCACGCCAACGGGAGGACTTTGGACCCCGAACAGATTTAACGTGCATCAGCCCCGGCTACACGGCGGGTCTTTGGCGGCCAAGGATCGAACCCGCGACTGAGCGAAAACCGCCGGCCGCTAGTCCACGACCTTGACCACTAGGCTACCCCGGCCCTAATCTCTTGAATAAGTATATAGAGTTGTGTCAATTGAAATAAAATAGTTACTTTCGGGTTTTACACGTGAATTTCAATTCTGGAGGTACAAAAAAAAGAATGTTGCTCAACAATATCTCCACTGGTATATTCCAAACGTATCTAAAATATATATTGTTCATTTTAATAATTAATAAAGTAATTTGGATAGTGTATTTTTTTTTAAATACTCAATAAAATTAACATAAAAAACGAAGGATTACTTCTATATGTATATTCTTCTATTAATCGTGTATGAAGCTTACTTTTTATAAACACTGTGAAATACCGTATAGGTATCAGTATAGTAAGCTAGACAAACTTCCAACGGATATTACGCAACTGTAAATAAAGCTTCAAAGGAGGAATTTTCAGATCACCAACTGCAAAATTCCTAGCAATCGGCCGACTTCCCCTCTAAGGATCGTAAATCTCCTTTTGTCAACGTGTCTTTACCATGTATTCTAGCGCACTGAGGCGGGACTTTAAATTTTGCTTTCCCCTTTTTCCATGCTTACTTTGCTGTCTCGATAAATTACAAGCAGCGAAATAAATTAATTTTTTTAAAATAAATATGCATTTGAAAGAGCATAAAAAAAAGGAAGGATTCTGTGCAGTTACTTTTTTTGTCCGATTATTCAAAGTATATAAATATTCTGGAAATGAGACTTAAAGTAAATGACTCCATATAATTAACATTAGGTAGGGAAATTCGTGGTGACGTGTCGATAGGACTCGTTCCGTGGATTTCGTTCCAGAAATGTAGTTTTCTTAGAATTCGTTGCGTGTTTGAGAAACTACAATCACGTCGTTCTTTAGCATGCTGGAAACTGCATTTGAAAATTACTATAAATACGTTTTCTGAAATAAGCTATCCTCTGTTTTTAAAACGTTTTTATTACAACGTTTTTCTGAATTTCACTTGGTGTGTGTGTGTGTGTGTGATTGTGTGTGTCATCAAATTTTCGATCGTTAATTTAACCAACTTCCCATCAAGCTAGAGCTTTGAAATTTTGGGAATCGTTCGTACTCGCCTAACAATGCAATATTTAAACGTTTGCGAGAAGTTTTAACTAATATTTCAATAATTTTAATAAGTCAAAATATTCTTTCCTCTCGGCGTTTTTAGGATTGAGGAAAAAATTTCTTTCCCCCTCTGGGAACACCGGGCACTCCCCACACCGCATGAGGCCTCGTAAAACTATTGTACTCACAAAGGGGAGATACTATCTCCCCTTTACTATCTCCCAGATAGTAAGGGTTGCTGACTTTTAGTCAGTAATCATTCGCAAGAAAGAAATATTCCAATATTTGACTCCGTGTCTTATCATAATAATTTTTTCTGAATTCTGGTTCCCATTTTTTTTTAACAGAATGACTTACAAACTTTCAAATGCGTGTTTTAATTTTATGAGTATTATGAATTTTTTAATACGCTCACAAATGTCTCTTTTTAAGTAAATTTTAAAGTTAAAAATAACTAACAGTTTTAACTAATATTTCAATAATTTTCTTTAATAAACTTTGCCACCATATAAAAACGTTGTTTTTAAAAATGTTGATTTTTATATCGAATTATTTATACTATCATGCTAAAACTATTTATTAATTTTCTTTATTTTGTAATACTTTCTTGGTTTGTTTTAACTGCCACTTCATAATTATATAATTGAGGAGAAAAATTGTTATTCAAACCTGTTTGTGCGTCTTGTGGGAGGGAGGAGGCTTTTTTGAGCATTTTTTTTTTTTAATATTCCAAAGTAAAAATCCTTATTTCTATCAACTTTCAATTAACTGTACATACTTATGAAATATTATTTATAAAATTATTAATAATATTTACACGAAAAGGTTTCGAGAACATAGTATCGAGCCTGTATTTTTTTTATGCCTTTCTGTTTTCTCTCGGACTTGTAAGTTTCATAATTTAACAAAGTGAACTTTAATAAATATAGGTTTCATAACTTAACGAAAACTGCCGTTTTGAAAATAACGTTACAATAGAAAAAATATTTTAATTTCTTAGATATAAATGAATTTATCTATATGTATTGCACAAAATACGAATAATTTCTAAAGGAATTAATCTTTTCTAAGTAATAATTTCACTAAAAAGAAAATATATTGGATTAAATTATATCGTTTTTAATCACTTCAAATTAAAATAACATTTAAGCGTTACAGGTATTTTTCTTACTATTCAACTTTAAAAGTGACACCTTTATTGTTAAACTTTATTTCTTCTTGCAAAGTCTGTTGACGAAATTTTTTCGTGCAGAGTCTTTGAAGAGAAAAAATAAAAGGCATTTATTACATCCTTAAATGATTCTCTCAAAAATGGGATTTACTGTTATAATTAATACAAAACCCATTATATTTTTCTTACAAATGTTGTATAACACTTCATGCTTCAGATTTCTTAACTTTTTGAATTTTGTAGATATGAAACCCCTGATTTAATAAATGTTTGGAAATTCTATATTTAGCAATGTTACATTTTATGCTCCCAAATTTCATTTTTTGGAGAATTAGAAAGAATTTGTATCAATTAAATTTCTGCAAATTGTCATGAAAAAGAGAACTTTTGTAAGAAACAGAACTTTTATAAGATGAAGTATATCACGTTTCTCAAAATTTCATGCAGAATCTGACAAAGTTTGTGTGATTATGCAATTTTTATATGGATAAGAATATTATCATTTTGCAAGAATTGTAATATTATCTTCTTGCATTTTTGCATTATAATAATATCCCAGATAGTCAAGTAGTGTGGCAGTGAGCTCGTCGTTGTCGATGTTTCGCTTGAATCTATAATCCGATCTAGATATTCAGAAGATCCGTAGCGTAACGGAGCTGATACGCGTTAAATCTATTAGAATTCAAAATTTCCCCTGTAGCAAGTTGACGAAATTATGAAATGTTTCATTTGACTTTTCATGAACGACTTGTTATTACGCCTGTTTTCTCCAATATCATCGTGTTACTTGTACGATGTTAATAAATAACCAATTATTGTGAATTCAACTTCAAACTAAGCTTATTTTATTCGGAATGAAAGTAATTTAAGGGGGTTTACCCCTTTATTGATTGTTAACATCACACTTCAAACCAACGCGAGGGCTATTAGCGATGGACCTTGTGTTTTTTAACCGCAGTTCAAATGACGAGGACGTCACCTGAGTTCGCTCTCTACTTCCGAAGATTAAACCACTACAGATTTAACGTGTATCAGTTTATCTGCATCAGAAGTCTTCAAACTGGGTTCCGCGGACCCCTAGGGTTCTCTGGAACTTTGACAGGGTTTCCACAAGGGATCACTATTTGCTTAGTTAATGCGCCAAAATATTAGACAGCTTGCTTATAAAAATAAGTATAAATAAATTTTTTATGGATAAAATAAAATCACTTGCTTCAAATTCATTCATAAAGACGCATTAGGTCACATATTGACCACCGTTCTTTGGCTTAGGTCAGGGGTATTCAACACTTTGGGGAACCCTTTCAGCTTAGCGCGTTTTCTTCGATGCTTTTTGGAGTTATAAAGCGACCAAACATAGAATTCTGTATGGCCCTGAACTCACCGAAAACATTTCGTATTCGTACGTATTCATTTTAGATCTATTTTTTTTTCCAAATTCTTTCCCACCCTTTCGTGATAGATAATTAGGGAGGTTTGTGGCAACACAATGAACGTTGACAGGAAATTTTATGGCTCATTAGGGAACCCCTCTCTTTTCCTTAGGGTAGAGGTATTTTCCAATGAAACATTCGTTCAAAAGGGTGAGGGTATATGTACGGATGTACAAATATATGTGCGGATTTGTTATAATTTAAAATATTATTGCTATTGTAAGAATATATTTTAGAAAAAAAAAAAAATCTCATTAGCTACCTTACCATTCATTGTCTTATTAAGATATCCGTACGCTTTTAAAACGTTATTTTTGTCAAAAATTTCGATTTTCTAATTTTAATGTTTGTTTAATATTTAAACTTGTTTCTTTCTAATAGTGTTTGAATTTTGCTTATACCTTATTTAGAGTTTAAGTTACAGGGATTGGAATTTTACTCGGTAGCTAATTTTTAATAGCATTTGAAAGTTTGTTTTTGATTTTTCTCGACATATCTACATGTGGCAACGTAGATATCAGAAAAAGATGTGAACCAAATTAATTTAAATTTTGTAAGTATCTTCCTTATATAGTTTTTAAGAACTCCTACTACTTTCATGGTTGTAAAATTGATATGTTTTTAGTAACAAAGGTGTAAATCATGTATTGTTATAACTTTTTTTTTTTTTATTTTTTTCATTGTAATTTGATTCGAAACACAATAAAAATTGTAGTAATATGATTTTCATCTTGAAAGTATTACCAGACCCAAAAATGTTATGATGAATAAGATAAAATTTACAGAATAATGATAGTTAAATTTACTTTTGAGTTAACAGCGTTATTCTGATAATCAATTTATGTACTATTTTCACCATGTTTTCCACTCTAATTTTTTTTTTAATTAAAATCAGATTATTAAAAGTGTTTTTCATAGTTTTGGGTTATATTTCAGCATCAAAAATATTTTGTTTACAAATATCAATGTATTTCAAAAAAACATTTCCGAAGGTGTACGGATATCTTAAAATGTTTTTATTGCAATAAAATAAAATTGCAACAGTAATTTTGTAAATTTGAGTAGGATTAAAGCTTTGATATGCTATTTTTTCCTGCTCTTTGATCAAGGAGTTCCTTCAAGAAAACTGTAAGCTCAAATGGCTCTCCAAAGTGTAATAGGTTGAATACCTCTGCTCTACATGATAGGTCTTATGCGCCACGAGGATTCGAGATCATAACCACTCAGCTATCGCTTTCGTTTTAAATTGAAAATATAACAATAATCAAGAATAATGAAACATTTTTTTGCCTGAATAAAATAGAAAGGGGGAAAAAAGACTTTATGCAAAACATTTATATACTTTTTACTAGTAAACAATTATTAAAAAAATACATGATGCATTTAAGTTTAGGTTTTGCAATTTGAGTATTCTTATTAAACTGTTTAAAAAAAGGTTTGTGATGCAATTCCGTATTGACATATATCACCGAAAATTATTCTGAGTCGGTTTCCGTCTATATTAAAATTTATTTTTTTATAATAATTAATAACTGTACAAAATTCGAAATGTTTCTTTTTCCGTACTCATTGAAAATATTTAATTAACACTGTAGATCTTTAATGAATTAAATTATTTGATTTAAAAAAATGAAGTAGCCGGAACTGATGATCCTCAAACAGGAAAGTGGACTACATATTGAAACAGCGAGAAAAGCAGTTTCTTTGTAAAACTTGGGCGTATTGGGTAGTTTTCATGTACTTGAGGAGCAATAAAAGAGGGGTCATAGAAATGGTGTTACAATTGTTGACCGTAAAGTGAACATCAAACTGGATCCCTTCCAATTTTGAAGGATGCAATAGAAGCATCGTTATCTTTAGTTTTGAACAAAAATAGCAGGCGATTGAGGGGTATTTGCGAATCGAGCATCGATTACTGTTGGGGAACAAACAGAACCCATTCCTAATGATGTTTATGAAAAAGGAGATGTTTCTAACACTGTGAGGTCATTTTCTTTCATATGGCAGCTAGTCAGAATATAAAATCATCAGAAAATGGAATAAAATAAACGCAAACTTGGAAAAATAAAAGCATGAAAAAAGTGTTTATTTCAAAGTCAAGAAAATAACGAAAATTAAGAAAAAGAAAGCATATAATTTATCTTTTATGAATAAACTATTTACCTTCGATCATTACAACCACTATTGCACGAGTACTTCGCCGTTCCTTTGGATACGCCCATTCCCTTCTTAGAATGGAGAGCTTTCTTCGTTTTCAAGTTTCGATTTCAATCAATGGCCCCTTAAATATATATCTAATTCTGTTTGTACACAATAGATATATTCCCGAAAAATACGTGTAAAAAATTCCCATATACAAAGTATTGCATCTATGGAAAAATAGAAGATTACTTCCAGTCCTAAGAAATCAGAAAAAATAATACAACATGTGGAGGCTGCCTACGTCATCTTGGTTTATTTATTTGTATAGCCTACACCTTCTGATTGGATGTTATGGGGAAGGAAGGTTTTAGCAACGCCACGTTCCTATAAACAAACAATGTATTTCCATGTTAGGATCACAAATATTTCATTTCATAACGATTGTACATATAGCATACAAAGTAAAATATCCTCTAAAAAGGGAGATCAACGCACTACACACGCATATTAGGCAATACAATATAAGTTAGGCAAAAATATTTTATTCGTTGTCATTTTCTGATAGTGTACGTATATGTTTGTGCAAGACTGCAACATCATAGTCATTTTAGAAATGTCTTGGTTATTGTCTTCGTGCTGCATTGGTAAAATTCTTTCTGTAATCTCTTGAACAAAATTAGTATAAACCTTTTTTGGGGTTGATATTTCAGTAGATTTAAGAACGAATAAATATAAAATAAAGATTTAATCGCTGTTGTAACAAAGTTATAAAAGTACCTATTTTAAGACACCACAATACTTTATTTTCTACAATTTCCATCAAATTTCACAATTGCTTTATTTTAATTATTCCAGATTCAGGATAAGTCAAAATGAAACGTTTTGAAAGTGGAGCTGTGAAACGCAAAATATCGCAGGAAAAGCAGGAATTTATAGATAAATTACCGAAACTCATCCAATTTTTCTTTAATACAAATTCTACTTCTACATCTACCTCTACCACTTCTATCAGTATATCCATTTATGTACCTGAAGTGGAAGGACAGGGAGGAGCAGACTATTTAAATATTCGAGAAGGTACTATAAGACCTACTGAAAGAAGTACAATTACTGAAGACGTTTCAAATATTTTTATTGCAAGTACAGATCCAGGGCAATGACCTTCATATATTGACAAGAGTTTGCAGTCTTACTGGGTTGAGAAAGGTCTTACAGTTTGTTCCAATAAACATAATGATTTTGAAAAATCAGCACGTATATACAACGAACCAAATGATAAAACTAAAACAAGATACCTGTCTAATTTGCTGTTCAAAAGTTACGCAATGGTGAGATTGTAGAGCGTGAAGGGCTAATATATTCTCCGTCACAAGGAAAAGTATACTGTTTCATATGTAAATTATTTTCATCTTCTAATTCTACATTCAGCAGTAGCGGATTCAATGATTGTAGGCATGCAAATACAGCTATTTCACAGCATAAAAACGCACCTGAACACAGAAAGTGTATGATGAACTACCACAATCGATTACAGTTATCTAGTCGTGTAGACAACCATCTTATCAAACAATTCAATGGTGAACGCTATTATTGGAAAGAAGAGCTTAAAGAGATTCGTGGTTGTTATAAAATGTTTAGCTTCAAGAGGACTGCCTTTCAGAGGGGAAAACGAAACTATAGGTTCAGTGAATAATGGGAATTATTTAGGCACTTTAGAGCTTCTAAGTATAAGTTTGATCCATTTTTAAATCAATATATTAAAAAGTACGGCAATTCTGGAAAAGGTAATCCTTCTTATATATCTGCTACAATTTGCGATGAATTCATTGAAGTCATGGCGTCAAAAGTCTTAGAAACTATCGTCATTGAAATACAGAAAGCTAAATATTATTCGGTACTTGTCTATTTTAGCGGCGCTCGATGATTAATCGCCAAGCGACTAAGAAATATCACCAAGTAGGTTGTATCAAAAGATAGGCTTCACGAGTTTGGCGAAGACTTGGCGTAATCGTGACTTGACGGGCTCAGCTATATTAGACAAGTACCTATTATTCTATTTCAGTTGATTCTACCACAGATGTGACTCATGCTGACCAGCTATCTTTTATTTTACGGTATGTCCAAAATGGTGCACCCATTGAGAGATTTTTGCAATTTATTAATATTAATGGACATATTGCAGAGTATCTGATGGACATTGTGGTTTCCTTTTTGGAAAATAACTACATTTTCTTCAGTGATTGTAGAGGTCAGTCATACGACAATGCCTTGAATATGTTAGGGAAACATTCAGGATTGCAAGCCCGACTTCAAGAAAAAAATAAATACGCAATATACGTACCATGTGTAGGACATTCTTTGAATTTAATTGGCTTTCAAGCAGTAGAATGTAATTCTAATGTGACAATTTACTTTGTTTTTGTCCAAAATCTTTTTAATTTTTTCTCATCGTTGGAATATACTAACATTAAATTTGAACTGCGTTAGAAATAAAAATGTACAGAAAAACCAATCAAAAACACGTTGATCAACACGCGCAGATGTAATTAAAGCTTTAAGCTCCGGATATTCAGAAATTGTCATGAGCTTGGATTGCTTCATTAATGATGAATTACAGGAAACGGATACTCGACTTTCTGCTAAAAAATTAAAAATTAAGATGAATGAATTAGAAACTGCTTTTATAACTATCCTTTGGAATGACATTTTGATACGTATTGACAAAGTAAATATATTTCACCAGGGTAAAAATATGGATTTGTCGAAAGGAGTAAAATTATTAAAATCGTTAATGATATACATAAAAGCCAAAAGAGATTCTTTTAACTATTATGAATCAAAAGTCAAGAGAGTATCCTTTATAAAGGAAAATCGAAGTGTTTAAAAAAGTGTAAGACAACGCAGTGTTAGGGTAACTTTCCTTGAAGGAAATAGAGACGCCGACACAACGTTTGAAAACAGCCACAGCCGGAAATTTAAAATCGAAAGATTTTTACCAATAATCAATTCTCTAATTTGCATTATACTAACGCGTAGTAAAAGATATGAGGAACTTCTTGAAATGTTTGGATTTTTTGAAAATATTTCTAATTTAGATGAGACAGAAATTGAAATAGAATGCGAGAAAATATCAACATTTTACGATAAAGTCATAAATAGAGAGAAACTGAACATGGAACGTCAACATTTCAAGTCGTATATGATCATTGATGACGAAAAGCTGAAGAAAAAGCAAAAAGAAGAAATGGAAAAAGAAAGATTAATAAAAAATATAATTCTACAGATGAAGAATTGTTGTTAGATGGGGCGACTGGAATAGGGATCAACACATTCTATTCCTAAATGTATAATAATAGAAGAATATTCGCAGTGTTTCCTAATATTGAAATAATAATGAGAATTTTCTTATCAATGATGATTACTAACGCGAGTGGGGAGCATTCATTTTCAAAACTCAAACTGGTCAAAAATGAATCAAGAAATCGTACGACTCAATCACGTTTGAATAATTTAAGCTTGATGAGTATTGAAAATGAAATATTATTAACAATTGATTTTGAAGACCTAATTAATGATTTTGCAAATTTAAAATGTAGAAAACGATTACTCACATAAAACCTTATTTTCCTAAGGATTGCTTTTACTGAACTGTTCATGTATATACATCAAATTAAATTAAAAAGTCGCAGGTATGGCCTATTTTTTCATAAGGGTCCAGGACCTCATAAAGTCTTAAGACGTCCCTGTATCTAGCTATTTATGAACTATTGGTTATTTTCTAAATAATTACAATAAATAAATAAAAAAATCACCGATTCGTCTGTTTTGTTGATGAAATGCAAAATTTTTCAATTCATCCAGTTTAACAAAAGAAAAACGTACATATGACTTGTAGGATATGATGAATATCTCTATGAACAATCTCCCTCCCGAATTAAAAACATTGTAGAAAAGCATGGCTGGGTACATTTATCTCATTAAACATTCTAAAATTAAATGTGCTTGCAGATATGAAATTAGCATTGTAAATAATTTGAATAAAACTATCACTATTTTACCAATTCGCCTCTGTATCATTATGTTACCTCATCCGCCATATTCCTTGGACATTACTTATTTAGACAATCATTTGTTCCGTCCTTTGGCGCACGGATTGCCTGAGAAGCTCATCGTTTATTTCGAAGTGGAAAAATTGATTGATTTGTGGTTTGCTTGGACAATTGGATCGTCTAAAAATATTAACTTAAGAATTTTAGAAAATTTAATGTTCAAATTATAGTCAATTTTTAATTGACTATTGTAACTGTTCAGTTTTTACTCAATAAAAGATAAAAATAATTTCTTGTACATATACTAGTCTCGACAAATTGAAAATTTTCACATTTTTATTAAACAAGCCATACTATTTGGTGTTTTATTACGTTTAATATTTGTTAAATTATTTAGAAAGTAACAAAAATTAAACAATAGCTGGATGGGGTAACCCACGCTTTCCATGAATAACCCATAACTCCGTACTTTGTAGGCTTGAAAGTTGCCATCTGCATGCACAGCTTTTTAGATTCGCTCTGTTTTGTTTCTATTTTCTGTATCTCTTTGCAGGAACCATATCTTATTTTCCCAAAATTTTCCCCTATTTCATTCGAAATTCCCTTTAAATAATCCCTACTGAATTGATAATTTCTTTCTCTAAACGTATGTCAGACACATTCGGAAAAGTAAACAGTTGGATGGTATTCGTAGTAAACAATAAAATAATTATCACTGAAATGTTGTAGCTTTAACATTTTCTTATTCACATGTAGAATATTGTTGCTCTTTAGATATTTCGTTACTGAGGTAAGCACGCTTCAAAATTACTCATATTTTGTCCTGTTCATATACGTCTTTTTTTTCTGTCTCACGTGTTGATTTTATGCTACATTACAGAAGTGAAAAAGTTATTTTTTCTACATTTTTTTTTGGTCTCCCGTGTTGATATTATTCTATACTACTGAAGTAAAAAAGTTATTTTTTCTGAGTGTCAATACATAGATGGAGTTTTATTCTTGTACTTTATCAGGTAAGGAAGAATGTATGCACATTATCACGCACGAAGAATGTTACTTTTGCTCTTGTAAAATATGAATGGAGATCTTTCATTATTGTATAACAGTAATGCTTCAAAGCGATCTTGACGAAATGTACAACGATCGCCGACGAGAAAAGTCATCTAAATTTCAAAGAGGGCGCCAAAATGACAAATATTTACTTCTCTCCTCAAGCGTGATACTGCATGTTGATATTTATTTTCTCTTTGTTTTTCAAATTTTTATTAAACCACGAATCTTCATGTGAACATAAAATGAAAAGTATGAATTATTTTATTTTCTAGAATTTATTTTTTAATCTCCTATTGCAGTGCAAAAAGTAATGTGTTAGAACACAAGGTATAAAACTGTTGAAAGAATAGTTTTATGGTAGATAATTCTTGTTAGACCACGCTTTTTGGCGATGGAAAATAACACACACTGAAGTAGGTTCCAATTTGAATGCATTGCGCAAGGGTTGCGATTTTGGCGTGTTAATCGCACTTTTTGGCGCCTTTTTTTTGTCAACAAAGCTTGTTTTTAATCATCACATTATTAAACGTTTCTTTTAAAATTCACTGAGTTAATTATGTAAGATATTGTCAAAATGCTTTTGCATTATTTAATTGATTTTTTTGAAATGTATAAAAATCTAAACATTACATTAATAAATGAATGCATTAAAATTGGGTTGGAATGCAATTTAGCCTCAGAACTTGGCGACAGGAGATTTTATGGTGATAATATAAATTTTTTTAGTAAATGATATTATAAACTCAAATTATTGAATAGTTTTTAAAAATTAGATGTATCTAGTGCCAAACATTTCTACATTTTACTGTTGCACAACATTATGAAATTTATAATTATTCTTCTGATTGATATAAAAATAATTAGGTATTATAACATGTTTGACAATATTAAGAAATATGATTTATTGCCTAATATGATTATAATATTTGATTAATAGTCAAATTTGACTTTTGTGTACAGAGTGGTGCAGAATGTTATTCAAAATAAAGGAATTTTGTCTGAATAGAAAGAATACAAAAATGGCAGTGTAAATTTGTTCATTGGTGAAAAGAGCACATGGTGTTACAATGTAAGCAGTTGTCAAAAAAGATAGTTTTTCATATTACATTTTAGTTTATTGATTACAAATTATTATTTTTGACAGTATTATTTAAGTATTGTTAGCCACAAAGGAGTTAATATCCTTGAAATAATGTGAAAATTAATTTTATATGTATTGAAATACCACAAAGACTGAAACAATATTGTTAAAGAATATTTATGTAAGCATTTCAAAGGATTATTTAGAGAACAAAATAGTAAAAATAGACGAAGTTAGTTTGTTCTTTGCTAAAGTTATACTGGGAGGATTCTGTCCTAAAGTCATACTGAGAGTGGGTTATTAATATTTTCAATTTTGAATGTGCAGCCTTTTGACTTGGTATGCATATATGATTTTTATTTTGTTTATAATAATAGTTTCTTAAGAAATCATGCACACAGTTGATTGTTTTTCAAAACTTCATTGCCAAGCTTTTGACAATTTTTCACCAAAAACATTTCAATTTTCTTCAAAAGTTTGTTAAGTTTTGCAAATCCTGTTATAATACACAAGTACTGATAATTTTTTAACTTTGTTATTAGTTTCTAAACTAGAATATGGGTTTCTTGTTAATTGTATTTATATTTACTGTTTTTTGTGGTAATAATAGATATATTCCTGAAAATATATATCAATTTTAGTTTAAGTTATATGAATAAATTATGAGAAAAGCTTAGGGAGCCTATTCTTGCATCTAGACAATTCTTTCAATTAGAGCAAATGGAAAAAAAGGCATTTAAAAGCTTCCATATTGGAAGGAACAGAAAGTTAAAATTATTGCATTTGTTAAATGGTTTAAGTATAATAAATACTAGAAAGGTGTCTTCTCTTAGTAGTTTTCTGAAGCAGTTACTTCAGATAATTAAAATTATTATATTACAAGCGCAATATTTTAGGAAGTGATGAGAGTCATACGATTTAGGAACAGCTTCAATATTTTGTTATTTTATCATCAAGTCACATTTGCCAATATTTTTGACATTCAATGAGTTGATGACAGTTAAAATTCATTGATTTAAAATACAAATGCACTAAACCTATCTTGTAGCATATTACTGGGAATGTCTCCACGAAAGCTTATGGGAAAGTAGGTAAAGGTCACTCTCCCTCAAATCTCTGTAAATTTCACTGCTTAATTTCAAAATTTGAGTGTAAAACTTTTTTCTGTTAGTTTAGTTTAAATTGCATTTGTAATTGCTTGTATAATACCCATTATGTGATTAATATGATTTAGATTTATCAAACTATATGCATAATATACTTATCAATTTTTTGTATCAGTTGTACTTCTTTGAAATTGTATTGTGTTTCAATACTCTCCCGTTTTAGTACAGTATATATAAGGAACAGATAAATCACAAATAAAGCTTAAGAAAATAAGACATGATAAATCCAAAAATAACTAAAAGGTTCAGCCGCACCATGCACCTTAAATTCTTTATTAGCTCTTCATGTCATCAACTTGATATTTTTTGCTGAAGAAGTAATATATTTATACACTGGGCATTGGTTATGAATTAGAAAACTATTTCTCTATTGTTCCCTCCCATTGCTTATTACAGATTATAATTTAAATTGGAATGTCTAAATAAAATATTAATAATGATAGGACAGTTTTAGATCTCCAACAACTTATCATTTAAATGCACTTGAATTTAGATTGTCTATTTTACTTTCAGTATAAAAATTGTGAAAGGCACTGCTGTGACTAATCAGTACTTATTATTTTTTTAAAATCTAAATTGCTTGATAATTTAATAAGTCATTTAATTATTATTTTTGTTTGCTCATTTAGCATCTAGTAAATTCATCATTCATCAGACATGGCAGGAATCGTGGAGTCTCCAGATTAATAACAAATTACACTCAGTGAAGCCGATCATTGGAGAATGGCCTGTTTTTCCAATGCGAAGGGCAGATGTCAGATTGACTCGCCTTCGCATTGGACATACTGGATTTACTCACAAACATCTTTTATTTGGAGAAGATGCTCCCTAATGTCCTTCCAGCCATGTCCCTTACACGATTCATCATATTTTAATTGACTGTCCGGTATTTGATCATCATCTCCGGATTTTTTTTCATTCATCAGTTTTAAACCTATCTGACTTGGTGGGGGAGAACCCCTACCATAACTTATTTGCTTTTTTTAAAATATATTGGCCTTTTACACCAAATTTGATATTTAATCTTATTCTTATTTTTCGCAGTTTCTTTGATTCATATTTTAAAATTGTTCTCTTTTAATGATTGATTTTAACGAGTGTTTGGCGCAGCATAGCCTATTGTGGCTCTTGTGCCATTAAATTCCACAGTCACTCAATCACACTAGTAATTCATTGTATTTTTAATTTAGATTAATTGCATTTCTTTTCTCCATAATTTTACTTAATTATAGAATATTTTTTAAAATTCTTTTTAGGAATGAATTGCAAAAGGCTTATGGTTTTTTTTCTCTAATATTTATTTAACCATGAAAGTTTTTAGCATAGATTTTTCGACAAGGATTTTTGTAAGCATTAGAAAGAGATAGTCCAATGAAAATTTTATATAAATGAAATTATGTTTGTATTTGTCATTTTTTTTTAAGAAGTTTTGAAATAGTATTTAAATTTTATTTCTTGAAACTAGAATTCTATATCATACTCTGGAGCTATATTGGCTATTACAGCTTGTATCTTTCTTTATTGGTTGTGTTGGGGAACATATATAAATAGATGTTGGCAGCAAATTTTATTAAAAAAAATTAGAGGAGGGTGAGGTGGAGTGGTTTTCTGTAAAAAAAATTATGGTGATAATCACATGTTTCAAAGTAATTGAATGCTTTATTATAATAATTGTATTATGATACACATTAACAAAAAATGCTATTGGATGAGGTTAGATGAGAAAAAGATCATTTATTTAAGCTTAGCAGTTGTTTTCAACATAGTTATTTATTTTAAATGTATATCATTCTAATTGTCAATGGTCTGGGTGTGGAGTAGTATAATGATGTGGATGGTTGTAATGATTTCAGTTATGTGAGATTCTGTGAATCATGTTCATTATTGCTGTAATTATTGGATTTTTTTAAATTCCCATATTAGAAATTTATTAGATGAAGAATTTTCTCTAGATTTAAGAAATGATAAAGTATAAAAATTTGGTGGAAAGAAAAATATGTTTTGACAAATGCACAAAAGTAAAATTAAAAGATAAGGAAGAGGAAAGAAAGCCATTTTTAATTGTTAAATGTTTAAAAATATGTAAACTACCCTTTAATAAATGATTGATTCATAAACAAATAACATATGCATGTATATTTCCTTTTCTTTCTTACCATCTAAATTCTAAAGTTGGTTGTTTTAGGGTAATTGCTTCTTAGATTTTAAACTTTTAAAATAACTTATAAAAAATTGATATTCTAGGGGAAAATTGGAGTCAACATGCTTGAATGTTATTTATTGTGAGAAACTGTTGCTGTGTGCATTAATTTTATTCTGTTAAGATTGCAATAAATGCAATTGTAGAATACTGTGCCCATGTTTTAAAGAAAAACAAAGTTTTAGACAGTTAAGAGTTTGATAATTTATAACCATACCACTTGAAAAATTAAATTGGATGTTTTGTAACCCAGACAAAGATATAATAATAATGCATATAAAAATGATACTGTATTGCTTGGTATTTATTCTTTATAAGGACTTTTTTTAAAAAAAACTTTTCTAGCATAAGTTATTTTGTTTTGATGTAAACATGATTTTTAAAATTTTATTTGTGACAAAGCTATCTTATCTGGAAATATTGAAACAAAATTTTCTCTTGTTCTAACATGAGAAATTTTGATGTTCATTAAAGTGATTGGTAAAACAGAGAAAATAGCATAGTCTACTAATGGAAAACTATAATTTTGCTATCAAAACAAACAAACAAAATTGAGAATAAACTATTGAGTTTAAATAAAAGATAAATAATCTGCTTTACATATTTTTTTTAAAATCATATGAGGGAGTTTTTTTAAGTACTGTTCCTTTTACTTGGAAAATTTTAAGCTTCAAATATAATTTTAAATTACCAACTGTACATGTAACTAAATTGGTTTTTCAATGTTCATCTACCAAATTGTTTGAAGTTGATGCATATAAGTAAATATATTTGAATGTAAGAAATACATTTGTTCTTGATATAATTTTTAAAAATGATTAAATTAAGATGTTCATATAAAATACTATATGTGTTTTCTCATTTGTATGGTATAATGTGTAACAACAAATAATATGACAAAATTATTAAATAATACTCTACATTTTCATTTCATGGGCATTAAAAATTTTGAAATAATGTTATATGATGGAAAATGAATGACCATGGGTATGAAACTGGAAATAAGAAGTTATTATTTTAGCTGCCTAAATAAAGTAAAATTACAGAAATGAAATTGAGATTCAACTATTTTATATTAGTTCTGCCAAACTGGTAGTTAATTTTTTTGTTCTTTTCTTTTGAGTCCAACAAACAAGTTGTTATTATGGCATTTGTAATGAAATTGCCTTTGATGTTACATTCAAATCGTGCAAGATACACAGAACTTTGTACTGGTTCATAAATGAATTTTTAGTTTCTTTTTTTAAAATTAGAAGACTTATGAAATCATGTAATATCTAAACCTAATAAAATATTTGTACCTTCTAAAGATATTGATAAAAATTAAAACTGTTTGAAAACTGCATGTGCTATATGTATTATGTATTTATTTTCACGTTATATATAGGAAGACTTTTTTTTATTTGTATGTAAAGACTTCATAAGGATGGAAGAGGTTTATACATTAAATCATTCAATATGATATTCATTGAAAATTTGTATTGGCTACATTTGTTTTAATTCAATTCTAAGTAGTGTAATGGCTTTAATTTCACTAATTAGATCATTAATTTAAAATATAATTTATATTCCATTTAAATTTCGAGAAAGTGTTGATAGTTTTGCAAGAGTTATTTAAAATTTTGAGAGTAATTATAATTAACATTTCAATAATGTGTACTGGCATAACTATTTTAATTTTAAATTAATTTGAAAGAAAGGGATGTGGGAGAGAATACCATAAAAATGTAAATTGGAAAAGTACATTATTTCTATTTTAATAATTAACCTATCAAAATATTTCAAATTTAATGAAATGCAAAATAATATATGGGATCTGAGAGTTGTAAGTGATTACTTATTTTTTAAAATTTTTTAGATACAGATTACAACCTAAATGAAATTGTACAGATGTTGTAAGGTTACCGGATTGGCATCTTAATCACACAACTTTTACAAAAGCTATTGGAAAGGGTAAGTATCTTAAAATCATATGCACTATATTTCAAAACTTAAACATTCTCCTATTTTCTCATAGCATAATCATTATTTCTTAAAAAAGAAAAAAAGTTTTAATTTCTTTTTTTTAAAAAAATTATGAACTTAAAGTGCAAAAGAAAACTTGTAAAAATAAATATACAGTGAAAACTTGATTACTTGAATTTCAAGGGAATTGTTAAAAATTTCAAGCTAATAAGTTGGCTGAGCAAATATATCCAGATACAAAGGATGTAAAGGCTACAATTTTGAGTAAAAAAGGCACAATTTCTAACATGTTTTTCAAGTTGAAGAGTCATAGTGAAATAAAAAATTCGACTAAGTAAATTTATTGTATTTATTTAAATAAATTATAACATGCAATTATATAGCTCTAAATACCATTATACATCTACAAAAAGTTAGAAAAAAAAATCAGCGTTCTCTTATTGTACTGAAACATTTGTGTACAAAGTACAATAAAACAAAAGTATCAAACATTTCTTTGAATTGGCTGACAAAATTTATGATTTTATTGCTTTGAGTCTAGGGAATTCACAGTGTGATGTCATTACACAACAAACTTTGGCATACTGGGTATGATTTGTTCCAATTACAAAGTTTAGTTTGATATGCCATACAGTTTTGGGTTCATCGGAAGGAAATAGTTGCTTTCTTCATCTTACTGAGGTTTATGAGTTAATGAGGCTCGAGTTATTCAGTTTCTACTGTATTTGGATATTTTTTCATAGGAAATGTCTTTTGGCCTAATTTCTTTAGTCCAGCTGAGATATACCCAAAAGACCACCTGAAATATTCATCCGGTTCAAATTAACTAATTTATTGTTTAATAACCAGCCCAACTTGTTTTAATTTTTTTAAAAAAAAAATCATTAAAGGAAAAGCACCAAAAAGTTAAAATGATATTGTTAAATAAAATTTTAAATAATTCTAGATAGAAACCAATGTTTTTAAAAACAACGTTTTTATATGGTGTCAAAGTTGATTAAAAAAAGTTATTAAAATATTAGTTAAAACTTGTCACAAATGTCTAAATATTACATTGTTAGGTGAGTAAGAAGGATTCCCATTCTTTCAGAGCTCTAGTTTGAGGGGAAGTTTGTTAAATTAACGATTGAAAATTTGATGACACACTGATACACACACACACCAAGTGAAATACATAAAAACGTTAAAACTAATTAAAATTAATTTGGTAAATTGAATGGTTGGAATGCAGTTTAGCCCAACCACCCTTGGCGACAGGAATTATTTGGTAATATTTTGACAAATGTGGCTACCCTGGTCCACTTTGCGAACTTAACGTTCAGTAAAAAAAAATCGCTAAGTTTGGCAATTTTTGAAATCGCACCAAGTGGTTAGGCTAAACTGCATTATTAAAAAAAATATTGAAATATTAGTTAAAACTTGTCGCAAATGTCTAAATATCACATTGTTAGGCGAGTAAGAACGATTCCCAAAGTGTCAGATCTCTAGCTTGATGGGAAGTTGGTAAATTAATGATCAAAAATTTGATGACACACTGATACACACACATAAAGTGAAATACATAAAAACATTTTGAAAATGAAGTATGTGATAAACAAAATTGCAATTTTATAAAACTGTTTGAAATAAATGTTTCTTCTTTTTTAAAACGTTTTTCTGAATTTCACTTGGTGTGTGTGTGTTAGTGTGTGTGTCATCAAATTTTTGATCATTAATTTAACAAACTTCCCATCAAGCTAGAGCTTTGAAATTTTGGGAATCGTTCGTACTCGCCTAACAATGCAATATTTAGACACTTGCGACAAGTTTTTACTAATATTTCAATAGTTTTAATGTCAAAATATTCTTTCCTCTCGGCGCTTTTAGGATTGAGGAAAACATTTCTTTCCCCTTCTGGGAACACCGGGCACTCCCCACGCCGCATGAGGTATCGTAAAACCTTTGTACTCACAAAGGGGAGATACTATCTCCCCTTTACTATCTCCCAGATAGTGAGGGTTGCTGAATTTCAGTCAGTAATCATTGGCAAGAAAGAAAGTTTCCAATATTTGGCGCCATGTTTTATCACAATTTTTTCTGAATTCTGGTTTCCATTTTTTTTTAATAGAATGACTTACAAACTTTCAAATGCATGTTTTGATTTTATGATTATTGTGAATTTTTTAATACGCTCACAAATGTCTCTTTTTAAGTGAATTTTAAAGTTAAAAATAACTAACAGTTTTAACTATTATTTCAATAATTTTCTTTAATAAACTTTGCCACCATATAAAAACGTTGGTTTTTATATCGAATTATTTTTTTTAAAGTTCTAATATTAAAATGTAAATAAGAAAACTTTTTATAATAAATAAAATCATAGTTTGTAATATAAGATATGCAAGTAATATTAATTTTTATTTATCTGTTTTGAATTATATTTTTAAAGTAATCTAACAAGGCCGGAATTAAACCAATAACTTGTAAAATCTTTCGGCACTGAGCAATCTGATAAAGACAATGCTGTTGACACCTCTACTCAGACCAAATTTTGGGTTGGGTTGGGATTTCTCAGACCTGCCCAACACTGGAAGTATCTATTTTGCATATAGACAATGTCATGAATTGTTTCCAACTTATTAAAATTTTGAATTGAAACTGGTTATGCAGTTAATATTACTTGGTGTACATAAAAAGGAATGAAAATATATATTCATAAAAATGAAAAGATTTATTAAGCAAATCTTGGAATTTATTCAGAAAACCTCACTTAATTTATCCAGTAATCTGATTATAGCTTAAAAGTTATACAAGTTCCCTGCTCTTTATTCGTAAGGATAAAGTATTTTGCAACATGTCTTGGAGAAATTTATATTTCAGTAATGGAAAGATTACCTTTATTATTATTTTTTTTTAAATCTGTTACATACAACAGATAGCATGCTGAAAAATTTGTCTTAAGCTCACATCTAGTTAGTTGAATACCATTTCATTAGTTTACTGATATCTGAATATTAATGCAAGGTACCCATTGAAACCTACATTGTAGAATCTTTCTCATCCACATAATGTAATTTGGTTTGCAGTAAGCTTGTAACTGTAAAATCCATTAGTATTACCTGAAATCCATGCCACATTACAAAGAGTAGGTCTATACTGATCTTTATTTGATATTCTAATCAAATTTAGCAATTTTTAAACTTGGATGTTTGTTACTTTTCTGTTAAAGACAAATTAAGCATTTTCAATGTTAAACATGTGCTTTTGGTTTATTTCTTTCCTTACACTTTTGACTGAGTGCTGAATTTTTTCTTCTTAATTTTTTTCATTTAATTTTAAAAAAATATTCTTTCTTTTTTACTAAATTTATGTTGAAATATGCTGATTTGTGTTAGTGTAATCCCTAAAACCAACTTCCTTCCAAAAAAGAACCTCAGAATGAAGAAAAATAATTAAGGAAAGTTATAATTAATGCTCTTTAAATGATTACCTAAAACAAACACACGTGCACAAACAGTTATTGATTAACATCACACTAAAAAATATCTCGCTAAATTAAAAATCAGGTATGAAATTAAAAATGGCTTTTAGCTCAGCAAATGTTTGTAATGTATGCACTCTTTATTATTCTGTCAAATAAAAATATATGTTGGTGAACAGTGTTTGTAATTTATTGCTTTGCTCTTTTCTAAAAATGACTGTTATGGAATAGATGAAAACATTATAATTTTGTTATCTATGAATTGTTTGTATCCATTGTCTTGCAAATTGGATGATTTACATTCTCTTCTTAAAATAGGGAAATATTATTGTATTTATGTGAGATATTTTAGTGTTACCTTAAAAGTACAATAAGAACTCAAGAAAGGAAACATTACATCTCTCTCATTTTAGTTATGGATTGAAGTCAGTAAACATGTCTCTAATTTAACATCTCAATCCTCTAAAACTTCATTTTGAACACAGTCTCATTTTCATAGAACACAGTCTGTATATTTATTTTCTTTTTGAAATTAATTTTTTACCAATCATCAAGCATTGCACCCAAGAAAGAAGATGAATAAACCTAGTATCGAAAAAAATCATTGAAACATCATCAAATGTTAGGTATTTAATGGAAAAGTACTGTAATTTTAAATTTTAATTATTCTTTATTTTCAATAACTGATGGATATATCCAGATCAGTGTCTCTTAAACTTTTTTGTCATTGCACTTCTTGATTCTGATAAAGAGGGAGGAGCATGCCTACAAGTTTGGATATCTACAGGTATATATATTGGATAAATTATATATATAAAATGTTAAGATATGTTCGTTTATTCTTTCCTGAATTAATCATATACCTTTCATAAAGCTTCCATACTCCAAGGGATATGCATACCAGTGTTGGAAAATCATTGGTTTACATAAATAAAAGGTACTTTAATTAATTGGAAACAAATGCTAGTTCTAATCTAAGATGATAACAAAATCTAAGAGAATAACTTTAACAAATAAAGCAAATAAATGTAAGTTCTTTTTCTTTATTTTGTTGTAATGTAGATCAATTGAGTCCACTTGGCTTAAACAATTAAAACGGATTAAATTCTCTAAATTAAGGAGTTTGATTTATGGTAAATTATGAGCAGTAGGTGTCATTCTAGAGATTTATCTAATGTCCTTCTCTATCCACCCTTTGGGTTGGTGCCCTGCATGCTTTTCTATTAATGCATTAACGATTGATTTCAGAATGATTAACAGATTTTTGTTTTCATATAATCTATAAGTGAAAATGTCATTTATATTTGATGACTGAAACTCATTTTTTGTTAAATTTGTTAATTTCTTAACAAAAACAAAACTGGGGCTTTTTATGAAACAAAGTGCTTTCAAACTTGCCTGTTTTATACTTAATATGCACTCTGTGTCTCTGTTAAAACCTGTGTCTCAGTTCTCTCTCAAAGCCCCCCCCCCCCTTTTTTTTTTTTTTAATTTTTTTTTTTTTTTTTTTTTTCTCTGCAAACTGGGATATTATTTTCAAATAAAAGTAAGAAATCTATGTTAAAATGTTCAAACACTTTTTAACTTGAAAGTGTGTATTGTATAATTCAATATAAATGCATAACAAAATAGATGTTATATTATAAATTATTAAAAAAATTATGGTTTAATTTCAAGAATTATTTATTTAAAAATCTATAGAAATTATTGATATGGGAAAATACAAAATATTCACTCTGAATTCTGGATAGAATTTGGAATTCGAAATAAAATATTATTTTCTTCATTATTCTCAACCGATATGTTTCAGAATGATAAGAGAATATCTATATTAAATTTCTTTTGATATTTATAAGTTATGTTCAATTTCAATTTTCTTTTTGTAAAAATGAATTATCTAAATTTAAACTAGAAAAATTGTGCGATGGATGCTTGTAGTTTTAGTTGAATTCTCAAAATTTGTATGTTCCCTTTTTATTTCTTGTAATTCTTTTTTCTCCCTCCTCCCCTCATTTAGTGATTGATGAAATGCAGCTCATTTTGCTTTATAAGAATGAAAATTAGCACATTTATTTTAGGAGCATATTGATTTTAAATAATTCAGGTCATGTTAGAGAATTTTGTTGAAAACTACTATTAAAAGAATCTGATAAAATTGTAATTATCTTCAATTTCCCCCCGCTTATTTACCATTAAAATTTGTACAAGTTTCAAGTGTATACAAAGATAAAGACTGTTGTAACATTTAATTCTTAATTTAAGGGGGGGGGGAGAATCAAAAGGAAAAATTTATTATTTAATATTTAATCAGAAATGCAGAAAAACATTAATAAAATGTAAAGTATTAATTTTTTTCATATAAACTTCAAATCTTACTGTGAAATTTAAACATGATTTTTATAAATGTATAAGAGTTATGTTATTTTTTTACAAATAATAATAAAAATAATTTTTAACAATCTTGTATAATGTAATTAATTAAAAATATTTTAGGGAATATGACTCTTTAATGCATCTCTTTTGAGGTGTTTAATTTTTTGATAATAAAAAGTAATTATGTAGTTACAATGAAGCTCTTTAATAAATTTTGTCATTTAAAAAATTAAAAAAAAAAAAAAAAAAAAAAACAGGGAGAAAAATTTGAACATATATATGTAATGGAAATCAATATTTTATGTTCAAATTTAGCTGTATTATTTTTGTTATGCAAATAATTATGTATCATCTGTAAAAATCTTCATTGTACAATTTTTGTAAAGTCTGTATTGATGTGTGGTTTATATATACCCTGGCCACTTTAACATTTTGGGTTCTTAAAAATACATTACATTTTACTTGTATTGTAATTGTTCAATAGAATGTGCTCCATGTTCTTTTCAATATAAAAGTTCTATTTACAGAATAATTTCTCAATTACATAGTTCAGAATAACTCTATTTAATTGGAAGAGTGGAGAGTTTTATTTTACTCTTTTTCCCCCCCTATTTTGAAGAAGTACTGGGGCCTAGTGCACAACATAGATGCTATTTGGTCTACTTTTTTTTTTCACTTGCAACTCTCTCGTTACATACTCATTTAGTTGAAGTGCTAGCAATGCCATCTATCATGATGACTGATTACAATTTACGTTGAAGTCTAATCTTTACAGAACTCAGAATTGTCAAAATTATGGATGATATGACCTTAACTTTATTTTTTACTCAATTCATTGAATTGATGAAGTGGGTGTTCAGTAAATACTTTATCAACTCAAAACGATCTTTAAAAATCAAATGATCATGATAAACATTCAAAATGAAAATTTTAATGACCATAGAAAATACAACAGTGCCAGAAGTTAAAATGCCTTATTAATTAGTCCAAATAGGGCATCCTCTTTAGCCTAGTTGGTTAAGGCATGACAAAAAGTGACTAATCAACATCCTTCAGGCCCTCTGGACCAGGGTTCGAAACAGAAGTGGCATCTAAGGTCATTGACTCTCTCTCTCCACAAGGCAGAATAACATCCTTTGACATTTTGAAGAAAATGACCACCCACTGAAGTGGTGACTCAGGATTTGAAATCTAGAGGGCAGCACAACCTATACCTACTGATTGCATTTGCCCCCGACACAAAAACACTTATGTCCTCTGTATGTCTTATAAAGACAAACTTACACAAATCACGATTAGTGATATTCCGGCTCTGACTACTAGACCCAGCACTCACCATGAGGCAGCCAATGACTCAAATGGAAACTGTGTCGAGCAAAATGCAATTTAACAGAGAGGGGATGTATATCAGTTCCAGTAATGGCTGGGGGGAAAAAGCAATCTTCTGTACAAACCAATGTTTCTCTTCGTATCATCAGGATGATACTAGGGGAGAATATGCAGTGACTCTCTTCAACAACAGTGCCAGAAGTTGAAATGCCTTATTAACTACCCTAGGTGGGGCATCTTCTTTAGCCCAGTTGGTTAAGGTATGACAAAAAGCGATTGATCAGTATTCTTCAAACTCTCTGGACCAGGGTTTAAAACAATGACTGCTACTAAGGTCAACTCTCTCCCCCTCCACAGAGCAGAATCCCCGGAGAGAGTTTTGTTGACTTTGCTGTGATAGCAGAGTTTCGAACCATGGTCCAAAGGAAAGTTGACCGGTTGCATTTTGCTGCTCCTTAACCAACTAGACTAAAGAGGACACCCTATTCGGACTAGTTAAAAGGCATTTTAACATATGGGCTATTGTTGAAGATAGTGAGTTACTGTAAGTGAGGATATTTATTTCTGAGCCTTACTAATTGTGCAACACTACTTTTTATTCAAGCATATTCTACCCATTGTTACTTTTTCTTTTTAATGCATGAATAGAAAATAAATAAATAAATTATTGTGAAATAAATTGAATATTAATGCGTTTATGAGTACTTCCTTATTGTAATGACATAAAAGAAATAACTTCAGGGATTATATTGAAGTATTGTGTGTTATGTTTAACATGTATGTAGGATGTTTATATTTTGAGACTCCTTCCAACACTAGAGGGCACCACGAACTTGATCTCTTTGTGATCTCATTCCAAGGGGCTTGCACGAGTACCGGCAGATGCAAGAGTGCGGCCAACATGGAAAGACGTGCAATCTGATAGCTCCTTAATATGTATAACCGATAGTCTGTTTGTTTCATGAACCCAGAAAACCCCTAGACATCTTTACAACGAGCCATATACCCTCTTTCTGTAGTGAGGATTCTACAGAGTAAAAATTTGGCGGTTCCAGCCGTGATGGAAAAGTAATCATTCAATTAGTTTTCAGCGAGCCTTGTCGTCTCATTGCAACATTACCATCCTGGTAATTTTTTAAAAACTAAATGCACCCTGCATTCCTGGGGCAGTTTTGAAGAAGTGCCCCTGCTTTTGGAATTTAGGGAAAGAAAAACTGCCCCCTGCACTTGGAGTTGATGGAAAGAAGAAATGCCCCCTGCACTTGGAGTTCACGATAAATGCATCCCGCATTCCTGAAATCGCCATTGTGAAGATTTCATCATCAAAGCGCCATCCTGGTGAAAAGAATTCTGTATAGCGAAAAGCTCATCCCGATTTTTGAAATGCCTATTTAGATACTCCGTAGTATTGTGATATGTGAAAATGATTCTGCATTCATAGCGAAAAAAAACATCCCGATTTTTAAAGTACTCATTTGGATATTCTGTCATGTTGTGTATTGTGATCTATTTATATTTTGTGATAAATTGCCGTTAAGAGTGTCTTTGGGAGACAAAGAACCGCAGAGAGATCTCGCAAGTATTATCTCTTCATTGTGAAAAGTTCCTTTTTTGAAAAAATGTATCTGTGAATATACTTACAATTTTTTGAGTCACTTATCTTAAATTGTTAGTTTTCCTTTTAACTAATATTGATGTTTTTTACTTTCTAATGTAAAAGCTAACTCAAAAGTATTATATTTAATTTGTCTGAACATTTTTCTCATTCATTCTCCAGTAACGAAAATTTAAGAGTAAAAAGCTATTATATTTAACCTTGAACCGCTGAAAGAGAGTGCTGTCAATTCATCATTTTATGCTGATCTGTTTTTCCCCTCCTTAAAACATTAAACAAGAATTATTAATCATTGAATAGTTCAAGTACTTGTAATTTTTTTTCTGTTTGGGAAACATATGTTAATACTTTTTTTTTGTTTTGTTGATTCAGATATCTTTGTATCTAGTGAATATTAGGATTATATGATCCTCTTAATTCATTTTGTATTTCTCATTAATCCTTAAGTAAATACATCTGTTCCGTAATAGTATATGAATTTTCTTTTTCAATTTAGAATATATTTCGAATTTTTTCTGTTAAAAGAAATTATACATGAAAATTGTTTGTTTTATATATTAGAAAAATATTTTCAAGAATTGAAAATTATTAACTTTATTTTTCTATTGAATGATTTCTTTTTTATTGAATTTTGAAAATCTTGTAAGTACTCTAAATATTGCATATTATTTTTAAGTTTGTATGTATATTTTGGTTGAGAACGTAAGTTATCGCGAATTTTGCATAAGCATATATTTTAACTTTTGCGGAATCAATTAAGCAAACATAGCTAAATAATTTCATTCAACTGAATTTAAAAAAAAAATTACTAGATCAATTTTTTTTTCAGAAAAGCTAATTGTTATAAATATTTCAAATTTTATTCGCACAAAATGTCTTACTTATTGAAAGGTGAGAAAGAGGACTTGCTTAACCTAGCAGCAGAATTAAGTTTAGAAGCAACAGCTGAAATGACAAAATCAATGTTGAAAAACTTAATTATAAATAGCACAGGGTACGACGAGGAAGACACCAAATTGATGTGTGATTATATAATTGAAGAAAGGAAAGAAAAAGAAGAAAAGGGAAAAGAAGAACTGGCAGAGAAGAGGAGACAAGATGAGGTAGAATTAGAGAAGTTAAGGATCGAAGCCCAAATTAAGTCGAGTCAAGGGACATTGGCATTAAATAATTGTACACCGAGTAATGAATTGAATAAGTTACTACATAAATTTGATATGAAAGAAGCTATCAGTCTGTATTTTATATTATTTAAGTGCCATACTAATATGATGTCCCTACTAAAAGAGTTTTGGGTTACATATCTGTTGGGTCTACTCCCACAAGAAATAACGCTACTAATTGTTCAAGAACCTGAAAAAAAGGCAAAAGATTATGATCATGTGAAGATACTGCTACTCAAAAGATTCAAGTTTAAGAAGTTTAGGCAGTTATTTGTCACTCACCAGAAAAGTGCTGAAAATACATGGCGAGATTTCTACCAAGAAATTCGGACATTCTTTAATAGATGGATTGAGGGACTTAATATCAAAACCTTTGACCAGTTGCGAGATCTGATAATAGCAGATCAAATTAAGAATTCCTCGTCGAATTTAAAGAGTATCATTTAGACGAATGGCCAAGTATCAACTCGCCAGAGGAGTTAGCCGAGAAACTATAGGAATTTGAAGATGTCCACAGGACATTGAAGCAGAAACCATGCTTCTCACCATCTTTTCGGAAGCAAGAAGTCAGATTGCCGAATAAGTTCGTTATTTTCGGAAGATGGGGAAATCGCCACCGGAGAACTGAAAATTTCAGACCTGAAAGAAAATACTATGAGACTCATCCGAGGAAAGATTTGGAAAGATGAATGCCTAGAAGGTGTTTCAATTGTCATTCTCCTAACCATTTAAGCTACAATTGTCCTGAAGTCAAGAAAGAGTCGGAATCTGCGAGACCATCGAACTCTGAAGTACAAACCTATTTTGCTGTCTCGCAAAAAAGGACTACATCTAAAAGATATTACCCTTGGTGACAAAACCATTTCCGCTGTCATAGATACTGGTAGTTCAGTTAGTCTCATCTGCGAAGACGTAAGTACGAACATTGTAGACCAACAAAAGTTTACTAATAAATGTAATATTCTATCTGGAATAGGTAAATCGCATAGACGAAAGGTATTTTTAAACATGATCTCGTCATAGATGAAGACCATTATTCCTTAACATGGCATGTTGTGCTGACTAAGCATCTAAACTTCGAAGCTATCACAGGCACAGACATTTAGGAATAAGCTTCTTTAAAGTTTACCGAAGAGGGTGTTGAGTTCCACAAATATGAGGGAAAAAATTATCAAGGTCAGAAAGAAAGCCTTCGCCCTGAAGCAAAGGGAAGTATTCAAGAAGGGTGCGGCCAACATGGAAAGACGTGTGATCTGATTGCTCCATAATATGTATAACCAGTAGTTCTGTTTTAACTTTGTAAATACTATACAATAATATATTGTTTAGTTAAATGTCACATTCTAAAAATCTATTTGTTTCATGAACCCAGAAAACCCCTAGACAACTTTACAACGAGCCATGTACCCGCTTTCTGTAGCTAGGATTCTGCATGTATTAGAACAAATTATGTGGATAAATAGCATTATCTCTTAATTCTTTGGTAGTTTTTGCATAATAATAGTTATTCATAAGCTGTGAGTGACCATGTATGGATTCTTTTAGACAGGGCTAATGCTAAATCTTGCAGTAGCATATTTTGCAGTCATTTTTTTTATAAAAATATGACATAACATTTGAAAGCTTTTTAGATTTCTATGTGGAAACTAGTCTAGAAAAAGGAATGAAACTAGTATAAAATATTCATTTTTTGAATAAAGTTCAAATACATATACTGTGATAAAAATGAAGCTCATTATAATTCTTTTTTTCTAAATTGCAATTTTTAAATTTAAGTTCCTGGGCAGCGCATTTGGTATGCTATTGTAAGGTTAGATTCCAATTGATAAAAAACAATGTAATTCTAGAGCATTTTTTTTTAATTGGTTTTTAAAATGATACATTTAGAGGCTTCGAAAATATCTCTTTATGGTTCCCATCAGCCAGACATTTTGATTTTGTGATAATTTTGTTAATCCTATGGAATGTCAACTTTTCTCCCTAAATCTAGACTATTTTATGTATTTGAAGCAATAAAGTACCTCCATAAGAGCAAAAATAACGAAAGTTCCTGCAGAATTACATTTTCTATCAAATTTTTGAAAATATTTTTTTAAAGTCTGGAAAACCTACTAACAAATCATTAAAATAGACCTAAAAATATTTTTAAAAATCAGGAGACAAACGTAATTTCTACAGTTAAATACTAGAAAGGACTTCATGTATTCAATTAATTTCTTGATGTTTTGGGAAGATTTTCATCAAGAAAAAAAATCTAATAAATAAAATTGTTGCAAGTATAAAATATGACTGAATAGAAATGTATTTTTTTTAAAAAAATCACTAACTGAAAGCTAAAGACTCAATGAAAATTAACAAAAAAATTTGGAAAAAGGGAAAGGTATTTTTAAAAGTTGGGTATCTGATTGGCAATATTTAATCTGCATTCTATTCAATTATTGTATGGGAAGAATAAAAATGCAAACAATTGAGAAACATTAAAAATTATAAGTCAGATTAAATGATTTTAAAAAATCGTGTTGTACGCAAAATTACAATGAAAAATGATATTTGTTAAAAGTTTTTTAATGATTTTCAACCATCCAATGTCTTGAAGAATGATATGAATCAACTGCAATTGTGATGACAAAATTCCTGAATGTGATGATGGGTAAAAACCATATATGTTGGTTTGAATGAATTGAAATCTGTTAAAATAATTTCTTTAAACACATACCAACTTAATTTTTTTGATAGTTTTAGCAAACTTCAGTCAATTCATTTTTCAAACTGGTAAAAAATAAATTAACTGAAGTAATTAAGTATCAATTGATTGTATTAAGATGAACTTATTTACATGTTTTGCAGCTTCACCAGTTTTAAGAAATGTTCACAATTAAATTTTCTGTAATTGAATCTAGTATAATTTGAATCAAATAATAATTTTTTGGATTTGCAATTTAAAACTAAAATGGGTACCCAACGTCTGGGGGTATAGCCTTGCACCCCTGGGGATTATATCAGGGGACCTCAGGGATTTACCTTCTTTAGGTTATGGACCTCATGACTCTGAGGCACCCTAATGATCTTTTTTATTCCCAAGGGGTGTACTGTCTTTGGTAAACATGGGTGAGGCGCTCCCAGAGTATCCTAATGATCCTTCTCTATTTTCGACCCTCCTTCTTGTCAACCAATTTTTCGTCTTTTTTTCATATTTCTTACGTAAAGACCACGATTAAATCTTGTTTGATGCAGCATAGCCACATCTGACTCTTGTGCCAATAACCTTTACATTCACTCACTCGCAATTTAAAAAAAAATGAATATTGATGTTAATAATTTAACAAATTTTACTAACACAGAAGCTAATCTTTATATAATGTGTAGTAAACAAATAATTTTTTTTCTCCCAAATGTATTAAAAAAATTACTTATGATGAATATATGGATCAAATAAAATAGCTATATCATGTTTTGAGAATAAAAATGTATCTTTAACATCAAAAGTTGATGAAAAAAATAAAAGGTACAATATCTTGAAGTTAGTTGAAGATATAGAACATTGGATTGTGCAAGGAAAAATAGATAAGGAATACTTTTATCAATTGTTCGAATAATTTTTACCAATTTTGTATCCTATTGCAAATGCACATGTTGCTCTTTCTATCAAACTGGTTCTGACTATTCAATTTGACTAAATTCAGCTATTGGTCATTGTTATGTACTTAAGTAACAAACTTTATTTGGATATGACCTCTTAAGATTAAACTATAAAATTGGCTCTTTAACAAGGATACCTTCAAAAAAATGCATTACTTACTTAAGATTATGGAATTTTTTATCATTAACATGTAATTCTATATTATAATAATTTTCACACTCTGCAGAATGCAATAAAAAGATTTTCTTATAAAAAAGTATCACTGCATTTTCAATTCTTGTTCATTAACTAAATATCAATTTCTTAAGGAACAATCAAAAGAATATTAAATCTGGATTTAAGTACCAAGAATTGTAATGTTTTACTCAGTGATTAAATTAATTTTTTTCATAATTGTATCAATATTTAGATTGATATGATGAAGATGCACCTGTTATTATTTTATATATATTTTCTGCATGTATTAATTTAATGCTCATTCACTTATTTCAAATTATTTTTGTTATATTTATTAATTTTATAATAAAAGTTATTCACAAGTATATTCTTTTTTTCAGGTGTTGACATGTATTTATTTCTTCAGGAAAAATTAGAAGTCACCTAATTATGTCTACTTCTAATAAAGTTAAATGCTTGGATAATATACTCTCGAAAGATTTAGTGCCCAAGAATGAACGACTTGATAATGTTATCAGGAAGATAAAAAATCAGTCTCATTTTGTTGACGAGCAAAATTCTGTTGGGCCAGAAATCATTGCTAGTACCAAAGAAACGGATGAAGGCTCAACTAATTTAGTCAAAAATAATATAAATTGGACATTAACTGATGATAAATCTTTGAACCAAAATTATTTGACATGGGAAAATAGTTCAAATCTTTGCTGGCTTGATGCTTCAATGTCATTGTTAGTTCATAACAAAACATTGTGTCATTCAGTACCAAAAGATTCACCTACACAAACTGCTTATATTATAGAGTCCTATAAGGAAGCTATTTCTATTTTTAATGACCATTCAAGTGACGATAGTATTGAAAAAAGATTACAGATAGCAAAGAACTTACTCAAATCAATTCAAGAATCTGTCCTTAAGTATTTAAAGCCTTTTCTAAAATGTAGTGAGGGTAAACCAGATTCAGCATTTTGCTCACTTCTTAATTTAATTGGTAAAGATCAAGAAATAAAAAACTTTTTTATTGTGCGCTATGCATGGCACTTAATTTGTAAAAAATGTCCTTATTCTACTATCAAGAACTATGAAAAACCAATAATCACTTTTAATGAAGTTAAAAAATTTAATCCTCATTCTCCTATATCACTTTGGAAATGTCCTAAATGTGAAGCTCCAAAACAAGAGATTTGCCTTGAATATAAAACTTTGCCTTCATGTTTGATTTTTCATTTTGAAAATGGTGCTGGTAATGGAGAATTTGATGCTGAAAAGTTGGATTTTGAAATAAATGGTCGTAAATATAAACTTTCAGGATTGTTGACATTGCAAAAAGGCCAAATTTCATCTATGAATCATTTTGTTACTTGGATTAGGGATGTTATTACTGGCTATTGGTTAGAATGTGATGACTTGAATTCTGAAACTTCAAGTTTTACTATGTCACAACCTACCATCAATCTTAAAGACCTTTCTATTATTTCATATGAAGCAATAGATAATAATGGAACAATTCTTTTGAAAGCAGACACAGAAGATGCTACTGAGTCTAGTAATGATGATTATCTATTAATTGATCTTGCTGATGAATCGAAAGATAATGTGATCAACAAAACTGGTGAAACAAATGATACTATTAAATTAAAGGAAAGTGCATTTGAATTTGGAAAAAAGAACTGTAATGAAAATGATGATATATCTACTGATTCTATTGATAACAAAACATTAAAATTGATTCCCTTAAATGATGGAAAAGAATTAACGTTTTTTCCTAAAGAAAATGAAGCTATAATAAAAAAAGATGCATCATTAAAAACGGATTCACCACTTCTAATGGATTCCCTTTGTGAATTTCTGGGCAGTGAAAACAGTGAAATGTCTAAAAATGCCTCTGAGGATTTATTTAAGTATTGGAAAAAGCATATTGATGGTGAATATGATTCTTTGCAAGATGGATCAGCTTGTATATCATCTAATGTTGTTGCTGAAAATGATATTGAATCCATTGCTACAAAGGAAATTGAAATTGATTATGTTCCTTTGCAAGATAGCTCAACTTGCAAGTCATCTAATGTTGTTACTGAAAATTATCTTGAAGCTAATGCTACAAAAGCATTTGAAGAAATCTTCAAAGTAAATGACCATAATTTTGTTTGGGATGATATTTTTAGGACTGAAAGTGAAAAAGATTCCATTGAAGTAAATAAATTTCCATTGGGTATACCTGAAAATTTGACAGCTGAGTCGGTACACAAAAAACGAGATGATATTTGTTTATTGCAGAATGAACCAGATAGTGAAACTACAGAAATTAATTTGAAAAAAAGTGATTTATTTTTACAAAGGGAATTAAAATTAGGTAATGAAGCTCAACAAGTGTCTGAAAATTCTGCAAGAGAATTTAGCACTGAAGGAATAAAACATTTCACAATTAATTCAGAGCCAATTTTTAAAATTCAAGATCCTACAGTTAGTGTAAAAAATACTGAGAATTCTATAAATCACAAATATATGTATTCAACTAGATCTAGGGGAAAGAAAATGATTGATAATCCTGTTCTGGAAACTGTGCTTAAAAATAACAATCTTTCTGCTAAGCCATACAAATCATCAAATCATGTTATTACTTCCAAGTCATCAGAGGTTTCTTCTGTTTCATTAAATAGGAAAACAACTTCAAAAAAGCATGTTACTAAAACTGCTCACAATTCTTCATCCAAAGCTATCAAAAAAAAGAAGAGGCCGATTATTGTAGATGAAATAATGCCATGTGCCAAATTCGTATTGAAAGAAGTATCTGTTGTAATTGAAAAATTAAAAGAATCTGAATTATCTAAATATATTTCTTTAGACTGTAGAGATGTCGGTCAAAAATTAAACTGTGACAATATTGAAAAAGAACAAAAAGCAGAAGTCTGTTCTCCAGTGAAAGTACCAAGTAATTCAATTGAAGAACTTACAAAAACTATTGTTGTGAAAAGTAAACGTTTTCCAGATATTAAAACTTGCAGAAAAACTAAAAAGCAACAAAACTTATTACGTTTCCAATCTCAGCAATTAAATAATTCCAAAGTTTCAAGAAATGTTTCAGTTTCGAAAAAAGCGAAAGGTAAGTCAGCAGTTAAAAACGGGACTGAAAATAATCCAGAACCTGTTCGAAGAAGTTCAAGAATTCATCTTCGTAAGTTAGCATCTAAAACATTAACTGATAATGTAGGAGAATCTGTAAAAAAATATGTGAATGATAGTAAATTAAAACAAAATGATAAACCTCTTGCAGTACAAATAAATAACCCTGAAATAAAAAGCACTAATAAAATTAAAAACAAATGTCCAAAAGAACTTAATGAGATTGAGCATGACATTAAAAGAGTTGAATTGCAAACTGAAACAATATTGATAGAAGCATGTAAAAGTAATTCTGGCTCATCTCATAGAAATGCACTGAAGACTGATGAAACATTGAAGAAGGAAATTCCAAAAAACATTTCCAAATTAACTCATTCCTTGTCTAATTTAAATCTTGATGCAACGTTTGAAAATTTCAAATTCGAAAATGTAAGGTCAGAATTGTTGAATAAAAGGAAGAGGAGTCGACTGAAAGAAGTCGATGCTTATAAATCTCCTACCATCATGAATAGTGATTTAATTGCTTCTTCAAATCGTGAATCGTCTTGTAGTGATATAAATAGAAGTAAAGGTGTTAAGACTAATACACTTAATAGAAATCAAACAAATTACGTGCAAATAAATGAGCTTCAAGAAACAACTGGAATGTCTCCAGATTATTCAAGCCTCCTAGTTGACTCAGGGAAAAGAAAAAAAGATCGTTCTAATCTTATGAATAGCAAGAGGTGTAGGAGAGCAAAAAGCACTGATAACTATTCTAGATCAGAAACTTTTAAAGCAAATAATGTTTCAAATACAGTTTGTTCAGAGCTTGGTATGTTAACTCCATATCAAAAAAAGAAAAATAAAGCCAAAGAATCGATTTCCTTCTCTGGGACATCAAAAGATATCAACATAAAAAATACAAACTCTAATGAAACAAGTAAGTCAAATGCTGTACCTAGAATTGCTTCTATTCACTCATCAAAAGAGAATCACGATGGAATTTTCTCACCTATTAGACAAAGGAGAACAAGAAGTGCTTCTAGCTGTTATTCTGGATCTGAGGTCATTACAAATACTGTTGTCTCAACCGAAGCTTATCCTCAACTAGAATCCATTTTCACCTCTGGACCTTCAGTAAAGTCAGATATGGAAATAAGTTCATATAGTACAAAGGAGCCAACTGAAACAACAAGGGTTCAGTTGATTGCTTCACCCAATGGGAATCATTGTAAAGTTTCTTCGTCTGGGAGACGAAGGAAAACAAATATTTCTAGTTATTGCTCTGAGTCAGAGACTATTGAAAAAAATATTTCTAACAAAGTTTATCCACGGCGTGATATGTTAACTCCTTTTAAAAAAAAGGAAAATGAGGCCATTGTAACTAAGAATTTAATTCCTAAACAGCACAAGACCAAGTTGCAGGGTCATTCTAACAACCATTTTGTCTCTCACAAGGAATCAATTTCCTTCTCTAGGACTTCAGAGAATGTGAATATTAAAAATAGGAATTCAAATCAAACCAGTAAGTCAAATGCTGTACCTAAAATTGCTTCTACTCACTCATCAAAAGATAATTGTGATGGAATAATCTCACCTACTAGACAAAGAAGAAGTACTTCTAGCTGTTGTTCTGGATCTGAAATCATTACAAATAATGAGGTTTCAACCAAAGCTTATCATCTAGAATCCATTTCCTCTTCTGGGCCTTCAGTAAAGTCAGATATGGAAATAAGCTCAAATAAAACAAATGAGTCATCTGAAACAACAAGAGTTCAGTTGATTGCTTCATCAAACGGGAATCATCGTAAATTTTCTTCACCTAGAAAACGAAGGAAAACAAGTATTTCTAGTTATTGCTTTGAGTCGGAGACCATGGTAAAAAATATTTCAAACAAAGTTTATCCACGGCGGGATATGTTAACTCCTTATAAAAAAAGTATAAAGTATTCTACTGAAGCTGAATGTACAACTTCTACACATTTGGTGACCAATTCAGTGGGACATTCTCATAAATTATTTGTCCCTAGCAGTGAACATATTTCCTCCACTGGCCGTTCAAGAAATTCAGATATCGAAAAAACAAATTCTAATCAAACAAACAAGTTGATTAATACATCAGAAATTGTATCTACACCTTCATCAAATAAAATTCATAGTCAAATTTCCTCATCTGAAAGACTAATTCAAAGTACATATGATATTCATCATGATTCTCTGAATTCATTGCCTGAATCTTATTCACCAAAAACTACGAGAATATCTCATCCGACTGTGAATAGCAATTTCATTGTTCCTTCAAATCACATATTACTCAGTAATAATATGAATAGAAACAAAATTGTTAAAACAAACGTCATGCAAATAAAGGAGCTTCCGGGAACATCTGGAATATTACCAGATAATTTCAGTTCCTTAACTAATTCAGGCAAAAGAAAGAAAGAAGATTGTTCTAATCCTGTGAATAACGATATTGACAGAAACAAAAGTGCTAGAACAAACAAATTCAATTTGGAGCCAACAAATGTTGTGCTCTTTAATGAATTACCAGAATCATTTGGAATGTTGCCAGATAATTTAAAATTCCTAATTGATTCAAGCAAAGAAAAGGAAGAAGATTGTTCTAATTCTGTGAATATTAAAAGTTATATTAACAGGATTAAAAATTTAGGTGTGGAAATAAACTCTAATCAAGCAAATGAGTTTATTCATACATCAAAAACTGTATTTACTCCTTCATTGAATGAAAATCGTGACGAAATTTCCTTACCCAAAAGGATAATTCAAAATACTTCCAATATACATAATAAGTCTCAAAAATCATTGCCTGATTCTAGTGCACTAAAGAATATACTTTATACTCAAATGACAGACAACTTAAACCATGAAAAAATAGAAGATAATGAGGAATCGATTGCTGGAAGGGATATGGCCACTACAAATGACAATGAGAAAACAGAAACAGGTGAAAAAAAGAAACGTATTTATAAGTGCAATCCTAATTGTGTTTGCTCCAAAATGGAAAGTCATGATATTATTGATTCTGTTATAAACCTTACACTTGGAAATATTTTTGATTTTTTTGAAATTGTCGGTGATTAAACATAGTTTTATGTGTTATATTTGATTTCATTTCATATTTAAATGCAACTTTGTCATAACAGTGAAAGGAAAATATTACCTTGATATGTGAAAATGTATAAAATATTCATTCATATTTGTTTCATTTAAGTTAAATTTTCTTTATATCATTATGTTGCCTTTGTATTTACTGTATATATGTATTTTATCTTTTACATTTGTCTCTAAATAGATGTACAAAGTGAGAGAGAGTAGAACTGGTTCGATGTATATATTAGTCTAAAAGCAATGCTCATTCCAGGTTTAAGGAGAGTGAATGTTGAAGACAAGAAAAGGTGTATGTTTTTTCATAAAAAGCATAATTTTGCATCTCTAGGGATAAAATTTAAAGTCTTTTTTTTCTTCATTAAATATGAAAACAATGATATATAAAATAATATATATTTTTAAAAATCACCTAGCATGCTGATTTTAAACCTAAAGAGCTGACCATTTCACAAAACCTGTCGGGAATGAGTAATGCTTAAGAGCCTGGTTTTTAATATTTGGAGGCTAGAAAATATCATATACAGAAAAAATATTTTAATTCTTGTTAAAAATCATTTTAAAATATTCTTGTGGATTTTTTGTGACAAAAATAAAATTTGTATTTCAATTTATTATTTTTTAAAAAAAAATATTTCAATCATACATACATATCTTGTGTAATAATTGATTATAGATGTTCTATTTTTCAGATATTTTGATCTTGTCGATTGAAAATGGGCTAACAATCGTCAGTTCAATATATATTTCATTAATTTTAAGCCTCTTGTTTTTTTCATATTAAATGCATTATTTTATTAAAAAAAAACTTATTTTTGTTATTGCTTAGTTATTCAGAATACCAGTTTAAAAAGGTGAAATTTCAAATTCCCGCTTAGTTAGAAGCTATCAAGCAGTTTTATTACATGATAATTGTAATCTATAATTCCCCTTCTCCCCCAAACTAATTGTTGAAATGTATCTGAGTTAAATGTATGTGAATGTTCTTAAGGGTTGATTTATTATATACGTATATTAGTAAGGGTTGATTTATTATATACGTATATATTAATGTGCAAAATGATGTAATTGATGAAAGTTGTCCAAAAAATGTTCCAATAATTTTAAGAAAAACTGTTTATTTACTAATAATCTATATATTGATTAATATATCTTCAACATAGCTTATCTGACCATTATTAAGACATTTTTCTTAGTTTCTGGCATTATTTAGACATTTTTTTTTTTATGAAGAATAGTATCTATGAAGAGACCCTTAATGATGAATAGTTTGGCTTTTGCATGTTATCTACATTAGTGAAGAATTTTTTTGCCAGTTTTTATTTTAAAATACCTAGCACAGCTTCGATCTTTCACATGTACCAAAGAGTTCTTAAAATCTGTCTCGGACACAATTCTTTCTATTAAATTTATATAGGGTTTTCCCACCACAATATATGTTTTTTTTTCGTTTGTAAGTTTGTGTACGATTTATAATCTCTCGAATTAGAACTTTAAATATCGAGTTAGCTCAAGTATTGTCATATGAAGGGAAAATACTGAACAGGATGACCCCACATGCAATTTGGAGTAACTTCATCTACACCTTGCTGTTGATGTTAAATTCATTCACCTTTTGCCCCCCCCCCCCAAGCTAGACGACCTCCTAGAATACTTATTTTTATGTAAAAAAAGATCAAAAGCAGATAAGATTTAAGAAGAAGCATTGCTATGGAAAGCACGCTAGTTTGTGTAAAATAGATCTACTTGTAAATATTATTAAATGTCTTATTAAAAGTGAAAAACCTCAATATCAGTGTTTCACAACCATTGAATAACTGTTAACCCACGCGTGGCAAGATAATGACATAGACTATAAAACTTGAGAAACAGTAATTAACATTTATTTATTTTTTTTTATTTTCCAAGTGTTATGCAAATAATGCGTAACTTCTATCAACACCTTTTTGCTTGTGTATGAAATATTAACAACCGAAAAATGTTTTTCGCACATCTGCTTATATTTTAAGTTTTCAAAACATTTGATAAAAAAAAAAAAAATGAAAGATTTAATTTAGAATTGAGTGGTACCCGTCGGCTCCTTTGTGCAGTGCAGAACCATTATATTCAGCATCGGGTCCTCCACTTTTGCCAATCCGATTCAAATGTAGGGGAGACATTGTAAATATTGCCAAACCCTGAACTCCCCTTCCTATTAGTATACCAGGGTGGTTCTCAAATTTCATGTTTTCGACATCCTGCAATGCGGGGGACTGGTTTTTCAAACCCCCTCATTGTAGGGAACCCTCTTGATCCTATTCTTCATACCCCTACCACTCTCCCCTCACCCCAGCTTTTTACATCACTCCTACCCAAGCAGGGACATCTGCCGGCCCTTCCTCTCCTATTTTTCCCTCACTTATTCTCACCCCCACCTAAACCGTTTCAGTTAATATCCGCCATGTTTTTTCATTGTCATGTCACCATAGTCGAAGAAGGAGCTGGTTAACTGCTGGGCCATCAAAACCGTAGAGCAGAGGTCTTCAACCTGGGTTCTCTGGAACTCCGTCAGGGGTTCCGCAAGAGATCACTATTTGCTTAATCAAAGTCGTAGTAAAATTTTATTTTTATAAAAGATCGAATTCTTATAGGCAGTGTTTACTTGTATCAATAAATGTAAATAAATATATTTTGGATAAAATAAAATCTTAAATGTCGTACTTCAAATATTCTAATCGAGATGCATTATGTCACATATTAGTCTTCATTCTTTGGCTCAGGTAACTACTAAAATTAGATTTTCAATGAGCGCCAGCGAGTTGATCGCTTCTGCTCAGTGTAAATTATTTAAAGTTTAAAAGAGCAATTAGAGACCCCCCCTTCCCCCCAAAAAAAAGGTTATTGTAAAAGATGAAAAAAAAATGATTTGCAGAAATGTTTACAGCAAGCTGTATCCATTTCTGTGTCCCCCACGGGCCGGGGGGGGGGGGAGGGAAGTGCAACTTTGGGCGAGTTTTAAAAATTAATATCTGTGAAGGATTGTATTGATAGGGGGAGTAGTGTTAAGGTGGTTTTAATGGTCGAAGCCATTTAGTTGTTTTATAGGCAAAATTTTGTTTATTATTTAAGTCTATAAAGATGGTCTGCGCTCACTTATTTCATTATTTTGAAGGTATAAAATAAAATTGACGCCACTTTTAGACGGTGATGCTAATCCCAATAAAAATTTAAAAATTAGTTTGATCTATCATTTATTAGACCTGCAGAAAGCATTTCTAGAATATTTCCCTTCAAAAAGAAGAATTATCTTGGATCCAAAATCTATCTCAAAACTGACATCTCCAAACTCCTGATAAAAGATAGAGAGCAACAAATTGATGTAACGACTAACACTTAATTGAAACTAAATTTTAGTCGAGACTATTTTGTGCATTTTTGAATTGACATTAAAAAGGAATATCCAGAAATTGCCAAAAGAGCCATAAATTATGTAATGTCACATGTTTCAGTGTACATATGTGAACAATACTTCTCTTTTTACGCTGCTACAAAAACACAGAAACAGATTGGATGCCGAAGATGAATTAGGTTGCAGATTTCAACAATTCTTCTTTGCAATAAAAAACAATCACTGCCAAGACATTAAAAAAATTTCTTTTTATTAATTTTTTATGATTTAAAATATTGCTGCTTTAGTTTATTATTCAAAGTATATATTTTATAAAACTAAACAAAAAAAAAAAAAAAAAAAACAATTAGCTACCTTACCATTCATTATTTTATCAAGACTTTTTTATGTGATAAAATAGAATATGTAATAATAATTTTGTAAATTTGACTAGTATAAAGCTTTGATATTCTATTTTTCCTTCTCTTAGAACAAGAGGTTCTATCAAGAAAATGAGTTCAAAGGGTTCCCCAAAGTTTAAATGGTTGAATACCCCTGACGTGGAGTACTCGATATTTTCGACGACAGATGCCGTTGCTAAGGCGACCTGTTGTTACCATTGCGTGCTGCTCTCTGTCAAACAGCTCCAAAACAAATGTGATAATAATGGTTAGTTTTGATTTGACTGTCTTTTGATGCCCAGTCAGAATTGAATTGTTGCTGCGTTGGGACTTGAATTCATCTTTTACACCCGAAATCAAGCGACTAAGGATTCCTTCCAGTAAATCTGTTTCAAAGAAACCGAAGATGGTCTCATAGGATGCAGAAGGAATCACAGTCGTGGACTTTTTAGAAAAAGGGAAAACGATCAATGGACATTTCTGCAATATATCACTTACTAGGCTTCATTAAGTTTATATATATACACCCTCGTATAAGCAGCGCGCTGTCTTTTGAACTGTCTTTCTTTTCCATGAAATTCATTCAGAGTTAAAAAGGAAAAATCCATTATTCCAAAATAACTTTTTCTCCTCACGATCGTGAGGAGTCTCGAATTCGATCTTTCTATTTTGAAAATGAATTTCGGTAACAGATTATATTTTCAGTGTTTCGTGCCATTCTCTGTATTTATATTTTTAAAGTTTTCATTTATATTTTGTGTAACCCTAGAACACTAGTGTACGTAAATTTTGAGTGCTTCGAAGCGTCACTTACTAGGCTGCATGCCAAGTGGTTCGATCGCTAAAGACTCGCCGGGACTGATGCACGTTAAATCTGTTCGGGGCCCAAAATTCTTCCTTTGGCGTGGTGTGGATGTTAGGAGAGGAGGGTGCCAGCTCAGGTGTCGTCCTCGTCACTTGACCGTGGTTCAAAATTACGAGGTCCGTCGCCAATAGCCCTCGTGTTGCTTCTAGTGCGACGTTAATAAAAACTAAACTAAAAGCCAAGTGGTTTGACTTTTTCTTCTGCGGTTCATTTGTTTCGCTTCATGAACTAGAACTCGCCACGTCTTTTGATTGCTAATAACTTAGTATCAACATTGTGTTGGGACTGGCCCTCAGTGGCTTACCTACTTCAGATAAGTACGGGCTTCACGGAACTGAGTGTGTGTGTGGGAGTTACTGTCTGTGGTAAACAGGGGTGACGCGCCCTTGGGATACCCTAGCGACTCTTCTATTTTCGACCCTCCTTTCAAATTGGCATATTTCATTTTTCCTCTCAGGGGCTCATCTTTATGTGAGAATGGGAGGCCACGTCCCCGAGTGAGAAAAACTTGTGAAGAAAAAAAAATATATCCGATTAGTTCCGATTTTATTTGCAGATTTCAAATGTAGATCTTTTTATTTCTGTTTGGGTTTGATTTTGCGGTATTTTATGTTCGGTACTTTTTTGTTCTTTTCTTTCTGTATTTACTTTTATATTTTAGATGGGGATTTAGAAATAAAAATTTAATTTAGTACCATCAACGTCAGATATTTTTTCATTTGATCTGACCCGCATGTTTGCCGTGTGCTGCAATCCGTGCCGGGGGAAAGTGGAGCCTGGGGATCCTGTTGCGTTTCATTTGCCCATGCTTCTCCATAGACGGGTGGCAAGTGTGAGCCCGCTCCTGTTAATCGGCTGGGGATCGCTTCTGATGTTTTTTTCGAACCCCAATGATGTTGCTATAAGGTTATTATTGTAATTTGTGGTGCCTCGGGTGAACCGACGGATCCACACCTTGAAGCTGTAATACTATACTCCAGTGCCACCTCTGGGATAAGTGCCGTGCCTGGCATATCTCAGATGACCGGTGGACTGCCTCCCCTTTTAGGACTCCTAGGTGGGTGGAGGCGCACTGAAGTGAAAACAAAAACTTCTTATGGATTGAAAACCCTCGTGCCTTGACGGAGGCCCAATTCTGTCAACCTCTTCTCTCATTACGGAGCAACAAATAATTATCGTAATAAAGCAAGGTTTTTCATTATTAAATAATTCGAGATAAAAACCAACATTTTTATATGGTGGCAAAGTTTATTAATCTATTCATTAAATTCAAAACAAACATAAAAAATTTAATTGTAATTTCAATTTAATCAATCATTTATTGAATATTTTTTATTGATTTAAAACGATCGCCGCGCCACTACTTTCAAGTGGCAATTTTTTGAAACAGATTCTTCATATAAAATAATGGTTGTTGAAAATTATTGAAATATTAATTAAAACTTGTCGCAAATGTCTAAATATTGCATTGTTACGCCTATCCTTTGAGTAAGAAGATTCTTAAAGTTTTCAAAGCTCTAGCTTGATGGGAAGTTGGTTAAATTAACGATCAAAAATTTAATGACTCACTCACCAAGTGAAATACATAAAAACGTTGTAAAAAAGTGACTCTTTTTCCAACGTTTTACCGTTTTTGATCGAGAAATGGCCAGTGTAGGGTCTGTGACGACTATTCGCAAGATACGCTCCGGGGATTTATTCCTGGAAGTGTCAGCGGAACAAGCTTACACCCTTTTGAATCTGCGTGGCTCATTTTGAAGTGACAGTCGCACCTCACCGCAGTCTTAATTTTTCACTGGGGGTTATTTCAACCGCTGATTTGTTGAACGAGGAGATTCTTGATAACATTCAAGAACAATAAGTCTGTCAGGTTCGGCGTATAACAAGTGGCTGCGGTAGCCTAGTGGTTGTGATTTCGGATTCGTGACCGGCAGTTTTCGTTCAGCCGCGGGTGCGATCCTTGGCTGCCAAAGACCTGCCGTGTAGTCCCGGCTACACGGCGGGTCTACGTTAAATCTGTTAGGGCCACAAGTCCTTTCTTTGGCGTGGTGTGGAAGTTAGGAGGGGGGGCTCAGGTGTCGTCCTCGTCACTTGACCGAGGTTCAAAATTACGAGGTCCGTCGCCAATAGCCCTCGTGTTGCTTCTAATGCGACGTTAATGAAAACTGAATTAAACTCGGCGTATAACATTTCTTCAGGACGGTAAAGTGCTTCCCACCAAGCACCTCGTCCTGACGTTTTCGACGCCTGAACTTCCACAGTCTGTAAAGGCTGCGTACCTTCAATGTCCCGTTCGACCATATATTCCGAATCTACTCCGATGCTTTCTGTGTCAACGTTACGAACACTCCAAAACCAACTGTTGAGGTCAAACCACGTGAGCTCGCTGTGCACAGGCTGGACATGACAGTACAGACTGCGTGTTGAAAGAGCGATGTATCAACTATAATGGTGACTCTCCCTCCTACTCTCGATCATATCCAACCTGGAATTTGGAAGAAAAGAGATCACGGCAGTGAAGGTAAAAAATAGTGTGTCCTACCCAGAGACTAGGCGTATTATGTCACAACGTACGCCTACCCTTTGAGTTTCATATGTATCTAAGATAAAAAAAAAATAATTCCTGCTTTACTGAGACTGACTCTGGCCTATACCAACCCTGTTCAGCTCCATTACATGCTTCAAAAATGAAAAAACGAATAGTAAAAGTCCCGTTAAATTCCCTAGAAAAAATAAACACGCCCAGCTCAGAGAGGCCAAGGGTGATGAGCGGAAAAAACCATCCAAAATAAAAATAAAAAAAAAAAACTGAGATCCCAGAGTTGGATTTGCAACTCTCTGCTGAGGATTGCACCATGTTTGTAGACTTGGGAGTCTGGAGAACCGACTTCCAGTGCAATTGGTTATGGATACTTTTGTTTCCTGGAACTGCCGCGGTTTACGGCTAAGACTAGATCTCAAATCCATAATATCTATGCACCAATCTGCCTGGCTGCTCTTCAGGAGACTCTTTTGAAGAGTAATATGACATCCCGAGTGCGTAGATATCACTGTGTACGACGGGATGTTGATGCCTCTACATCTTCTTCAGGAGGTGTATGCATCCTAGAACTGTCCTCACAACTTCATTTGTGGGCTGTGTGGATTCATACCCGCACATTAATCACAGTCTGCTGCATTTATCTGCCACCTAACGATGTTGTGTCACTAATGGATTTGAACCAATTAGTCAATCAATTACCAGCTCTCTTCCTTCTGCTAGGTGACTTTAATGGACACAGCCCTCAACGGGGGTATGATGGTACTAACTCTCGTGGTCGGCAGATCGAGCGATTGAGCTCTGTCAGCTGAACACCAACGAGAAAGCGTATTTCCATGCTCCCACTAGGACATTTCATTCCCTTGATCTAGCTATTTGCTCACCGACACTGCTACCGTCGCTGAATTTAGAGGTTGATAATGATTTACATAACAGTGATCCTTTCTCTCTCCTAATCTCCCAGATTCATGGTAATGGGATTCGGTTACGTCCTCCCACTTACCGCTTCAACCGGGCAGATTGGGATGCATTCACACGGTTAGCAGTTATAACCGGTACAATGGTTCAAGATCGATATGTTAATGACTTTGTCCGGAATGCCACTGCCTCTATCGTGGACGCTGCTGATGCAGCGATTTCGAAGAGTACTAATTCAAAGCGGAAGATGAGTAAACCATGGTGGAATAAGGATTGCCAACCATCCTACAGGGAACAAAAGAAATTGTGGGGTATTTTCAGACGATTTCCCTCAACCCAGTACCTCATAGCTTTTAAAAAGGCAAGGGCGTTTGCGCGCAGAGTAAGGCGCCATAGTCAGAGAGAATCTTGGACCAGGTATGTCTCTTCCATCACATCGTCTACGACAAGTCAACAGTTGTGGAGAAAGGTAAAAGCTGCAAACTCCCTGTATCGGGAATTTTCCATCCCGATACTGGAAACTGCAAATGCTGTGCATTCTTCACCTGTCGAAGTGGCTAATGCCATTGGTCACTTCGACAGGTGAAGAATGAAGGTACAGAGCAGACACCTATCAACTTCAGGTGTCAGCAACCGCTCCCTTATAACTTTGACTTGATGGAATTGACAAAGGCTCTGTCTTTGGCTCACAATACCAGTCCAGGCTCTGATGGTATAATTTACGATATGTTTCGGCACTTGAAAGAGGATTGATTTGTAAGTCTCCTCTACCTATTCAACCGATTAGAGAAAGAGCGTGTGTTTTCTAGTCAGCGGCATGTAGCAATCGTTATTCCTATCCTGAAGCCTGGTAAGGATCCAAAGAACCCTCTCCACTATAGATCAATCGCTGTGACGAGTTGCCTTTGTAAGCCCTTTGAACGTGTGGTTAATGCCCATCTCGTATATCAATTAAAAAAGAATCAATGCATTCTTCCCTTTCAGAGTGGCTTTCGTAAAGGATGATCTACACTAGATAACATCCTTCTGCTCGAAAGTCAGATTCGTACTGCTTTTGTATGGAAGAATAATTTGGTTTCTATTTTCTTTGATATCGAATTAGTTTAGTTTAGTTTAGTTTTTATTAACGTCGCACTAGAAGCAACACGAGGGCTATTGGCGACGGACCTCGTAATTTTGAACCACGGTCAAGTGACGAGGACGACACCTGAGCTGGCACCCCCCTCTCCAAACATCCACACCACGCCAACGGGAGGACTTTGGGCCCCGAACAGATTTAGCGTGCATCAGCCCCGGCTACACGGCGGGTCTTTGGCGGCCAAGAATCGAACCCGCGACTCAACGAAAACCGCCGGTCGCTAGTCCACGACCTTGACCACTAGGCTACCACGGCCCCTCTTTGATATCGAAAAGGCATATGACAGCACTTGGGGCTATGGGATACTTCGCATTTTATATGGTTATAATCTGAGAGGCAATTTACCTCTTTTTATTCAAAACTTTTTGTCTTTTAGATCATTTAAAGTTAGTGTTGCTAATATTTTATCTTCTTCTTTTATTAAATTTGAAGGAGTTCCTTAGGGGAGCAATATGGGCTCCACCCTTTTTATTTGTCATATTTCTCCGATACTTTCTCATTTCCAACCATCTGTTCATGGATCATTATACGTCGACGATCTGCAGATTTCTTGCGAAAGATCGTCAATGCGTCTCATTGAACGACGACTTCAGAACGAAATCAATAACCTGGTTGCATGGTGTGACGTGAATGGGTATTGTATCTCCTCTAGCAAGAGTAGTTGTGTGCATTTTTGTAGGAAACGGTGTCTTCATCTCGATCCTGACGTTCACATCCATGATACATCTATTCCTCTATTCCTGTCGTCCCTGATGTCTGCTTCCTCGGAACAATTTTCGATCGCAAACTCACTTTCCTTCCGCTTATTTTACATCTGCGGAAAAAGTGTGAGAAATCTCTCAGTATCTTTAAGGTGTTGTCCAACATCGCATGGGGAGCAGATCGAACTTCTTTACTCCGAGTGTATCAATCAATTATTCTGTCCCGGATCGATTATGGATGTATCGTTTATGGTTCGGACTGCAAATCTACCTTACGGAAACTTGACACGATCCACCATAAGGTTCTGAGAATCTGCTGTTGTGAGTCTCTATGTGCTCTGTAGCCAGTTACCTTTGGCTTTGCCGTTAAATCTGTCGGGCCTAAAGTCCTCATTGGCGAGGTGTAGAAGTTAGGAGGGGGATGTCAGCTCAGGTGTCAGGTCTCGTCACTTGACCGAGGTTCAAAATTATGAGGTCCGTCGGCAATAGCCCCCGTGTTGCTTCTAGTGAGACGTCAATAAAAATTAAAGTAAAAAAAAAACCTTTGGCTTGCGGCGTAAGAAACTGTCTCTCACTTATTATTATCGCATGTCATCCGCTCAGTTTCATCCTTTACAGACCATGCACATCAGTGCATCTTTACGGAGACTACGATGCTCGACCATCTTGCATCCGTCTATTCTCCGAGAGGGAGAAAGATGTCATCGAGGAACTCAGCCTAAATGGCCTAGGTGTCCATTAGTGGAAATTTCTAAAATTTCCTCCTTGGAATATGCCAAGGTTTATTTAACATAACCCCTTTCTTTGCCTCACACATCAAATGCAGTTTAATTTAGTTTTTATTAACGTCGCACTAGAAACAACAAGAGGGCTATTGGCGTAATTTTGAACCTCGGTCACGTGACGAGGACGACACCTAAGCTGGCACCCCGCTCCTAATTTCTACACCCGCCAACGGGAGGACTTTGGGCCCGACAGATTTAACGTGCATCAGCCACAGCAACACGGCGGATCTTTGGCAGCCAAGGATCGAACCCGCGACTGAACGAAAACCGCCGGTCACGAATCCGAAACCATGACCACTAGGCTACCGCGGCCACTGTGGTTCACATTGTCGACATTATTCGCCCCCGGTATAGCCGGGGCTATGTTATAAAATTCTACTGGATACCAAGTTTATGTATGTGACGGGTTCAACTCGAAATGAATAAGCTTTATTTTTTTTAAAATTTAATTTATTACCACACGACGTCACAGGACAGCACAAGAAGGCGGATATTACAGAACACATAAAACATTTAGAATAGTTAAGGTAAACATTTCACTACTGTAACACACACACACGCTCAACACAAGAGCTTCGAGGAAAACTTCACAGTTCTACAGCCTATCTGCCACTTTCAAAATTCCTTTTCGGTCCCAACGGATAGGATTGACGCCAATTTTCGGAAACTCATTTCTACCAGTCAAAACCGGTTAGGGCCGCATCACAGCAGTATCGAGCGGTGGCTTTATGCTGCCATCTATCCTAGGATTCGTTAATTGGGTGATGGAAGTCTTTACAGACTTATATTCCTCCCCACTTGGAAGACAACTTTTTCCGAATGAGAAGGGAAATGTTTTTCACTTATTACCTAGAAAGAAACTCAACAAAAGGCAAAATTAGTATAAATATTAAACATAATTAGTTTTAGATTCCGGAAATATTTGATCGATATCCATATTAGTTCTAACTCAAATAGTGCCTTTTCAAGGTTATCACAAATAAATTTTACAAAACAAAAATAATAAAATAAAGGAAGGTTATACTGATATTAATTAATGACACTAATATAGAAATAAAAAAAAAACTAATAAATGCAATTACAAAATAAATGAAAAATAAATTTAATACAAAAATGCAAATATTTAATGATACTTCAAGACATAATATTTAAAATAAATAAAAACTTAAGTTTAAGGGATTCGATTTAAGCTATCGGCATTCCGATGTTCTTTCCCTTTTCTATGCACTATCTCATAGTTAAAGGATTGTAAAATTAAAGCCCAACTCAAAAGTATAGGGTTAGTTCCGACATTTTTGTCTAACCAGACTAATGGATTATGGTCCGTTTGAATCACAAATGTTTGATATCCGTCAAGATAACATTTTAACTTTTGTACAGCAAACACAATGGAAGCACATTCTCTTTCTGTTGTACTGTACTTTTGTTCAGCTGCAGAAAACTTTTTACTTAAAAACATGATGGGATGTTCTTCACCCTCTTCATTTAATTGAGAAAGCACAATACCAATTCCAAGATTAGAGGCGTCACATTGGACGATAAAGTATATTAGTATGTTTGTTCCTGAGTTCGTCAAAGGCCTTCTGACAAACGTTACTCTATTCAACAGTTGATTTGCGAACTTTGCCTTTTAATAGATCTGTAAGAGGAGCTGCAATTACTGAAAATTCTGGAATATATTTTCGATAGTAAAAGCCTAAAAATGATCTGACTTGTGTCTTAGTAGTAGGTCTTGGAAAATCTTTTATGGCTCGAACTTTCAGTTCTCCTGGAGTTCTGAAATCCTATCCTACTAAATGTCCCAGATATTTTAATGGGAGAATTGGAAATTATATCTGTCAGCAGTGCATCAATAACGATTTTCCTTTCAGGGTCACGGGGATTGCAAATGGTGATCTGTACAACATCATATGTCTTGTTTATAGGTTAGCGAGAACCAAAAGTATAAACTAATTAACCTTCCTGTCTAATGATAGGTAATTTTAATTCCTCAACTATTTCCTTTTTTAAAAAGGATCTCTGAGATGCGTTGTCAAGAATTATATTTATTTTTTTCTTTCTTGAACTACTTAATATCACAGCTGTACATGTTTCAAGAAAAATCTCGTTACTTTCGGTAAGTGTATTTAAGACCTTAGAAGTCAAAACACTCAGCGTTTTTTCAACCTGGCTGTCGCCTTTCTCTAACTCTACTGGGGGAAAGGAAACGGTAGAATTATCGCAAATTAATTCACTGTGCTTACGCTTGCATTTTTTACAGATTACTTTAGTTTTACAAAACTTGAATATATTTTTTCCTTTATACCTTTTCCTTTATATATTATACCTTTGAAAGACACGTTAAAAAAATTCCATTTTTTCTTAAGGATAATTTTCGTTGTTCAATTGATAAGGGACAGGAAATGGAATCATGTTCATTTACAGGGTCTACGCAAAATATACATTTTTTGACATCATCGACAAATGCCGAAGTGGAAGGAACATTGTATTGAAATTTCTTTTTCCCACTATTTTCTATTTTTTTTGTTTTAAACGTCCCGAAATTTTGATTCGTTTTTTCAAAATATTTTAATTTTGTTTCTTTTCGTGTTTCCGCAACGTGTATTCGTGTTTACGAGATTAACGATTCATTTTAAAAATTCTAATAATTCAGAAATTTCGTTTTTGGAATGAGTTCTGCGAGTTAATTCTAACGATAAATCCCTGGGAATTGATTTTAACAACACAGGATACAATAAGCAACTGTAATTGCTCGGGTTTATACCGTTATTTATTAAACCTCTATTGTGCGTTTCGCATTCCGATAGAAGTTTACGCAACCCTATTGTATCGTAAGACTTCCGCTCTGTACTCAGATTCAGGAGTCTAGACATATGCGCATCTATGCATATGCTATCATGCATATGCATATGCTATCTTTTCGGCTAAATCTTTCTTTTAGTATGTTTAATGCTACCTCATAATTTTCCGATCTTAACGCCAAACCTCGTATAGCTATTTCAACTTCATTATTTAAATACGATTTTAAATAATTAAACATTTCTACTTCGCTAAGACTCGAATTTTTATGTATAGCTTCTTCAAATTGAGAATAAAATTCGTTAAACTTTAATATATTTCCATCGTACTGAGGTATCTGTAAGCGAGAAAGTTTTACAGTAATAATTTTGTTCTCGACACTTTTTTTCAACGATATTAATTTTTTCTCTGACGCAAGATTTTGTTCGCACGTGCTTTCCACGTAATGATGTGATCTTTATATTCCTGTTGTTTTTCGATTTCCTTTTCAACTTCTTCGAGGTTACACGATTCAAGAATCGCACTATCATAGTTTGCTAAATTTGTTTCTTTATCTAACAGTTTCACTAAGAGTTCGTTTATGATATCAATTGACTTTTCCTCTATATGCAATTCATTTTCTATTAATTTAATAGTTTCAGTTGCCGCCCGTCTGACAGTGGATCTAGCCTTTTTTAGAACTTCAATATTCATTTTAATAAATTAAGTGTTCAGAAATCAGTTCGCTATTTATCTTAATACTGAATTTTCTGAGTTCACAATAATTTGTTTCGCTCACTATTTATCTAAAGGTCTGGTCCCGGGTTTCAGCACCAAAAATGTTTAAAATGCAATTCGCATTCAAAGAATAAATCAAAAGTTCCTACCTGTCAGACGGTGGTCATCATCATCAGGTCAAGATGTTGCATTTCGAATAAATCCACACAAAGTCAAGGAAAATCAATCTATTGACATCAATTTCTTTAATTAATGTTAAGATGTCACAACACAACAAACATTAACTATAAGTAAATATCCTAATTCGCATGCATATCATATTCACTAACATAGTTCGCTTTCAACATCTTTCTTCTCACTCTTACTCAGAACTAAACACAACTCTTTTTTTTCTTCACATCTGGTGTCTAGCGCCCTCTATCGTTAGTTTCAACAGAGGACGAGCAGTAGTGAAGATGGTCATTTTTTTTTTATAGCTTGTCAAGTGCATAGCAGCTGTTATCTATCTGAGATATTAGAGACTTCTGCATTTGGAAGCTGTTTCCTGTGAAATTAGATGAATTAGAGCTGTGTAATTGTGATTTCTACAGCTGGGATTTCCTGCATCTTGTAGAAATTGCTACGAATAAAAGTCTTGAGATTTTTAAGAGATTGTTTCATTGACTCTCAATCAACACGAAACCCGAAGCGCGGTACAATATTTAGCCGCTGATACTTTCTCTATCAGTTCTTCGATGTTTGGTAAAGGAAAAAATTAGGGAGAGTGATCTATCTCGGGCCTGTGATAAGTTTGACAGGCCCGGTATAAAATAATCAAAAGCGACTTTGAGAGCCGCTTTGGAAGCGCATTTTATTTCAAATTCAATTCATTCTCATCTCTCTCTCGTCTTTAAGATCACTCTCTCTGCGCAATTCAATATATCTTCCATAGATGGCACCACGTTACTAAAAAAAATATTGAAATATTAGTTAAAACTTGTCGCAAATGTCTAAATATTGCATTGTTAAGCGAGTAAGAACGATTCCCAAAGTTTCAGAGCTCTAGCTTGATGGGAAGTTGGTTAAATTAACGATCGAAAATTTGATGACGCACACACACCAAGTGAAATACAGAAAATTCGATATAAAAACCAACGTTTTTATATGGTGGCAAAGTTTATTAGAGAAAATTATTGAAATATTAGTTAAAACTGTTAGTTATTTTTAACTTTAAAATTTACTTAAAAAGAGACATTTGTGAGAGTATTAAAAAATTCATAATACTCATAAAATCAAAACATGTATTTGAAAGTTTGTAAGTCATTCTATTAAAAAGGAATGGGAACCAGAATTCAGAAAAAATTATTGTGATAAGACACGGCGCCAAATATTGGAAACTTTCTTTCTTGCGAATGATTACTGACTAAAAGTCAGCAACCCTTACTATCTCGGAGATAGTATCACCCCTTTGTGAGTACAAAATGTTTACGATACCTCATGCTGCGTGGGGAGTGCCCGGTGCTCCCAGAGGGGGAAAGAAATGTTTTCCTCAATCCTAAAAGCGCCGAGAGGAAAGAATATTTTGACATTAAAACTATTGAAATATTAGTTAAAACTTATCGCAGGTGTCTAAATATTGCATTGTTAGGCGCGTACGAACGATTCCCAAAATTTCAAAGCTCTAACTTGATGGGAAGTTGGTTAAATTAACGATCGAAAATTTGATGACACACACACACACCAAGTGAAATTCAGAAAAACGTTGTAAAAAACATTGGCCTGCAAATATATTTGACTTTCCCCACACTCCTTTGTGAACAGCTGATGACTGGGCAGATTTGCCTAAGGACAAATTTAAACTATACCAGTGACGTCCAACTTATTCAACCTCCAGTAACCTTTGTGAACTAAGGTTTCCAACTGCACTTATCGTTTGTAAAACCAGGGCTAATCCTGAGTAAGAGATAAAAATATGTGGATTTCCTGTGAACACGTCGAGACATCCTGAGGTGCCGTGACGCACGCTTTGGGAGCTACTGAGCTAAACAATAAGAAAAAAGCAAAATTCTTAGATACGCCCCAAGAATGTCTCACAGATTGAAGAACTGAGATAAATTTGAAGAAATCTCAGGCAATTTTACCTAGAAAATCTGGACGCATTACCCCCTCCCAATTTTGAAAAAATATTTATTCGATTTACAGATAAATTGGGAACATCATTGAATTTATATGGACGTGGTTTGTTGCTTGGACTTTCATTTATATTATAATCTAATCTATTTCAAACACGTTAAATACGCGAGATATGAGCGTAAAATTATATGATAGGTGAATTTTCTCCGCTATCGTTTAATAATAGTTGTACTTTATAAACAAGTTCTACGCCCAATAATAACATATGCTGCCTTCGTTCTGGGAACAGTGGCTCCATCTCACACCAATTAATACAAGAAATTCAAAATAATTTCTTATGACAAAAAGGGAAAGGAAGGGTGGGGAGATCAAGGTAATTCATAAAAATTTTAATATAGAAACAATTGATACAAAACTAACTGGAAAAGTTTTTGCAACTACGGAAAAACTAATTATATTTCACAAACAATGCTCTCAAATTCATATTATATATTTAGATTTATCTATTTTACTACGAAAAGATCGTAGCTTCTAAAACCACCCTAATAATTTAAATTTTTATTTCTCAATGCACTCAGTTAAAGTATGTAGAATTGCATTTTTCTCATATTTCCTACCCTTATGGGTACGTCTTTCTAATTAGTTTTCTTTGATATTTATATGAGTATAAAGAGATTTTGAGAATAAACATTAACTGGCTGTCGCGCATTAATGATCTAATTTTAATAGCATTGATTGTTTTATTAATGCTGCACAAAGAAGCAACTCAAGGGCTGTTGATAGTTTAGTTTTGTATTTATTAACGTCGTACTAGAAGCAACACAAGGGCTATTGGCGACGGACCTCGTAATTTTGAGCCACGGTCAAGTGACGAGGACGACACCTGAGCTGGCACCCCCTCTCCTAACATCCACACCACACCAACGGGAGGACTTTGGGGCCCGACAGATTTAACGTGCATCAGCCCCGGCTACACGGCGGGTCTTTGGCGGCCAAGGATCGAACCCGCGACTGAACGAAAACCGCCAGCCACGAATCCAAAACCTTGACCACTAGACTACCGCGAAGGGCTGTTAGTAATGATCCTCGTTATTTTGAACATCAGTCAAGTGAAGACGACACTTTAACTGGAATTACACAAACTATTCTTTTTATTATTCCCGAAAGGAAATGTACTCAAAAACAGGAGTTTGAGATGTTTTCCTGGATTATCGAAAATCCTTTCCAGCCACAGTTTTCTTTGATTTATTTTATTTGTTACTAACTTGTACAACAATTCTTAGCTCGGATGAATTAAAAAATATTACGATCCAGTTCGAAATTTAAAAATTTTTTATAAAGGACCAACTGTTATGTGATATTTCGAATAATTTTAGTGAACCTTAAAATATTGAAATTGCTTTCTAAAAGGAGCTCGAATGTTCTCATTCCGTATGTTTACAGTTTCACTTTTAACGATATATTTGTGAATGAAAAGAAATATATATACATAAATATAAATCAAAAGTTGATTCTTTACAACCCTATTTTCAAAAATCGGCTACCCGATGGGGCAAGAATTATAATTTTTCAACATTTTGTTCTAGACCTAGCCCGTTTAGAATACAAAAATATCGCTTTAATGTGAAAGTCATGAAAAAATCTTTTTCAATAAAAATAATGGAAAAAAATTATTAAAAATTCGAGATAAAAACCAACGTTTTTATATGGTGGCAAAGTTTATTAAAAAAAATTATTGAAATATTAGTTCAAATTTGTTGCAAATATCTAAATATTGCATTGTTAGGCAAGTAAGAATAGTTCCCAAAATTTCAGAACTCTAGCTTGATGGGAAATTGGTTAAATTTACAATAGAAAATTTGATGACATACACACCTAGTGAAATACATAAAAACGTTTTAAAAAATAAAAGTTATTGGTATCAATAAAATAAGTTAAAAAAGATAAGTTTTTAAGTAAAAATCGATGCTGCTGCCATCTGACGATGGTGAAAAGGTAGGTCTTAGAAAGAAAAAAAAACAATTTTTTAAGGCGGGAATATGTTAACGCCTTCTTCCGAAACATAAGTGAAGCTCCCTAAAAATTCTAGAAATGCGATCAGCGGTGTGGATTTGCATAACGGGCAAACATTCATTTTTTTTTATAATCTTTATTCGACACGTATATCCCCTTAAATTACGTTTGATACGTGGTGATTGCAAAATACGAAATCTATATTCAAAACTCATTAAAACATTTTTTTTAAAATCCATTATTCTGTATTATTTAAATCGAGTTTCGTCAAAGGTTATTAAACTGCTAAAAAGACCTTTGGGCTTGTATCTCCAGCAGAATAAAGTGAAATGCGGCACAGTTTTTAATTTTAAGCGGTTTCATAACCTTAAAAATTTTTTTAATATATATTTGCTAAAATACTTTTTTTTTTTTAAAAAAAAAAAAACCTCTTGGAAATATTTCAAGAGGTATGAATAAAAAATGTACATACTTATTACCGGTAAACATTTATTGCATGTAAAATTTCAAGGCTCATTTTCTTAAAATGTGATTTTAAGATTTCGTAGCAGGCATCTTAAAAATTATTTATGATTATCTCATGAAAATTGCAGTTATATTATACTATTTTACATAATGTGAACTACAATTGTTTCGTACATATTTTGATATTTTGTTTGGGTAAATACATATAAAAATACAAAAGATTTTTAATACAAATTTTAAATTTCTTAAAAAATTGAAAACTGAATTAATTATATATATGTTTTTTTTATACATTATTAGTTTAACTATATATATGCAAGAGTTTATTTGTATTATGAAACAAACATTGGGCATTGTGAAGCATTAGATTTTTTTTAAAGATTGTGAGCATAAATCGATTATCATTAAATAACGTGAATACTAATTGTTATCATTAAGCACTTAAGTATTATTCAAGATTTTTATGGTGATTGTTCCTTAACAGAATAAACGGTGATGCATAAAGAAATTCAAAACTCAATTTTTTATTTTAAACAACTCTGAAATGACTCTTAAAAACAAGTTTAAAGTCTAATAATATTTGTACAAGCTTTTATTCAACTTACTATGTTGATATGCATGTCTTTCCAGTTCAAAATTTGTATTCGAGTTTTACCCCCCCCCCATCATCCGAATCAAGTTGCAACTTCTTTGCATACACGTCTAACTCCGAAGACAATAATACTATCAGACGAATCCACTGGTTGGGCATATTAAAATTTTAAATTTGGCGGTTTTCTTCATTAAAAATAAAACGTGACTTCTTATGAAAAGTGTGCTACATTTGATAATCCTTCTGTTCCATCTCAGAAGCAAAACAGAAAACTATTACTAATCATGTGTTCTGTAAAAGTTTTGTGGCATTAAATATTATTAAAAAATAAGAATGAAAAACTGAAGTAAGACAAGCTTAAATGTTCAATAGCTAAAAAAATAAAATACTATTTATGCTTTCAGATACTAATGTGTATTTTTTAAATATAGGGAATATATTTCTAACAATTATTTATCTGGAAAAAAAAAAAAAAAAAAAGCAAACTTTGGACTACTGATATTCAATGTATATCTTGGGTAATATTCGATAACTTTGACATTTTGTAGTTTAAGTAATTCTAAACGCACTTCTGGTTTTTAAAATAAATATATTTTTAATACTCATAAATGTCAGTTAGAAGTATAATTCAGAGCAATTTTGTCAGCTTTAATGCTTTAAAAACTGAGTAAATTTAACCTTTCGATAATTTAAAATAGATGCTTTATGTGTTCAATCAAATTGAAATACATGAAATTATTCATTACTTATCAGCCTATTGTGAAAAGTACAAACAATTCATAAATAAAATCAAGATTAATAAAAATACTACTATGATACTTGTAAAATACAAAATGAAAAAACGTTATTAATAAAATTTAATATTTCCAGTTAGCCACATAAATCAATATATTAGTAAAATAATGTACAATATTTATCATTTAAAACAAATAGCAGTTCCAATGCATATACACTTGATAATTATGAAGACAATAGAAACAAATAAAAATTCTCAAAAATGCACATTGAACAACTGAGATAAATATAAATTTTCAAACAGTATAAAAATGAAGAAATTTATTCAGCATATAAAAACAACAGATAGAATTTGTGCAACAACAGTGATTCAAATGTAAACAATTATATTATTATTGAAAATTCAATGTGTGAAATATCCCAGTTATATATATTATAAAATTCTAATTAGCTTCCAAAATATTTTTAAGGAGTTATTTTACTTTAAATATTCATTCATTCAAAATAAAAATATGGTTTCATTGTCAAAATCTTTGTTAATTAAACTATTTCACCTTCAGCAAATAAATGAAATGCCAAAAACTTTATAAAATTAGATTTTTTTTTTTCACTGTAAAATTAAATTTTAAGAAAACTATTTGAAAGGATATATTACATAAATATTCAAAACTATAATTAAAATAATTTAAATAGCAACTTGAACCATTCTCATATCCAAGAGTATATATTCATAGTCAATAGTTATCAAACAAAAACAAAAGTTTGTGAAATCCAGGAAAGGAACTTCTTATCATAACATTATTTCTTCTCTGACAGTATAAACCAATACATTTTTATTATATATCAATATATTATAAGTGAAACTACATTATACTTCTTTCACGGCGAATTAATGGTTTTCTATGTTATATACACATGAAAAACTAACTGCATGATAGTTTACTATCTTTCATGCATGCAGATTTTTTCTTTTTTAAATGCAGAGAGAAAAAACAGCTTATTCAATCCAACAAGCAATCTTATGATAGTAAAATAAACAAAATAGTTAATTTTTTTAATGTTTTGATTAAAATACTTTACATAACATGGTGATTTCAATTTTGAAGTTTTCTTTCATTGCCAACTGAAATTATTTCAGAAGGGGAAAAAATATATCTGGATATAAGTGCATTAAAATAGTTTTATATAAAAATAAAACCTATTGATTGAATTGGTTTCCTTAAATAACAAATTACCAAAATTTTACAATATGGATTTATAAACATTTCACCAATTTATACAAATTTATTTTTATTGAGTTTTAATTTCATTAGTTTTTGTAAAAATTCACACACTCATAAAAAAAAACCTGGATAACTTTAAATTTTAATGCCATTGAAATGGTTACTTTTAGCATCAATATAAGAACAAGAACATTATTTTGTTTCATCACAAACTTAAAAAAAAAAGACTTTAGACAAAATGGGAAATTCCAGAATTAGTGGAAGTAATAATAATAATAAAAAAAAAAAAACCACTTTATTTTTTAAATAAAAGAAGTTAAAAAGGATGGCATAGAATTAGATAAGCAGTTTTTAGATATATATATATATATTAAAGATTTATCAGGAAATTTAGGGATAAATGTCATATACAATAACATAAAAATATTTTTAGATCTAATGCGAGAAAAATCTCCCACTATAAACATAATTTTTTTAATAAATTTAATGTAAAGAGAAATGTTAGATTAATTTCATAATTAAATATCAAGTTCTACATTGATAGAATATACTTATCGGTAATTTTATTAAAATTTAAAAACCTAACACTTCATGTTTATATTCTTCAAAAATGATATTGAAACATTCATTCAAAAATTATCAGATTAAATTTTTTTTAATTATCTAACTATATATGCACTGGTTCTGCCTGCAATCCAACACCATATTTATATCACATGATTTTTTTAAATATTAGGTTCAAGCAGTGTAAATTTACACAGGAACTAGGCAACAATATAATTGCTTTCATGCATATACATACATACCAGTTTTTGGGACCACACATGCATGTTCAAAATAATAAATTCTCGACAAAATTTTGAATTGCCACAATATATAAATGCTTTCATTCCTATATACATACAATAAAAATAATCATAAGATCAAAATAAAATCTGGATTAATTCTTTCATTCTCAAGGACTAACACCTCAACTAAATGAAATTGCATCATCTGAATTCCTATTAAAATTTTGAAACAATCTGGAATTTTACAGCAGTATACTTTATATATTAACATCATCAATAGGATATAAGGTAACCATTTTTCAAAAATAGAAAATCACGACACATTCAAGGGGAAAAAATTATGAATGTGCTCATCTTTATTGAAATTAAATAAAATATTTATTATAATTGTAGCATACCTTTGGTTTATATATTGACCAAAACTAGATAAAAAGGAAATAAAAATGAGATATTGACAAAACATATAATGAAGAAAATCTTACCAAAACAAGTTTAGTACTACAACCTCTCACACTTTTTAAAATTCTTCCTAATATTTTTCTGAAGAATCAATTTATTTCTGTAAAAATTAATTTCTGTTGAATATTTTAATAAAATTCTGTAGGAGTTAAAAGAATGCTTTAAAAAAAATTGAATATGACATTGTGATAAAACTAATTTGTTTTTCCTCTTCCCAAACCAGTATATCTCTCAATGAATTAGTACATATTTAGGTACTGATTACATTTCATGATCAGCCAGGACAAAACATAGACTCCTTTGTATTATCTTATATGTCTTAATACATGTTTATTCATGCTTGTGATCTTTAATCATATTATTTATCCAGAGAGAATGGAAAAAAAAAAAATTTCTTCATTTTGAAAATTAAAATGCTTTTGAGTCTGAAACAATTTAATTAAGTAGTTTATTTATTTTTTTTTTGTATTGTACTGCTATATGTTTTGAAAGCAATTCATTAAAAATTTTCCTGTCTTATAATTTTTTTTTGCTCATTATTTTAAATTTCATGAAAATTTATCTATAACATTATTTTCCTTGATATTGTATAAGAATAAGAAGTGATGCAATTTCACTGAGCAGGGATGTATATTAGCTATTAACAAGTAGATTTATATAAATAGAAAATTCTCAAGTATACATACATTCAGCTAACTGTATTTATTCATGAAAAAAAGTATTCATGCAGCCAAATTTTATTTTTAACATAAATATGAATAATACTAAAATGAAATAAATTTATTGGGCATTGGATGTTAACAACGAGAAATACCTTGATACATTTTTATGCACAGTTTTTTTTTGAAGTTCTGGAAAACTAGACTTCATATCATAAGGCAAGAAAATTTGAGATTTCTATGATCTTAATATTAAAACTTTAAATTTAAGGTTCCTTGAGAAAATGAGAATAACATCATTGATAAAAGAAGTAATTTTTTAAAATTGACTAAAATTTGACCATTATTGAATTACAACTAGATTATTTACGTAATGGTTAAAATATATAAAATTTTTTAAGTAAGTCTTTAAAAAAATCATTACATTTTCAGCAATTCCTTTTGCATACTTAGTATAATAATAATACAGAAACTAGGAATGAATTTCATGCCACAAAAAAAAAAAAAAAAAAAAATCATCAACATAATTTAAAAACTAAAACCTTATTATTAAAGAATAAATAATATTAAAGCAACTTTTGCCATATACAGAAACAGTAGCAATATTGAAATTTCCTGAGATCAAGTTTTAGGTCTACAGTATCATATGAGATTATCCATTGAAAATGCACTATCTCCCTTACCAAGCTTATTCTGAATTTTAAAATTAAAATCTTTCACAATAAAAGTGTAGCATAAAAAAAACTATTAAAATAAAAAAATAATAACCCATTAAATTTTCCACATACATATACAGAGGTTACTTAATAATACATTAGAAAATGGTAAATTTAAAACAGCAGAAATATCACACAAGGGATATGTTTTGATTATCAATTTATTTTTATAACCAGGAAAAAGATTTGTAACCAGTGATATTAAGTTAAGCAGCTGTATACATATATCAGCCTGAAACTAACATTATATAATAATAATTAACTTATAATAAATATAGTAAATAAGAATTAAAAAAAAAAGAATTATTAAATATAACAGTACTTTGAGAACTGAAATCTACCCCATCACAAGAGCAAAATTATTTGTAAAAATTGTATTTTACGCTTATTTTACATAAAACTATTATCTTTCTATAATATTATTTTTGCTACAATTATTTAATTTTCAAGTAACTTCAATAACATAAAAAAACTTTTAATAAAATAAAAACAGACAAACAAAAAATTCAAAAGACAAAACAATTCAAGTACATCTGTTTCTGACAATTCATTTACACTTAAATGAGGAAATGGTGATCTTTCATGAGAATTCTCGAATACTAAAATTAAATTGGTACCGATAAAACAGATATTTTACAAATATATAAGCTTTTTGCAAGATTTCAATTTGGGGGAAAAAATATATTATAACAACTGGACAAAATCTATCTTATCAAAATAACAAATGCTACCATAAAAAAATACCAAAGGGAAAAGGTTGATGATTTAAAATAAACTAATAAAATAACTATTTTAATATATATTTCTTGCAATTCAAAATTAAAATATATACATATACTTGAGATTTAAAGAGAGTCAAATAAATAATTCATTTTATGCTGGAAAAAAAATACTACAAGCATAAAATATTAAGAAGTGCATGTCCTATATTCCTAATATAAACAATCTAAAATAACAAAACTTTTCAGTAAAATAATTTCAACAAATTTTTAAATATTATTTCTTTCATTCCATACACACATATTTGAATGGAAAATATTCTATTAACAGGAGAGAAAAAAATATTAATGAAAATAATTTTGAACATTTCACACATATACGGACCATATATATAACTAATCTCATACAAGGAAAAAAAAAAAAATCTTCCACATAATATTCAGAGCATTCATACTGTTCAGAAAATTTAATAAGATTTTTTATATGCTTTAAATAAAATTAAAAGAACTTTTCAAAATTCATTTTTATTGCATTCTAGTATGGCCCCTCCTTAAAAATTTTTACTAACTAGAATATATACAATGTTTACATATTGGCAAACTGTACACACAATAAACATCTTTATTTACAGTAACAAAATACTTTTGATAAAATTTTATTAAACAGATGCAAATTATGAAAAGGAGGGAAGAATATACAGTTAATTTGGAGTGCATCATATACTGACTAACTAGTGTTTATAGACTTCTGTGAATAGGACTGGTAATACAGATTTTAGACAAGTTTTTGAACTATTAATTCTGTTCTTTAATGCACTGAATTCACTCATTCATTTTAACAGTTCTTTAATTGCAAATTGTAAAAATTCAACTTGCATTCTCTCATGTATTTAACCATATTAGGATGTGGATTGTCATAAAAAAAGGTTTGAATTATATCAATATTTGTCTAGTTTTAATTATTTCCTTTAATTATGGGAAATTATTACAGTAAAAACAAATGAAAATTTTAATTGAAACACTGGATATTTGTTAAATAATTTTAATAAGCTCAATCTCAAATTTTGAGATTTTTAACTACATTTTTGTAATAACATTTAGGAATCTGATGAAATGCATTTGAAGAAAAATTCCACATGCCTAAGAGTGAATTTGGAAATTGTAATAACCTATAAACTAGATAAATTATAAGAGAGCAAATATCTTTTCCTTGAATGCCATCAGCACCAATTCATTGTATTTTAGACTTATACAGCCAATTCACAACAAAATAATAATAATGACTGAACCATAAATTTATTCTGCTTTCACGTATAACTATTGTACCTGCAGTTTAGAATTTATACTTTTACCACATTAAACAGAAATGTTAAAACACATTTTCAATTTCTTATACAGTTAAGACTACAAAATCAACAAGAAATAAATAAATCACATATATAAGCATATTACTTAACATTAAATACAAGTAAGATATGGTATCAACTACATATTTTTAAAGTTGCATAATCAGCTATTTTTTCTTCTTGAACTATTTATAAGAGAATTACTTGAGTTTTTAAAAATAACAATATGCATGCATTTGTTACACATTATAAACTTTTTTTGAAACATCTTTTCAAAAGAAAACAAAATATAGAGATTAGTTTATTGCAAGACAAAAATAACTGCAAATGCAATAAACAATCAGAAAACATACAGATAGGTCTCCTTTTTAAAGCAAATTTAATTATAGAATAAAATAAATACAATTCAGTCTATTAAATTTCCAAAAATAGTAGCATAATTAAAAGTTTCATAAGTTTTAAAAACTAGTTTAAAATCCAGAATATCTAGTTGTAATTCAAATCTCAAGCAAATAATATGGACAAAGTCTTTCCCAACCTTGGAGGAAATTTTTCTTGAGTATTACCAATAAAGACATAAAAATAATTAAATGTAATTCAACAGTTATGGACCATTACGCAAATGAAAAGCTAGAGATGTAATAAAGTATACACTGGGGAAAGAAACTTGAGAAATGTTGACAGGAAATGAAACATTCGCAAGCAAATTAAAGCAATTCCTGCATGCTTCATACATATAACAAAAGCACTTCTCAAGAGTTAGGAAAATTGTTTTAGATGTTCTAATTGAATTTCCAGGGCTATCCTTTCTTCCATGATTTCTGATAATTCCTGATTCAGTTCATTATTAAGCAGAGTCAGCATCATGTTCCTCTCACGATGTGCTTTAATGGCCGCCTGAAGCTCTCTTTTGTCCCGTGGGACGCTACTACAAGTAAAAATAAATAAATGAATACAAATGGTATAAGGTACAATACTGTGATTTTCACATACTTTACATGTTTAGAAATTACATCAATATAAAATGGTTTTGATTTAATTTTGTAACTTTAAAGGCAGTATATGTTTAACGGTAAAAAATGCATAATTTTAAAATTGCAATGAAATGGCATGAATTCCATTTCATTCAAAATAGTTATATCTTTTTATTTGTAAAATAATAATTCTGTTATAATAGAGATTCCTTCCATTACTCTTTATAAGTAACACAAAATCAACCATCAAGATAAAAAGAATGAAATGAATTCATAGAGAAAGAAGTTAAAATCCAAATTACACACATCACTCCAACTAACAGAAGGGAAAAAAAAAACTTAATTTTTTAAAAATTTTCTTAGTCAATTAGTTAGTTATTGATACAGTATTAATAAATGCAAGCATCCTTTATTGAAATATTCAGGGAAATAATTCAATGGAACAAAAGTTTTTGCTTTCATAGCTTCTCCTCAAGTTCAAAAATCAATGCTAAAGAGATGTTTATTTAGATAGAACAGGTCACAACAAAGACCAGCAAAATGTCCAAAAGATGATGCCAATTTGAAGGTTGCCAATCAAGACATTTGATTGGCAACCTTCAACCACTGTATTAAGTGGCATAGCATGGGTTTCTGCCACTCAGTGTGAATTCTAAGTTAGCTGCCCTTTATAGAAAAAAGGAAAAATGATATCATGAATGCATTTAACAATTAAATGTTTCATAAAATGTTCATTAAAAACTGAATTATTTAAACGGACCAATTACAATTGTTGTAAATATATTACACATTAATATGCCATAAATAATTCTTTAAGACTTTCTTTAAAAGCAAGCAAGCTATTTTCATCACTGTCAGGAAAAGCTGACATTTTCAAAAGCAGCTCAAGGGAAAATGACTGCCACCTTCAGTGACTATTTAATCATAGCACTGAGTGTAATGAGAAAGTGAAAATTGTTGACTCTCCCCAACTGTCAAAGGATAAAGAGTGGTTTTCATCTATTTTATCCATTTAAACATTTCATATAAATACTATTATTTGTCTGTTATATACTAAAATAATATCATGCTAATACCCTGCAATTGATTTTTAGTATATCACTTTACTTAAAAAAAAAAAAAAAAAAAAAAAAATGCCATTTCCATAAAATTCGATTATAACATTCATATTTAAGACAAATTACCACAGATTCAGGTTTTTTATCCAATTATTTCAAATAAATAAATAAAAAGCACTAATGAGTTAATAAAAGCAGCATTTATTAACTTATTAACATTAATAGTTTTATATTATAAATTATTTAACTTACATGCATTTAAGTAAATTAAGAATTTATTTTAAAAAGTTACTTTTATTAAAATTTGTTAAGCAATGGTTGAAACAATAGACTTTCACAGAACAATAATTACTAACGTTATATTGGCTGCTGTTATTGCTAAAGGAGGTTCCGAAGGGTGCCTCTTCCTATCAGTAATGGATTCCTCATCTTGATGACTAATGTCTACCAACAGTGCTGTACTATCATCAATTGCAGAAGAAAGGTTAGCCTACAGAAATGGAATAAAATTTAAATTGTAAATTTAAATAAGAAGGAAAAATATTAGTCTCCATTTCAAAATTTCCACCAAAATGCAATTTATTATATGTGAATTATACATTTGGAAATATTTACAAATACAGAATGTAACTGTATATAAATCTATATATATATAATTGCTTATATAATTCATAAAAAGTTCATTGCATAATTTCTCATTTTTAAAACTAATCATAGCAATTAAGGCAATTTAGTCATTTATCAACATATATTTCTACTACATGTTTGAATTTGTATTAACTAATTTATAAACAAGTAGGAAAAAAAAAAAAAAAAAAAAAAAAAAAAACATCATTGGCAAATGAACATGTGTTAATAAAATGAGATTTTATGTTTGATAAATATTTAAAAAATTAAATCTTTTCCTTTATTTCCAATCATAAAATATAATTATCCTTTTATCTCATATATTCTGATCCCTTCACAGTAAGAAATTTATTATAAAAGAATTATTAATAAATATATCCATTAATATTACATTCTTAAAACACACACGCACACACATTAATATTCAAATATGATTTAGTTTTAAGTAATGAATTTCAAGAACTACAAACCTGTTCTAAAAGAAATGTTTCTGATCCAGCAGAAGAATTGGCAATCAATCCTGATGTAAACAAAATGATTGATTTTTAAGTATGTATAATGATAACAAAACAAAGATATCCCAGAACCATTAAGAATATAAACTAACTATATTTAACACATATAACTAATTAATTGATAATCATATACTAACAAGATCTGAAAAGCTCAAAAAAGGAAAAAAAACTCACTATCCTGTGCTGTCAAAGGTTTCTTATAAACTTCAAAAGCTCCAGACTGTAAAGTAAATAATATATTCAAGATATATATATATATATATATATATATATATATATATATATATACATACACACAAAATATATTAATGCTGAAACTTAGCAGGAGAAAGCAAATGCTTCATAAGTTTACAATTTATAGGAGAATAAATCTGCTCTCAATTCTTAAATGTTAATTAGACATCACTCTACAGATCATAAAAAGAAAAATAAATAAAATACAATAAATTTATACTTTAAAAATTAAAATTTTCATAAATATTTCTGCACAAACAGATTAAAAATACATTACCTTCAAATGCAAATTAGCAGTTTCAGCATCATCAAAATTTGTGAAATCAGCAAAATCTATTGATTCACTGAGATTGTGTTCATCAGGATGTGTACCAGATTTCAAAGGAGTAGCCTAATGTAATAAAAATTACTTTTGAAAGCAGTAAGGATATTAAAATGTAAAATTATTGACAGAAATTATGTCAAATAATAATTTAAATAGCATGAAACTGCTTCCATTCTTAAAAAAAGTATATTTAAAATTTATAATAAAATGTACACTTGTATGCCTTAAATTACTTATATAAATTTATGCCTATAATACGTAAAATGCATTCCTTCATTATTTGTGTACACCCTCAATTTCATTAAAATCAATTAAAACATTTTTTTAAAAAAAATTCTGAAAGTTATAAATGTAAAAACCATAAAAATATTTATGATTTTTTTGGAAGAAAGTAATCACACTTTTTTTTTTACGCATATGTGTCAGTAAAACTCTGGTTTTTTGTTAAAAAAAAGTCTTCCAAGACATAAACATGGAAACTAACAATTTAATTTTTAGAATATATATTTTTATTCCAATTAGCTTGCTCTCAGACCTTCTAATATTTAAACACATAAAGAGGGGCCGATAAATTTATATTAACTGATTTTTATATGAGATTAAAATATTATATTTAAAATTATCATTAATAAGTTTAACATTGATTAGCTAGAATACTTTTATTTCATCGTCGATTAATAACACTTGCCTTAAGAATAAAAATAGGGAGAAATATTTTCAAAGAAAATTTTAAGAATATCCTGCACATACTTTTTACAAAACAGTTCCCCCCCCCTCCAATATTCTGGTTATAATAGAATATTCAAATAAATGTCCCACACACAAATCACTTTTTGTATACTTACACTACTTGGAGAAACTCGAGGAGGAACAGCTGGAGGAGCCCCAAGAAAATGCGGGACAGTTTTACCTAAAAAATAATTACAATCGTTATAAAGTGAAATAAAAACATCAAAGAAGCAGCAACAATGTTTAATATTAAAAACATTTTCCTCCAATAAGTATTATAATACATAATAAAAAAAATGGGCATGTTTCACAATACTGATGCAGCTTAATTCATTTTTGAATATACTTCTAATGAAAGCAATTGTTATTCCATATATATCAAAGCTTTTATAAATACATTTCAGCAAAGAATAAGCACATTATTTGTATATTTGATTCCCAAACCAACTTGCACTGACCACAGTTACATAATTGGTTATAAAGTATTGAAACATTTAGTTTTATAACTTCACAAGGATTAATTAAATTTTATTGGTTCTTATGAAGTCATAATAAAATAGTATTTATATCTGCATGTTAAATTTATAAAGTAGCAATGGTAAGTTCCAGATAATGGAATTTTATTTTGCCATAAGTTAATGATAAGTATGTTAGTGATTCAAATAGTTAAATGAAAAGTTATAATTATACAAATAGCCTAGAATGCCTTAATACATCACAAAGATCGATCAATTAACTTTTTTCTGCCAAAAATATAATATCTGATAATTACTGAATGAAATCCAAAATAACCCTTAAAGTTAGAGGTCTATCTAAATTAAAATTTTAATGAAAAAAAGTATTTATAACACATGCATAATCCATAAATTTAATCACATAGTGGTGAATGGATGCAAGTTTATAGTGCAAGAGCCAAATCTGACTGTGTGGATGAACACTTGTTTATAACAACATAAGTTTTTTTTTTTTAAAAAATTTCTAATTATACATTATTGCTAATAATGAATCACAACAATCACCAATGAGCTTGATATTGTAGTGTTCAACATATTTCTTCTACCATCAGTTGTAAGGCATATTTTAGGAAACAGCTGATAGTAAAATAATACTAACTCTTGTGCAATTCCTTTACTACTGTCTTGCTTGATGTACCTAACATTAAGTTATACACTTTCAGAGAACAAGAAAAATAAGTTTATTGATTTTTAGTCATTCTGTGTCTGGTAAGCTAATGTTCAAAAAAGAAATGACTTGCATTATAAAATTTTGTTACTTTGTATTAATTATAATTTTTCTACTTTAGGTCCTTGCATTTAATATATCTTTATCAAAAATAGGTGCACTAAAACTAAAAAAAAAAAAAAATTGCTGACAAACATCGATGTGGAATATATATATATAAACTATATTTTTTTCTGTTACATAAAACTTTGTAATGAACAAGCTAGTACTACGATACAAATCAAAATTAACAGTACACATTACCATGAAGTTTATTAAGAGAAGAAATAACCAACAATTTATTTACATATAGCATGACCCACTTGACTTTTATTTGTTCAAAATTGGCTCATAGCTTAAAATAAATTTGAAATTTTGGGCTAATAATAATCTCAATCAAAATTCATTCAATAAGAAAATTTTCTTCTACAACAGAAACATATAATACAAAAATAATATGAAAACTAAAACTAAAAAAAAAAAAAAAAAAAAAAAAAAAAATATAATCTTTTTTTTTAAATGGGCATGTTCAAGGCAGTACTTATAGTACAGGGGAGTAAGTATTTCGTATAAAGTATTGTTCATATCCTTTAGTATATTACAAAGTTTTGATAGTTTGCTTTGAAATGAGCTTTTATATAAAATGTAATGAAAAAAAAAGGTAGTAATTTTTTTCCAAGTAAGCTGAGTCACAAAATGTACTTTTTGCATTAAAAATGCTGCATATATATTTACCTAATTTATTTAAATCTAAGGAGGAACTTCTGATATGATTATGCTTAGGCCTGGGAGGAGGTGGAGGAGGAGGCTCCTTTTTAGGTCCTTGAGGAAGGCTGACAGTTTGAGATGTCACCAAATTACTATTTTTTGATGCATCACTTGTTCCAGAAAAAGAGCTGAAAACATAAGAAATTACAATAAAATGAATATTTTTTTTAAAGCTTATTTATCATCTGTTTTAAACATCACCTTCTTTTTACAATTATAATCAAAAGAAGAATTCAGTTTGTTGTCCAATTTTTTTTAAAAACTGAATTATATTTCGCACATCAAATTAAATATATTTTGCAATTTTATTTGAAACACCCAAAAGCCATTACACACACACATATATATTTGTTCAAATTCAAATACACATTAAAATTACAAAATGGACTATTGGTGACATATTTTATAATTTATTTACCCAATTCTTACACTTGAGACCCCTTAATAATAAGCATTGCAATCTGCTTTGATTAATGGAATTAAATTCAGAACTTGCAGTTTTTAGGCTACTAAACTACAATTCAATCAACTTATAATGGAAATATGTTTAATTTAAAATACAGAAGTATTAAAAACATTTTTTCAGAAATTATACACAGAAATACCTAGAAACATTTAAAAAATACTACCTACATTTTATAAAAAAAAAAAAACAATATAGAAATCTCACCTTCTTCTGAGCTCCCTGAGTCAGCATTATGTAAAAATTAAAAGAATTTTATGTTGTAACAATTTATACTTCACTTTTTAAGGAGCAGTAAATATAGATAATAAATGAGATGAGTAGTTCATAATTTTTTTGACCATATAAAAAATGAAACAATAGACAAATAATTAATATATTTATGAAACACTTTTTACAACAGAAGAAATTCAGCTTTTATTAAGTTGTGTTAAAAACAATAAGCTTTTAATCAAATAATATTTAAAGGGAAAAAGGCAAGAAACATTTTTTTTTTGGTCTAAAAATAGAAATAGAATAGGTTTTCAAATTATTTTATAAATGTCTTAAATTCTCATAGAAAAATTTGAAAGTGAGAATAGAATCAATTTTTTAAAATTCTCTAACATAAAAAGTTAATGAAATTGCAAAAGAAAAAATAATGTAGAATATGCAGCAGTCCTCATTCTTCTCTCTCTTAAATGTATGTATATATATATATATATATATAATTCTTTCAGGTCTTTATTTACAATATCACAAAATTAAATAAAATAAAATAAAGGTATGGGAGATAATTAAAAATAAAAAATAAAGCAAAATGTTTTCTCAACATTCTATTTTACAGTTGAAAACTTAAAAGTTCATATTATATCATTCTCAATTTCTACACAATGCCTTTACCTTTGGGCAAATTAACCATCCTCCTCATATAGTATTTTTATATACATTTTCTTTATATCATACTATTCACTTTTTACCAATCTATTTCATATATGTTGTTGTGAAATATTTTTCATACGTAATGCAATATAAATTTAGGTATTTTCAACATTACAATCATACTCCAAATTTTCTGAAATAAATTGGAACATTTGGCTTTCCCCCCTTAATCATACTTTTGGATTTCAGTGCTTTGACACTGTACTGTTTGGTCATGCTCTCTGCTCACTCCACTTCTCCGTCCCCACATGTTTTTGCTATACATATGCATTGCTGTAATTTTGAGTACACAAATAGTTTTCTTCACTGCTTTTCCTAAGATTGGGATTAAGCCACCTCTCCCTACCAACCAATTTTTGACCTGGACCAACTCTGAACAAGATGACTGATGCTGGAACTGGTTCTGATGCCATGGAAGTTTCAATGAACATTTTCCAATTCCCGACAGCCTGGGCTCAAATTCTTACCTTACAACAGAGCAATGCACTCAATTAGTTGCATTAATCAATATTAATAATTTTGAACAAATTTCTGAACTTCTTTCCTGTAAAATTGATGAAATTGGCCCAGACAGAAAACCGACCTTTACTGATACACAAAACCGAAATATTTTAAAATATGAACACACACGCTTTTCTGCGCTTACCTTAATCATAAATAAGAAACTCGATACCATCTTAAAATTCAATTTTCACCTCCTCTCCCTCAAAACCCCAACAATTATGATGGATTTGAAACTCAGAAACGTAAAAAAAAATCATCCACCTCTAAAGTCAGTAATCCTTACAATTTTTCAAAAAAATCCCGACCTGATAACATAATCCCCCTTTCTAATAGATTCCAACAACTTGATATTAATCAAAATGAACTTGACACTAAAATCTCCGCTACACCTAAAATCACACCAATAGTCCTGACTAAAGTTAAAAATTTAACAGAAACAATTACTTCAATCAACAATATTACTTCTGAAAAACAAAAAGCAAAATCAGCGGCACTAATCTTGAACTCTTTCCATCATCCATCGAATCTCATCATGCAATACAAAAACATATTGCCGACAACAAACTCAAATGCCATACTTAAGATCTTCCCAAAGAAAAACTAATTAAATTTGTAATTTGTGGTCTCCCAATCAACAATGAGCCAGCATCTATCATTTCCGAACATAACAGCTATGGATTCAAAGTTGAAACCTGCCACATTATGAAATCCCTTAAAACCAAACAATCAATGCCCCTCTTCCTCATTTAAGTTCTCAAAACTCAAAAATGAAGGAGTGAGAGGGAATGTAAAGTTTATTGGCACAAGAGCCAGATATGGCTATGCTGCGTCAAACAAGATTTAACTGTGGTCTAGACGTGAAGAAATTGAAGAAAAGACAAAAATTGGTTGATGAGGAGGGTCGAAAATAGAGAAGGAGCGCTGGGTTAACCCGGGGGAGCGTCCCCTGTGTTTACCAAAGACAGTAAATTCCATGAGAAAGAAAAAAATCACTAGGGGTCATGATGCCCGGCTATACCCCCACATGCTAGGTACCCCTTTTAGTCGCCTCTTACTACATGCATGAGCTACAGTGGGACTATTCTGTCATTCCTGGTCCCACACGGCACCAAAAATGAAGAAATTTTCTCAACTAACCATCTTGGATATATCAAAATAAAAATCGAACCCCTCTGCAAATGTGCAATACCCAACCAATGCTACTGCTGCCAATCATTCTATCATCATTCAAAATACTGCACCTGATCTCCTAGATGTCTTAAATGCTCCAATAATCACCTTTCTAAAGATTGCTCTAAAACTGTTGACACCCCCTAAATACTGCAACTGCGGAAGCCCCCCCCACAGCGAATTATTCCGAATGTCCTAAAAATCCACTTAATTTTATACCTTCTCCCCCTCCATCAACCAACATGAGAAAAAAGAGCTAAACGAAATACCCAAAACAACACTGAAGCACCACCGCCTCCTCAAAATTCCACACTCTGCTCTAGCTCCCAACCACTCCCGCCTCTGAGCTTCCACACCAACCATTAATCCATCTGATCCCAACACTCCCCCTTCTTCATCATCTTTTTTCGCTGTATTGCAAGCTTTTTTTAAACTATTTGACATGAACAAAATCACCAAAAACATGGATCTCTTCAAAAATTTCACCTCACAATTCTCCAGCCCAAACATTAATAGATGCCAAAAATTTGAAATTCTATTTAATACCATCCCACACATCTGCAATATCTGGTCTTAATGTTCAGTCCTCCCCCGCTTTTTTCATCCTTGCTTCTCAATCTAAGTTGGAATGCTTATGACCTGTGAACCAAAATCGACGAACTCAAAGATTTCATATCAGAACATAATCCAGACAAAATCGGACTCCAGGAGACTCGCCTCAACCCACCAGACCCCCTCTATATTCCAAATTATACAGTCCATCACTCTGATCGTCTAACGAAGTGGTCTCCAAACTTTTTTGACTCATGGTCCCCTTAATTTAGTCAGAACTTATCCCCCCCCAAGGGAAAAAACTACATAAATGCATAGTATAAATTTTTTTTTTCCGAAGAAGTATTTATTGAAGTTATAACTTTTGTTTAAAATAAAATTTTGAAAAAATTAATAACTTGGATGAGCTTGATGAGATGTTATGAGTATACTTATGTCCAACTCAATGTTTGTGAGTAGCAAACGCAAATCCCCTCAAGTACTAATTTCTAGACGGTTTCTTTTGTGTGTGTGTGTGATGAGATTCATAATGGTACAGAATCCATGTTCTACCAAATAAGAAGATGGGAAAGCAGTCAACAACTTCTGTACAATAACCCGTAATGCAGGATATAAAATTGGGATCTGTTTTATCAACCAGAATTTGTGGTATCCCTATTCAAACATTGATTTAAGTTCCTCATTTGTGGATATTTCAATAATCTGCTCCTGTATTAGTATAGATTCCTCTGTATTTGGGATCTGAGTTTGTCCACGCGCAAAAGAGTTCAACCCTCAGTTGGGAATATCAAAGTGAAAAATGCCTTCACATCTTTGGTTCAGGTCTGCATTAAGAGCCGTTAGGTGTTGACAATAAACAAGCAAATATTCATCTCTATTTTGCAATTTTGAAAGATTTGGAAACTGAAAATATTCTTCTCTTTCTAAGTTTTGTTTGTACAGAAAAAGTTTTGCAACAAACGCAGAAATAATGCTTTTAATTTAGATTAAATTTGGCAAATAAATCAGTCATATAGGCTATGTCATTTTTTGAGCTAATTAAATTGTGTCGCAAATCATTGTCTTTGCTTTTCAGGAATTCCAACACTAAATCAAAGAGTTCATAAAATCGATTCAAACATGACATTTAGATAACCAACATATTTCTGTTAGAAGTAGTAAACGATTATAGTCTTCAATGTTTTCCAAACAAAGTAGAACAAATCTCTCATTGAAGGCATTCCTTTTGATTTTATTAACTGCTTTAATGACATAATCTAGTGATCCATGCAAATGTTCACTAAGATTTGAAAGCCACAGTATCTTCCTAACATTGCCAAAGCACCATCAGTAGCAACAGAAATGATATTAGTCAAAGGTACAGCTTTTACATCGAAAAATCTTTTTCATTCAGTAAATACCATTTCATCTTTCGCATCGGTTTACAAACATTTAGCAAATAACAATTCTTGGCAAAACTTTTCTTCGTTTACAAATCTTACATGAGCTAAAAGTAAAGCTGCAATTTCTAGAAAAGTGGACTTGCCACGCTGTATAGAAAATTCAGATGTTTTTAAGTACTCACATAAAGAGTTTTCTACGCACTGAGTCATTTCTTCAATCCTTCTTTGTACTGTATTATTACTCAGTGGTATTATTTTTATAATGTCGAAAGTTGGTTTGTGCAACACAATGCATATTACCTCCATTACAGCTGGTAAAATAAATTCTTCACCAATAGTGTACGGCTTTCCGGATTTTGCAATCAATAAAGAAATTTTATAAGAAGTACTTGGTCCATCATCATCTCGCTTAGATGTCGTCCCTATAAATTGTTGCAGTGATGGTGTTTTTATACATTTTTCTTTGACTGTTTGAAAAAAAAAACGTTAAATCCTTATCTTTTTTGTCACTACGGATTGTTATTAAATGTTCCTTAAGCTTGGAAGGTTTCATTGAATCATTTGATATTGTTTTATTACATAGAAGACACATAGGTAAAAAGTACTATTTTCCTGGTGATGAAATAAAGCCATACTTAAAATATTCAACACTGTATTGTCGGCATTTTTTCTTTGACTCACTCATACTGTTATGTGTAATAAAGAGCCAAAAAAAGGATATAAGAAAATTTGTATACCAAATGTTTTATTTACAGGAAATCACTGCTAATTATTATTAACTTTTTCAATGGAATACTGCAGTACAGCCCTTTTGAATTAATTATTCGATATTAGAATAAAATTTCATGTAATTTTTGAATAAAATATAATTCTCACTAATTAACATTTTTCAAAAAACATTTGTATGAAAAAAAAACTTAAAAGATTTCTTTCTAAGAGGTTTTGATAAAAAAAAAAAAAAAAGTAAAACCTTAATTAATGTTAAGATATTACCTTTTTTTAACTTTTTCAATATATATATATATAGGGATTACTTTTTACTTTTCAATTTAGGGATTATTACAATAAAAAATGTGACATATAATTTTTTCAAAAGAGATCAATTTTATTCAAATATACTTACAATAACAAAAGCAATAACAATACAAAATAATACTCTCTGAATAACAATATAAAAAATACAACTATACCAAAACTAACGTTAAGTAATTACTTTAATTACTATTAATTAATACCATAACTAATCCCTTAATGTTAGAAATTATATTGAAAAACTTGATTTATAATTTTTTCAAAAGAGATTACTTTTATTCAAATATACTTACGTAATAAAAGTACACTACCTGCATAACAATACAAAAAATGCAACTGTACCAAAACTTTTTTTTGTCTGAGACTGGGAAAATTTGTTTATAAACTTCGAATCAACATACCATAGAACTAAAACATTGATTAGATGTATGACTTTTTTTTTTTTTTATAAATTATGTTTATATTGTAAACAAGTTAGTGCATGTAAAGGCGTTATTGCATTCCTGTATTAACCTGTTTTCCGCCGTCTATTTTGCACTGTGCCATGCTTGTTATTAGCTTAAGTAACTGGGAGCATCTACAACTATTAAATCACAGGCATGAGTCTTTGGATTACTTTTTATTTTTCATTTTTGAGAGATTATCTCAGATTTTTCATTGTTATTTCCTTATTATTTTGTAGTTATATTGTAGTAAGAGTGTTGATGGAAATAGAAAGCTTAAATTTATTGAAGTAAATTGAACAATTACTAACTTTTAGTAATAACAATTAAAACAAGTTAAGCACACCATTGTTACTACAAGTGAGAAATCAGAGGAAATAAGTTTTGTCAATGTTCATTCACAAAAAGTATTACATAAGGCTCAGTGCTTAAGTAACATACTGTATTTTAAGCATCCACCTCTATATTTATATTTTACTCAGAACGTAAAAATCGCTACTATTTTATTTATTTAAATTTCCATAATAATAAAAAGGGACCACAATTTTATTATTTTATATTAAACCTTGCGTGGATCCCCTGACATTGTTCAGGGACCCCTAAATCAATTTTAATTTTCCCATATACTCCCTGAATGATACAGGGGACCACTTCGGGAGGCACTGGTGTAACGCATCAGGGTAGTGACACTGCGATCATCATTAAAAACACTATTTCCCACCGCTTAGTTCTTAAAAACCTCATTAGAAAACACCACAATTTTTTAATTTTCCTTGCAACACCTATAATCTTGATTACTACCGAGGTTTTTGCCACTGCAGTGGTGTTTAGGAAATTGGTTTTTCTTCCTTTCTCTCCCTTCAGGAAAGGTGTTGTAAAATGCTTAATTTCTCTGTTTTCACTTAATCGTAAGACCATTTTTGGTCATTATATTTCATATTGTTAAATTTTAACAATTACTATCTTTTTTCAATATCCATCTTGCATTACTATATAGATCATTAAAAAAAAAACTTGTATTTCATACTACTATAATACTTGTATTTCGGGCAGAGAAAAAAATTAAATTAAAATACTTGAAAAAAAGAATTTATGTCTCTTTCCTTTTTTGTCTTTTGCTGTGTTCTGCACCATACTTTGGCACAATGTAATTTTTCTGTTTTCCCTTCTTAATATTTTAAAATAAAACAAGAGTAAAATGCCTACCCAGGCTGGTACCCAAAGAATTATTTGATTGTTGTTGTCATACTTCTGGCTTGATACCAGATTTTATTCCCTTCCAAGTCTGCTCCCTGTTTATCAAAATTTATGTTGATAAATTTATTAATTCTTGCTACCACAAAAGACCGTTAACAATAACCATAAAATCAATATAGAAAAAAAAAATTTATTGCAACCTAAATAACTTTTCTCTTTTTGTATATAAGCTTTTGTCAATCTATATCTTACAATCACTCCATCCAGGAAAAATGTAAAATGAAACTAGCTTTCCCTATCACCATGAAAATATGTGAAAACAAAACAACATCAAGTACTAGGGCTTTAACAGGCGAGTTTTAAAAAAAGTTTAAAAGATCTACTTCTTTTGAATAAATTAATATGTTTCACACAAATTAAGTGTTCACAGATTTAGAAGTATGTTACTTAGTGTTTGCATTTAAATTACATGAGTGAATTTATAATGAATATTTTTAATATTGCATTTAACACAAAAAAATACAAAATGCTTATTGAAAATAAAATCTAAACAAAAATTTAAAATTAATGTTGGAGTTTTATACACAAAAAAATTATTTTAAAATTCAAATGTCTCTGTACATTACAAGTTATTTAGACATTCCTAGACATAACTTATAAAGTACGGCTCTTACTTCTATAAATACTAAGGTAACCATAATTTAGAAGAGGCTAAATTATATTTTAACATTTTGTGCATTATAAGTTACCAAAAGATCATATAAAATACTGAGATTCATCATTAAGAAAATAATACATATACTAAACATAATTATAAATTTCAATAAAATTAAAACAAAAATTAGAAGAACAATTTAATGAAACTTAATATATATTGGTTCCTAATTTATTACAACTTTCTATTCCTAAAAGCAGCAAATGTTGAACACTTACCTAGAGTGTGCACGGGCATTTATAGCTTCAGAACTTGTATCACCAGGTTGAGTCGTTAGAGTGCTACCTAAAGATGGACCTGCAAAGGTATGACATTTTATGATGAGAAAAAAAAGTGAGTAAATATCCTGTTAAATATAATATATGAATAAAAATATGCATTTTTCTAATTAATGAGAAAATTTAAATATTTCATTTGTTTTTACCTGGTTGTTCTTTTTCAGACGATACAGGATATGCCTGTCTTTCAGGTGATAAACGAAGGGCAACAGGATGAAGGATTTTAGGATCCTATAAAAGAAAATATCAGATTATACATAACATCAAAAATAAATATGGGTAAATAAAATAATCATTTAAATTACCATGAATAAATAAAGTTCTTTGTCCCATCATGATCAAGTAATAAGCACAAGTGATTGATACTAAATTGATTATCATTAATTGACATTGATATTAAAAATCAATGTCAAATCTCTTGTTGAATTCCAATATCCACTATTTAATAATTCAAAAAAATCAGATATTTAACTTTTTATCATAAATTCATAGTTTTAAATGACACATTTTAAATAAAATTTAAACTCTTTCAGCAAAACAAAACTTCTTAAAATATAAAGAACTATATAAATATTTTGATTCCTTTTAAAGAAATATATGTGGCAAAAAAAAAAAAAAAAACCCTACACATACGAACATTACGGATCCTAGTTGTCTGTAACAGAAATTCAATATAATACATAGTGTATTAATAAAAATCTTTCAAAATTATTATATTTCATCATCTTTAAAGAGCTCTACAGCTTTATGAGATTTTATTTGTATGGTTTTAACAGAACCAAATCTCTATGAAGACATACTATGTGTATAACAAGTTTAAAAGAATTCAATTCATAAAAAAATTATTAATATTCAAAATAAAACATAACAAGAAAGATAAAACAAATCATGCATAGTGACTAAAAAGTTTAAATGTGCTTGAAAAAATTAATATAAATGAGAAAAGTATATACATTAGAAATATACTATAATTATAATAGCAATTGCTCATTTTAAAAATTACAACTAAAAACATTCTTAACAAACTTTAAAAGCAACCAAATTAATGGTTTAACTTGTTGTTTTTGATTTCTTTTCACAAATCCTAAAGACTTCACCACATTGCACTTTTGAAAAGTAAATGATATTCTCGTAATAACATAAGTATCCATAGATTCTAGAAATTTGGGATGAGATACAATCGCTTAATCTTTATGAAATTCAAACCATGAAGACATTATTTTAAAAGCTTTTTTGTAAATAAATTTTCTTGACAATACATTGATATTTCACCAGAAATAAATTTTGGGAGGCTACTGTTTTTTCATTGTTACACTTTTTTTCCCCTTAATTATCATTACTATTTCTAATATGCAAACCTGTCATAACTATACACCTTCATTAATTATACCAAATATGATAATTATGGACAAAGAAAATAACTTTCACTTATTTTTTGTAGCTTCATACAAATATCTTGATTTATTTTTATCATTAAATGATTCTTACAGAAATAATTTCTTCACTGAAGTTAGATTTGTAACCAACACTTCTAATAAAAATTGCCAGTTTAGGAGTGTAATCAAGGAGTAACACTCCCACTTTTGTCAATCACCAGAACAAAAAATTTAAAATTAACAGCTCTATTCTCTAAACTTTTTCAATAGGTTTTTCTAGTTCATCAGTTCACCTAGCACTGTTGGTCAAAGGATGCAATACAGATATACAAAGCACGAGAAACTGATTTCAAGTCTTATTTTTTTAAATATATTTTCAGGATAGAAACTAAAGTTTGATCATGGTTTTGTATTCAAAACCTCATAAAATTGTAGTTTTCGAATATGATCACCAATTCCCTGCTATTGTATGGTTAAAGTAGGAAAGGTGGTAAGAGCATCAGCACAATATTTATTATGTCAACAAACAGCTACACATGAGTGACAATTTCAAACAAATATATATCAGCATGTCCAATATGCGAAGAAAGAGGATGCAAATGTAATTATTTGATAATGATTTTATGAGTATTTTGTTGATAAAAACAAATATTCTATCACTTATAAAGTAAAAATTTTAGAAGTGTATTTGAAATATTATTAGTGTATTTCTCAATGTAATCTCATAATATTTGTAAGTTTATTACTTTTTGTTGCCACATTTATAGTCACCTAAGCCTGCAGGTTAGACAAAAATTAAGCTTTTCATAAAAATCTAAAAGTTTGGCAACAACATATTCTTAGTAAATAAAAGTAAACTATAAGATAGGTTAAGCTGAATATATGATTTATTTCACAACAAAAGCAACATTTTTTTTTCTCATTGCAGAATATGTTCAACAGTACCTGTTCTACAGATGCAGCTGAAAAATCAAAATTTACTGGTTTCATTCCAGGGGAAGATAAGGAACTAGTTGGCGAATCATTAAATTTTGTCCACTAAAAAAAAATTATTCAATTGTACTAAAATTTTAATAAGATATAAAGAGTAGAACAATATCAATCTTATCAAAAAGATTTTACTTAGAAAACGTTTTTTAATAATGTGACTACTTTACTATTGGTAGATACACCCCCCCAATTAAACCTTTGTACCTACCATAAGATACACATTTTTCACTACACCTATTAAAAATCCAAATAATTTTAGAAAGAAATTAATATAATTTCATTAGGAATAGAATCCATTGATTGAAAAATAAATTAACATGTTTTAATATTTTACACAGATTATTAAATATAAGACCAGAACTGAACAATTACAACTACACTAAATTTTTCTAAAATGCTAACAATTCTGTTACATTTTATTTAAATATGTAACTTACTTAAAAAGAGAAAGCCCTAGCAGATGAATAGTGATAGAAGTGTTCATATATTTCAAGAAGTAACTTAATTTTTTAAAACCAAGAACAACTAATTCTAAAGGGATCAAAGATTTTCTATCACATACTTATTCTACCTTGAATCAAAGTCATTTAACCAATTCAGAATCACATTTACTTTAATTTTTATATCTATACAAAATTAATACAATAACAAAAAATACATGAATATAAACATAGCAATACTATGAAAAAAAATATTCTTTGTTTATCAGACACCATATCCTAACAAGACAAACTCTAAGCCAAGCTGTGTTTTCCAATACAACCAAGTGAATAAGAGTTTTGAGATAAAATCATTCAATGACAGGCTGTTATTTTTTCTCAACAGTTACAAAGTTGTAGGTTCAGATCACAACACTCCAAGATAAATATTCTTCCAGGAAGACACCTAGTTTGTTTTACAAAACTAACTTTGTACAGGAACTTGTTTACTATGGAGATTGTAGGCGATAATACATAAAATTGCAAATTGTTGTTCAAGTGGCAACTTGCTTAAATAATTACCATATCATGCTATCTAAAAATACACACAAAGCTCTTTGATTCAAAGTCACGATGAACAATCCTCATAGCTACTCATGGCGACTGTATAAAATTGTGATCATTTGCCTATAATGCAGCTGTATTATATTGAAAACTCAAATGTTTGTATAATTACCAATATAATAGAATATAACAGAATATGTTTTATCCATATCTGATGACTTTTTCAAGATGCAATTTTAATAAACATGAATTAAATACTTTACAGTGTTATACCAAAATTTAAAAAAACTAATTGAGAATTTTCACTATTTACACATAAGTGCTATTACTGGATCTTTTTAAAATGGACTACAAATGTATAAATAATGATCTCAACTCCATTTAATAGAAAATATCTTACACAATACAAATAGCAAGCTAAATATACAATTGTCATTTATTTTGGAATGGTTGATTTTATCCTGTCTTGGAAAAAAAACACACACATTACAAAATTATCACATTACTCCCTATACATGAACTATTAAAATTTGATTGACTTAACCCCTTAACTGTGACATATATTTCAGAAAAATGGAAATTTTTTTTTTGACTATTTAATTTTGTTCTTTATATTATTATAAAAATTAGAAAATGGTTTTTTTATTAAAAAAATAAAATTTTAAATGTACCCATTAATTAAAAATTAAAACCTAATTAATTAAAAATACCTAAACTGTACTCCACATCGGTGTCTGAATCGGACATTGCAAAAAGAGAAAATTATTTGCAAAAAAACTCACTAAAAAACAACCGAAACTAAACGAGAAAGCGAAACTCTGCCTTTGTTTATCAATCCAAGTGTGTCTTTATTTATCTGACAGCACCCACATTTTTCCTCCCTCGACTGAAGTCGTAATCACCATCTACTACGAAAATAGTGGATTAAGTATCCTAAAGTAGAAACGAACTCAGCTCGGGCTTCACAAAATAGAAACTTTAATTTTTCTCCTGCCTGAAGTCAGTTCGGGCATCACAAATTCTGCACGTAGTAGTTGCCCGAACTGGATTCGGGTGACACTGGCAAGGGGTTAAAAACTAAGTGAAACATTATTTGGAACACAGTAACATAATGTTTAAATCAAAGAAATTTGGTAAGCAATGAATAAAGTAACTGAAATTCATTAATCAAAATACTGCAAATAAAATAACAGCTAAAATTTTATTTAGAATAAATAACTCAACACCCCTTATGCTTTGAACCACTTGTTAAATACTTTTAGATTCATGGGTCCCCCCCCCATCCCAAACAAAAGCACATTTTCTTCAGTATTTCTTATGTTACTCGAGAGCACTTGTAACAGTTTAACATAAAAATAAGCAATTAATCCCAACAAATACATACCTCTTTGCTTTGTGGTGAAACAAGCTCTGATGGAGAGGTCTGTTTAGGGCTACTAACATGGCTTTGTGTTGGCATGCTTTGTGCTTGGTTAGGAATATTTACATCAGCTGTAAAAAGTGATTTCCACAAAACAAAATAAACTAATCAAATCCCTAACCTTCAAATATATTGCTCAGGCGAAAAGTAAGTTTTCCAGAGACTGCAAAAAGACAAAACATAATTACCTGGAAACAATTATTAAAACATATTCTTTCAGCTACCTCTAAATATAAGAGCTACTAGAACTGAAGCAACTGGGAGACTTTCGTCACTGGGGAGATGTTGCCCTGTCTGGAACCTTTTCAGGTGCTTGAACAGATAGTCGATGCTGCTCTCATGCACTGGATATTGTATTTGGAGGTGAAGTTCTTTGGCTAATAGACTTTTGTGGAATGATTCTATGTCAAATACTGGCTCTATTCTTTGATGGTGAATATCTTCAACATCAGTATACAAAAATTGATCTTGCAGTATGATATGTGCTTCAACTCTGGTGGTTCTTATATTGAGAAATAACTAAGAAAGTGCAATGTGTGTTTTCATAAATGCTTCAGGGTAATTATGTTTCATGTCTCTTTATGGTCTCCAGGAAACTTACTTTTTGGACAAACAATATACGTATATGATAAACAATATAGTAATTTAAATATTAATTTTGTAAAGTATTACTTAAACAAAAATAATATTGTTTTGGAATTAAAAAAAGATGAATAAAATTTTAGATAAAGAAATATTTGTAAATATAAAATGAAATATTCCTGTACTTAAGCCATGATTACAGTAAAAACTAATTGTAATACATACCATAATTTCGAGTAAATAAGCAATGACTTATATATGTTTAAAAGTTGAAATTGAACATCTGTAGCATATTTGAAGGAATTTGATTTTTCCTCTGCCGTTAGAACTTTAATGGTTTCGATCGTAAGTTATACACAAGCAAAGTGGTTAAAGTAGAATTTGCTGACACATTTTAGCCTTATACATGTGCTCAGGCTGTGTAACAAGTTAAAATTAGCATGAAACTTGCTTAACTACAGTAAAGCAAACTTGGTGTAACAATACTGTAATGCATGAACTTTCAGTTGAAATCCTTCAAAAAGAAAATGAAGATAGCAACGTTACAATAAGTTATTTAGAACAGAGAGAAAGCAACATTGACGGACATCTGTTTAGCTTATTTAATTCTGACATTGATAAATTAGATTTAGTAGGTTTTGCATAAATAAATGCAACTATTTTTTAACTATAAAATTATACTTGATTATCTAATTTACATATTATTTTTCATAATAAAGAAATTTGTGGTAATAAACAAATTTTACCGAAATCTGTAAAAATAATGTCTATCAGAAATCAGCAGAGTGCGTTTGGGGTAAATCAAGGTAAGATGTTTATTTATTACTGTTTATAGTTATGTTGTAAATGATGATTACATCAATATGGAAAGGAATTACTGAATAAATGACTATTGAATGCTATATTTTGAAATGTTTTTCTGTGGCATATACAGCAGTGCAGCTTATCTACCCCAAATTACAGTATATAATAAATATGGATATATGTATACAGAAAAGACTACATGCACGTTCAAAACATCCAACTTAGTTGAAAAAAGTTTAGAAATTTGTCCTTTCTTAATTTATCTATGGAATTAATGATAATAAATCTGAATTTAAAATTATCACCTAAATTTTATTTGCTTTTGATTGAAATTGAATCAAAAATTTAAAAATCTGAATAGTAAAAATACAGATTAATTATTTCAGTTCAACAAACTATTTTAACAAAAAATTTGTTTTTAATTTAACAAATATACCTTAACTAAGTTGAAAATGATAATTTTGAAATGTTTATATTTTAAAGAAAAATGAAATTTCTTAAATTCAATAAAAAACAATACAATAACAAATTGGATTGAAACGATTAAAACCATGACAAGATTAAAACTGTCACATTACACTAACAACAAGGATGATAATTAGTATTAACAAATAACATCAATTTCCACCACTCAAACTTAATGATCACAAATATACAAATTACATGATAATTTTTTGTATCTTGATGGGGAAAAAAAAATACAAAAGATAAAATTTGTTTAAAACAAATATATTTTTAAAATAAATAAAAATATTTACATTCTGAGTTCTTGTGAAATATTTTTGGAATCAAGGATGGAGGTAAAACATCAGGTAATTCAATATTATTTCTCCTAAGAACAACTAAATGCATTGCAGTGCAAAATTCATCTATCGTAAGTGCACCATCTTTATCAACATCAGATAACTGCCTATAAAAAAATTATTAAAGTAATAGAGAATCATTCACAACAAAATCCAAGAGAATATATAGAAAAAAATATTTAATAAAAATTGACTCAATGCCCCAAATACAATCATGTATAGCTAGCTCTACAGGAACAAAATTTGTGCTTCTCAACAATATTTGCAAAAAAAAAAAAAAAAAAAGTTATACATTTGATGTAACGTTACAAAAGTAGATATGGTGCAACTGAAAAAATTACATAAACACATAAATTTTTTAAACAATTTTAATTTAATTAATTCAATAACTTAACAAAAACTATTAAAAAATCAGTTTAAATAGTACCAATAAAATACAAACAGTATTTTAGCAATAAGAAAAAAGAAGATTACATTACTTTATAAGTAATTAGGGATTTTACAATTAGTGGTTACTCCCTCCACCACCAAGGAGTTTCATCACTTATTAAAATAAATAAAACCATATTTACAGGTTTTACTATCATGTAAGCATATTATATACTTAATAGCTTCTTTAATTAATCTATCTAAGCATCACACTTTATATATTAATGAATCCTTATTTTATTTTTTTAGGAATTGGGATTTAAATACAAGAAATTTAGTTCCCAAATACACGACTAAAACTAATAATAATACAAGTTCCATGATTTGTTGTATAGTTTTTTCACACACAAAAAAATATAATCTAGTAATAAAATTGATTAAAATGTATAATATTTCTGTCAGAAATATTATAATTTATTTTTTCAAACCAATTAAAATTTTTTAAATTGTTTAATAAAGAAGAAATCAACATTCCAACTATATATATATATAAAAAAAACCGAGTTCACTTGATACAATTTTACTTCTATCACATTATATATTTTGTTTAAAAGCTTGTTAAATGTATGTGCTGGTGAAATCTTTCACCAGACACCTTACATAATTTATAATTAATCATACATACATATTTCAAAGAAAATAAAATTTGGCATACCATATCTTTGACAGTTCAATAAGAGGTAATTTTGATTTCTCAAAAAATTCTTTGGCCGTGGCACCTGCAATATCCAATTAATCAATAAATAGGTCCGAGAAAGGGGGGTGAATACATTAAATTTACAGCCAGTTTAGGCAGTAAAATTGTTTTTTTTTTTTTTTAATTTTTTTAAACAAAATATCATGCATAGATATCTGTTTAATTTTCTTCACTGTTAAATTTCAACATAAAACAAACTGGCAAAAGTAAAATTTTAGTTTCAAAAAAGGTTATTTAACATTTAAATTCAACAATACAAGAAAATATATAAAATTTCAACAAAAAAGCAAAGGTAACGAAACAAAGACAATTAAGATTAATATTTAAACCACCAATTTTTCAGGATGACAGTTTCAAATACAAATTAAATACAAAATACATGAAATAAACAAAAAATAATTAAAACAAGATCTGAAAACTGTGTGCTTACAAGTTCTTCAGATATAATACCACAATTTATAACAAATACCTTTTTACAAAATATCTCATTCACAAGTTAATAAATAAAATTTCTAAGTGTGATTTGTGAAATTCATACTTCTTTATACAAACTATTTTATTAATCTTTTGACAGTTGGAATGAACAATTTTTGCTCTTATTATGCGAGGTGCAGCAATCAATTGCAGAAAGTGGCAGCCTCCCCCCAAGTTGCTTTTCAAATGTTACCCTTTCCTGATGGTGATACAGATAGTTTGCTTGTTTTTAAAACATAGTCACTAATGAAATATTTGAGGTATATTAATGTCATACTTACAACTATTGTAACTGGCTCTTTTAAACAATTCAGTAAATGTTAATATATTAGATTGGTAAAATATTAAATTAAAATATCTAAACAAATACAAACAATTTAAAACTTTAGGGAACATTTAATTGTTAAATTTACTTAAAACTCTTTTTGTGTGATACACTTTAATGAAAACTTATTTATCATCAGAATTATCTAGCTTTTGCTTTCGAGCCCTTTCAGTAACAAAATTTCCCGCCAAATTACACAAGAAAAATAACTTGGTCAAAAACAATTTGATTGGTAAAATTTTCCCCCATTATGCAAAAAATTTCATGGTAACTGTAGTGCCACTTGTATCCTCTATCAAACTAATAAAATTTTGTCAACAGGCATAGATTGTAACACAAACAATGAGGGATAATATATGCAGACCAACTGAGCTCATCAGAGCCCCTTGGGGAAAAGTTTCAATGCGCGTAAAGGTTATTAAGGCAAGAATATCAAATTCATAACCAACTATAGGTCAATTTCTAGCAAACAAAGGTTATGTGGAAAGCACAATACAATTACAATGGTATTTCCTTTTTTAAGTTCATCCCTTCACAGCAGGAGTATTAATCCTCATGATTTGATTGCATCAAAGTGCTTATAATGTTCATTTAGAGATGTTTTATGTAAAACATCTTTGGTACAATAAAAGAATAATTAGATATCAAGCAGGTTATTTTATCTTTTATTTCACTGGAAAATAATACTCTGATTCCTCTTTATCTTGGAAATACTGATGTTCCTGAGGCTTTTTTTTTGTTTAATTTTACAATAACATGGTTTTGGTAAGGACATATTTTAATGCAAGTGCTTAAAAGAAATAGATGAATAACTGTTAAAAAAAAAGCGAAAAAATTTAAAATAAAAAAACAATTTTTTTCCATCTTGAAACTAACAGGCAAGGCATAATGCACATAAACTTATTTTTCTTGCTATAAGTAGAATAATCGATTATCGTTTGCTAAAATATTATCTCTTATTGGTGAGGGAAATGGTAAGTTGGTTAAATGTAACAAGTAATAGTTCATTAGTATATGTTGTTTCCTTATCTATAATAATGCATAAATATAAATAGAAATGAAAAAATTAAGCTATGATATTTTTAGTAAAATTTGTTACATGTTATATTAAATCAGTCACATGCTCATAGTAAGGAATTTCAATAAATATAATTATTAAATACTAACTAAATCTAATGAAGCATTGAACACATTTTACAGGGGAAAAAATGTTTAGTTTACTGTATATAGATATGAAGATGGTTCAAAAAGTACTTGTATTCGAAGACAGATGACATCATTAAGATAAATTATTACCATAGGGTACTGCCATCTGTTAAATGGAGATGAAACAAATTTGTCATTAATTCGTAAGTTAATTTTGATAGTCATTTGTTGCCAAATCAAAATTTGATTGCTGCCATGTTAAGTTGTTGATATCATTTTGAGTCCAGTTGTCACCATTGATAATCAATGGATTCATTATGTACTAAAAATCAAAACATTGGGTTACCTCCAGTGAATCTTTTCAAAAAAATGGCTAGGATGATTTCATTGGCCGGAAAAGTTATAACAGCTGTCTAGCGAGTCACGATTCTTAATAAAAACAGAAATTTTTTGATGCAATAAGCACCATCTCTTAGAATTTTTACGGACTTATTGAATGACTCTCATATTTTATTTTTAAGCTAAGTTATTCCTCAATAAATATTACTGAAAAAAATTTCCATAAATTAATGTAAACACTATTAAAAATCCATCCAAGTTTAAAGCTATAAGGGAAAAAAATCAGTTTAGAACAAACAAGAAATTATTATCCCAAATCAAAATATTTTGCTATTAGATTTAATAAAGAATAACATATAACCTGTGATTTTCTTTTTCAGATCTGGTTGCATAGATTTAAATTGATTTACATAATATTCTTTTTGTTCATCAGTAATAGACCAGATATCAAAGTCATCATCACTTGAGTGTCGCTCACTATTTTCTTCATCATTTCCTAAAAGCTGGTGATGTTCCTCAAAATTTGTCCAACCTGTAGATCCATCTGAATTGGGGAAAAAAAAAAAAAAAAAAAACATTCTTATATTCATTAGAGTTCATGAAGTTTACTCGCAATATTTACTTATTAAATGAAAATTAATTATACACTGCACTGCCTTGCATAATTTTAAAAATTATGATTATTTTACAAACAAAAAACAATTTTGTAATAATCAATTCATGATTTTTACAATGTTTGATCATGTAAATTACATTTTATGATGTTCTAGCTCACAACCAAGATTCAGAAAATACAGATAATTGCTAAGAAGGATCTAAAGTAAGATGACCAAAATATATTCTTTAACCAGCAATATATTTTATACACTAATAATAATCTTATAAACTAAATTATTTACTGCTACTTAACACAAATAAAATCAAAGTATTTAACGTAAGGTTGTCAAATATGTATATCACCAGCAAAAAAATTGAATTTTTAAAAATCCTCGCTAAAAATTACTAAAATAAAATAAAACTTTCTTTTAAGTTCATAAAATGACTGTAAAATCTTACAAAATTAAAAAGGGCTAAAAATAAAAATTACTAGATGTCCCTGCTAAATAATAATTTTAGAAAACAGGAACATAATAGTAATTTATGCATAGATTAGTAATGTTTATGACTAGAAGATACCAAATCACAAATAATTTGGGCTCTGTTTAAGTAGTATCCAAATATAGATGAAATCCCTATAGATTAAGTATATAATAATAAACCACCAATAACAAGTTTTAAAACCTAGGATCTGCTTCCCATAACATGTTTGATTGAAATGTTTTTTAAAACATAAGTTTGAAAGTTAATATTTCTATCACTTCACTCACAATTTATTTTTAAAAATATTACAAGAGTGCTACAAATAATTGGAAAAATTGAGTAATATTTATTTTGCAATAAAAGTTTCATTCACAATAATCTAAAGTTTAAAAATTTTTGCTCTTTTAGTAATTAAATGGAGGTACAGAAAAAGCAAATACCCTTTTGAAAAAATGACCAACTCCTATCAGCAGATAGAGAGCTTCTGGGAGATGTTGCAGTATCTGTAGGTGAAGAACAAGGAGAATCGCTTGTTTTGGCTGGAGGAGCATGAATAAGTGAGGATGGCTGCAAAATAAATATTTAGATAATTATTACAAGTTACCACATTAGAGAGAGATACAGATTTCCTAATCCACCTGTAATTTTTTTTTCTGTACAAAAAAAAAAAAAAAAATGACGAAATCAAATTAAATGACAATGCAGAATGATTTGTCATTCCACAATTCAAGTAGTTTCCCCCTTATTCTTTCACGGAGTTCAGCAAGAATGTTAGGGTAGTAATGTTGAATAACAGTTTAACTTTCATGAATCAAGCATAGGTGTACAATCCTATGAATATTGGGGGTTAAAAATTATCATTATTGCTTTGAATTTCGATTTGCTCCTTCGAGTTTTTCTGGCTTTCGTAGAAAATGGACTCTTCCGATGCATGTATTGGCGTTTCATTTCAGGATCATAAGTATAAGACCACGGTTCATCACATGTTAGTTTTTCAATAAGTTTAAGTCATTTTCAATCACATTCAAAGTGTCTATACAAACATTTTTGCTTGCTTATTGTTCAAACATGAAAATTTTAGGCTCTATTTTAGCATACACTCTTTTGCATGCTAAAATTATGTAAAATTTAGCTGTATGGATTCTTTATCAATTCCTAGTCTTGATAATTGCATGAATACTTAATTGAAGGTCAGATTGAACCTGATCACCTATTTTTTCCGATACTGTCAACCGTTTTTGACGTGGAAAGGTGACCAGAGCGTGAATGACCTTCATGTCTTCTCAGCCATCTTGAAACCACCCAAAAACATGTGCACACAATAAACATTCATTGTCACACATTTCTTTCAAGAAATTATAAGTTTCAGTAGCAGTTTTTCCAAGTTTCATGTGAAATTTCACAATCCATTGCTCTATTGTTATGTTTATCATTTTTCCGGAGGAAAAAAAAAAACTAATGCGAACATAAGCTACGGCTATACAGATTTGATTGCAAAAGCGAGAGGCACAACATTTGAAAGAGATGGCTTCATGCTAAACAGTTGTCGGTAATAGGCGTTTGGTGCATGCACACTTCTTCTGCAGCAACATCAGTCTCGTTATTTAATAGCCACATCTCATAAGATTTCCTAAGTAACCAAGATTATAATGCTTACAATAACAGGTGAAAAATACCACAATTAGTGATTTAGAAATAATATATCAATTTAAATATGTAATTTATAAGCACTATCAATAACAGTTCAAATTATCTAAGAAGCCTCTTTAACAAGACACTGAAGGGAAACATTAAAAAAAGAAATAAAATGATTAGCATTATTTCCAGTTAAACAATTATGGTCAAGACATTAAGAACATCTACAGTGGAAACTTGATAACTCGAATTTTGAGGGAAATGCTAAAAATTTTGAGTTAATAAATGATGTAAGGCTACAATTTTGAGATTTACAAAAGCACAATTTCTAATATTGTTTGAGTTGTACAGCTATATATGAAATAAAAAATTTGACTTCAGTAAATATATTGTATTTAATTAAGTAAAATTATTGTAATACATAATTATACAGCTACAATTTTTTTCCCCACATTAAACAATAAACTGAGCACAAGATCCTTGATAGCACTAAATCTTTCAATGCAGGTTCATAGCACACTCGTATAGCTTTGACTTGTTCATTTGATATAAATGGTTCACAATCAATGGATTGTCAACATTATCTAAATTTTGATTAGCTATGTCAATGATTTGAGCACCAGTTCATGATCCAGTAGTAGTTAGTCTACTGTGTGTTGCGTGTCCCATGTCACATAATCTTCAAATTGAACACCTACATTTTGAAGTTTATCACAGAAAGCTTCCAAGTTTCTATCCAAGTCAAAAGTTTTTTTTATAAAGCATCAATAATTCACTTTTGAAACAGATTGATATTACACTTTTAGATACATTTCTTCAAGTCTTGTCTGTTTTTTCTTTTCAGTTATACATTTTCAAATGATTTCCTTTCCCTACAACATTTTACAGTTTTTTAAAAATATTATTCCTTGATCTTAAGGCAGTAGCTTAGATATTGTACTGGATGGCAAAAATTTAATCTTCATTGCTTTTCAATGGCAGAATGATTGTGTGTTTTGATATTGACAATGAAAAGCAATATTCTATCAATTTTATTAAGTCACCCTTTAAATATTTCAGCTGTCATCTGGGAATTCTCATTAGCTCAGGACATTCTAATGGCAGAGATTTACAGCCATTAGAATGAGCAGAAGCCAGAAAAACAAGGCTGCTGAAACCAAATGCTTTCATTTTTACATACCTGTCGTATTTATTGCTATTAATATTATAATTAATCACTTATGCTGTGCTTTCTTCCATGACAGTTTTCATTTTTAATAATTATTTTTTTTATCAGATAGAATTTTTTTTTTTTTTTTTTTAAAAAGCCAGTCTATTAAAAATGTTTATAACCCTTCAATCTATCATCCCTTTGTCACATACTTCATTATTTATGCTTGCACTTTCATCACAAATTTCACAAAACATAAATTCATGATACTTCTTAAAATTTTCCAATGAACCATTGCCGGCTCGAAAAGAACTGAGCCCACACGATTTTGAAATTCTTCAACTTTTTTTGAAGAAGATAGTATCACTTACACTTATGTTTTTGTGACAACACTGCTCAAACCATGCCAACAAACATTCTTCTACGTAAAAAAAAACTCAGCTTATTGTCATCTTTTGCAAGATAAATTGCTGCTTGATTCATATCTTAGCAATATTTCGGCTTCATTCTTAATTATTGTTGACACAATCCTTACTGGCTATCCATATTGAACTGCCATGTCTTTTTTTCTTCATGCAACTTTTTAAAGTGTTGATAACAAATTTTTCACAGAGTTAGAATTTTCAATTTCTATGTTATAACGATAATTGCTAGCTGACCTAGTATATACTGACTGACAATAAACTTCTTTTAAGGAATGAGCCAAAACATAATATACACAGATGTATTACTTAGAAAGTTTAATGAATATAAATGCACTTGTACAAAATGCAATAGAATAAAAACCTGAAACATTTTTAAGAATTAGCTGACAAAATTTAAGATTTTATTACTTTCAGTATAGGGAATTCACAGAGTTATGCCATTATATTACTAACTTCTGACACACTGAGCCTGGTTTGTGAACTTCAAGTTATAGAGTATGAATATGTATTATTAGTATATAATAAGGAAATAATATATTGTTCAAATTACAAAGTTAGTAATTTGATATACTGAATGCTTACAAGTTCATCAGAAGGGAATGTCTACTTCTTCTACTTACTGAGGATTATGAGTTAATGAGTTTCAACTGTATTATCAGAATTTATATTATAAACATATATATATTTATATATATAATTTTAAATTGGAACACTAAAAAATATTAGAGGTATGCATACTTGAGAAGAAGGTTGATGACTAGGAGATACTTCATTTTCTAGAGCCAAGCTGCTTTGTTTGGTTCCTGCACTAAGAGATCCTCTATGACTTTTAGTCGGTGGAGGGGGAAGGACTGTTAAAATGTGGGATGCATTGGCAACATTTCTATTCTCCAAAATATTGGAACAAGCTAAAATAGCAATATCTGATTAATAAGTATATTACCAATTCATTTAAAGGTTTGTATTTTTCATTTATGTTTGAAATTTTTTGTGGAAAAGAAAAACTTAATTTCAACAAAAGAACTACAAAATTAAAATTTACAATTTATTTTTAAATATATATATATTGTTTTCTAATAACAGCAAGCTTGGCAATATTGTTACAAGACGAATAAACATTAATTACTGAATCAGCTATTAAATGCATAGATTGCTTGTGCTGACATTTGGATTTATAGTTCCTAAAGAGAAAAACAAAACGTGTAAAGTGTTGACAACATTGAATTTACTAGTGGCCAAAAAAAAAAAAAAAAAAAAAAAAAAAAAGACTTTCTAACAGGGCAATAAAAATTGTCAGAGAGATGAGATAAAGATCTTATGGCCACACAATGCCTCGAGTCGAGGGTGGCTTTGGAATGAATGCAAATTTTGCAGAATCAGGCATTTTTATCAACAAATTTTTGTTATTCTTAGTTTGGTTTGAATATCTGTCACTCAAGGGTGACAAAAGGATTATTAATAAAAGATTATAATTTTAAATAATAAGGATGACACCCAAACTGGTAACTCACTCTCCCAACTTTCATTTTAAGTAATATGAAGATTTCAAATTGCAAATAATTAAACACTCAGAAATACCTATTTGCAGTTGATGATCTGAATAGAATCAAAGCTTGAAATTGTTCATGACTTGAACATAGCTATAAAGCTTGCAACCTTAATCATTAGACTTTTATAACATTTTTTCTTGAAATATCAACAAAATATATAATTTTTAGCTACATTCAGAACTTTAACATTTGTTTAAATATTATCTATATATAAATATTTACTTAAAATACTTTTTATGTTCAAGTTATGTGACTAGTATACCTTAATAGACTAACTTATCTGATGCTTCTGCCTTTCAAAAAATGATTATAACTAAGGAATTTACATATAAAAGTAAAAATACACAGCTTTTCCAGGGATCATTTCTTTGCATTTAAGTCTACTGCATTGCATTACATTATTGTTGAAATTAGGGAAAGTGGTTCTTTAAAAATAGAAAATTAGAACAAGTCTAAAACTATATAAAAGGTAGTAAATTGAAGATATTCGAGTGCTGTACATATGATTCAGAAGGAGTACAAAATATCTAGCCAGGGAGGTAAAACTAGTAATTTATAATGAGGACACATCTTAATATTAACAAAGAAAAATTTAGCTCTTAAAACTAACGAAGAAAAATTCTGGAAGAATTGTGACCTTGACGTTTGAAATTGTATCAATTTGTGTGAAAGTAAAAAAGCTAGAAAATTGAAGTTCATAAATAAAAAGGAGAAATATTTGAAGAAGTATCAATCCTATGGTTGATTTTTCAATTATTAGACTGAACTTCCCAATGCTTGTAACTCATTTAAAATTGGATGTAAAAAAAGAATTTGATGTAAATTGGATCACCTTCACCATAACAAGAGGTTATTTTTATATCACAACCATACGGCTATAAAATATCTGGAAAACTAAATTAGGATCGCCAACTCAAAAAAAAGTTACACATGGTCTTTACTTAAGTAGATCAGCATGTCTTTTTGAAATCAAAGATGTTTTAAAAGAACTTATTAATTCTTAAAAAAAATTAGTCAGGATAATTTGTGCAAGAAAAGAAAAAAAAAATGGGTATCATTATGTTTACTAGGGCTATTCGGAAAATCTGGCTATGTTATACAGAAAATAATTGTCAAATTAAATTTAAAGTTTTACTTAAATGCACTGGGAAGAAAATACGAGTCACTATATTTCAATTTCAGAAAAACAATGTACAATTTGTATAACCATCAAAAAGATTTTCTAGAAAAACTTCGAATAAATAGTCTTTTTATTCCTGTAGAAAAGAAACTGCAATAAAAACAACAATGTTCTAGAACTGATGTTGACATTTTTGAAAAGGTAAACATAACATAAAAGAAAGTTATAAGATACCAATTCTTTTTAGTCAGTCACACAATGACCTGACATCTGCTATGTTGTTAACATTCCTTCCAAGTTCCAAACTAAATCTTGAAAAGAACATCAAATTTCTCTTTTGAAGTTACCGGACTATGTTTATTATACCTGCATTCAAAATTAAACTTTCCAACTGCTGCTATAGCAAAGGAAACTGCTTCCCATAGAGATGATTGAATCTATATTAAGTGATTCTATTTATATCTTGACCGGTATCTAGCGTAATATAATTTTAAACAAATATTGGACAGTGTATCCACTATTGAGGCCTAATTTGTATTTCTCGAGAAGCAGAAAACTCATCAGAAGAGGAAAACTTATCTAGATTATAAGTGTCCTAAATGAATAGAAACGGATTTTATCTTTAATTCAACATCTTTAATGATGTAATATTTTTTGATATCTAAAAGTCATTGCAGATTTTTCGGATTTTTTCTCAAGGAAAACAATTGCACAATACACATAAAAATCAAATATAATTTTCATTAACACTTAGTTATGATAAATTGTTTTAACTTAAATGTAAAAGTAAAAATTTTGCAAGTGTTTATTAAAGCTCATTTTAAAGTGATACTTTGAATGTTTATAAGCAAAGTGTTTATATAAATTTAGTAGAATGAAAAAATATTACGTTCTGTAGAAAGTGCTGCAGAAATTTTCAATATGGAATTATTTGCAAATAGAAATAAATTCATGAGATATGCATTTTCAAAGCCAATTTGTAAATGAACAGTAAGTATTGTAAGTAAATTACTTGTGAAAAAATGATTTTTTTTTTGTGAGAGGCAGACCATTATTGGTCCTCTACATCTTATTATGTTACTACATTACCTCCCAAGGTCTCAAATCCTTCAGGATGACCTTTTTTTTTTCACTGTAACTATGTTTTGAAGTATTTTATGTTCACTCAGTTTCTGCTCGTAACTATAAAATTTCTGACAAGCATTGTTTACATATTGAATTTTTTCTAATTTTATGTTAAAAATACTTTTTATTTTTAAAACAGTATTTTTATTAACTGTAAGTGATAAGTAATTTTTTCCTCTTAAAAAATTAAATTAATTACATTGAACTCAAATTTCTTGAATCCTGATTAGATTTTAGATAAATTAATGCCGCCTATTCACATAGTAAAGAATATTCTGTAATCTTGTATTTTGTGAAGTTATTTAACCCTGATATAATGTATATGAAAATACTTAAAAATGCAAGGTAACAGTTATGAAAGGAAGAAAGTTTCCCAAGTTTGGAATTTATTATATTTTTCAAAAACTCACCAATTATCTATATTTATTAAACATACATGGTGTACAAAATGCACACACACTAGTGCCCAGAATTGAGGAAATCCTTTGAAAAAAGTGTATGGATGGCTCATAATTTTACTTTTGTAGGAGTAATATAAAATTATACACCAATGGCAAGAAAATTTAATCCATAATGTAATAAGATAAAGTTTACTTATCTTTATTCTAACAAAAGTTCTAACTAATTAACAAGACAAAGGAAACACAACTTGCTTAGGTACATTTCTTTGAATGAAGTAAGCAATCACAGTAGGATCCTGTCATTATATGATTGCTATTATGTAGGTTTATTTATTTTATTTTTTTATTTTCTTTAATTTAATTTATATTAGTTTTTTTTTTCCAATTTTGTGAAATAAAACATAGTAAAATTTTAAACAACTGCATAAAAAGTTGACTGATCAACAGAAAGCGGATGTACAATGTTACTGTTAAAGGAATAAGGTTACAATTATGAAGAAATTAGAAGAGTGATCGGCAGAAACATAACCAAGGTGACATTTCTAAATTCTTGAAGAAGCACAAAGAAACTTAGTCACTACAAAACTAGATTGATAGAAGAAAAAGATTCTTAACAACAAGTTGTATAGAAGAACCGAGATAATGTAACTAAAATGACTGAAAAAAATAATCTTTGGGTATACAAAATGAAATGGCAGAATTGAATATGAAGTTGAATAAAAGATCAATTTGACAGACTCTACAGAATCTTGGTCTTAATTATAGAATTCCATGACAAAATCCTTTTTATCTCCCTCTCAAAAAAAGTTGAAATGATTAAATTGGGCTCATATGTCGACTAAACAGATGGACAAATTTTATTTAGAGGTATCAGAATCAGCCTGATTGGCATAACACCTTCAATTAAACACCAATTTAATGTTATGATTTAGTTACATATCAACAAAAAGCATTGACAGAATTTACAATATTAATGGGAATTGAAATGCTCAAAAATTTATATAAGAAATTCTCTCCTCAGAATAAAAATTGATGTTTTTCACTACAATATTTTCAAGAAGGATGAACTATTTATTTTTTCAGGATTAACTCCTTGTTATGTGTACAAAAAATGATTTCAAGCTATCATATTCTATCGCTGAATTAGCATGAAAATAGCGCAAATCATAATCCGATCAATAATCTAAGGAGTCAAACTAAGAAACTTGTTAGTTGGAAGCAATTAAATTAATCGGAACACAATTAAATTTTTTTGAAATTAATAATTCAATTTTGGTATCATAACATAACTACAGAACTAAAAAAAAATTGGTTCAGTCCATGAAAAAGTTCACCAGGCTGTAACTGAAGCTAAAGGTTACCCAACTAAGTATTATCTGACATGACGACAATTTTCGTAAACTGCACTTTTTTTTCTGTTTCAATTTTCTGCCTTATAAATGCTGTTCTAATAAAAATATCTTTGAGAAGATATTGCATCATATTCTTGATTAAATTATCCATTTCCATTAATATATAAATTTATATTACTCTAAAAAAAATATGAGCCATCAAATCATAAAAATACACAATTTGAAGAGTTTTCCAAATTTTCTCATCACGAGTGCATACAAATTCCTGAATAGAAGGGTAGTCATAATAAGGTGGGAGCCAAGGTCCTCATAACATTTACAAGTATGTTACATATTAATTATAGTATATATATATATATATATATAAATAAGAATATTTCAATTTCTGAAATTTTCAAAAGTCATAAAGAGAAACAAATAAAATGCTACAGCTACAACTTATTATAAATGATATTCTTGATATTATGATCAATAATACTGCTTCAAGAAACATAATGCTTATTCATAATATTTTAATTTGTATATAGTACACAACATAACATTCAATATATGCAAAGTAAGAACTTTTCCTTAGAAACTTCAGTCTTCAAATATTTTGCCAAAAAACAATTTTTATTTCCTTCACATAGTTAAATCTTATCTAATAAATTCATAAATAACTATTTCTTAATACAGTATATTTTATGATGACAATAATAATAAATAGAAAACCTTTACACTTACAGATATCATTCATTTTCCCTATCATGGAAATTTAGAGATATCAAAAAAATTGAGAATCTAGAAAAATATATAAAAAAAAAACATTTCATAAAAATATTAACAGAAATAGTTCATTCTAAATATAAATACTACACATACAAGATAGGAAAAATAAAAAGCTTAACTTTTACATCCCACCATTTAGAAATCATTAAGATCTATATAATATCTCTAAGTAAAACAAATATAAATGAGAGTTCACATATTTAAGACAAATTTAAATAACTTCAAAAATTGTAAAATAATAGATTATCTTATTTATATGCTATGTTATAGAAATCATTTTTTTCTATTAAATCCCAACATTTCTCCCTTTTGAATTAATGTATTTGATGGATGACCCAAATTTGATTATACTTCTTCCTTAATGATAATTTTATTAATTCCGTGCTAACAATGGGAGCATGCAAGAAACCTTGGAAAAAATAAAATGTAAAATATTTGGGGTAAAAAATATTTAGCATTGAGCCTAATGCATTGCTAAAGAAAGCAGCAAAATATGTTGATTCAATGCAGAAAATGTGTGATAAGGATTTAACGTAAAAGTACCTAGAAATCTATAGCATTAAAATGAATTTACAATAATACGCAATAGAGTATTAAATACACAGTAGATTGATGATTGTAACACAAAACTGTAAAAGAGATGGGAAAGAATATGTCCAGACATTAGCAATAATATAAATACCTTCAGTTCTACTGACGATAGAACAATAATATCCAACTGAGGGGCATTAAAATTTCCTATATTATGAAAATACCCCTACATTTTTGGGGATGAAAACAATTTTATGGCAATTTGCATTGAAATGGGGGGGGGGATTAAAGTGTTTAAACTATGTAACTGAATGAATTTAATCCTGTTTTACTCTGAAAACTGGAGAAGTGGTAATGTTAAGCTTTTGTTCCATATATACAATACATATATCTTCACTCAATTTTTAAAAATACCTTTTTTTTTACTGAAAAATACAGGTGTGAAAGCATCACAATGTCATTCACAATTTCATGTGCATGTCCCCCCTTCTCAAAACAATCCAATATACAGATACCCTCCAACATTGCACTTTCTTCACCAATTTCTCTTCAATTTTCCAACCCTCAAGTTGTTAAGCTTCCCTGATGGGGTATAAATAAAATAATAAAACTTTGCTGGCTACCACTGACTAATCAATTCCCAAAATCTAACAAGAATGAACTTCCTAAATGACATTGTTATAAACTACCTAATTATTAGCTGTATTCAAATATATAAGTTGTTGACAACCTATTACTTCTTGACAATATTTAGAAATTCAAGAGTCTTATATCCTGGGACTACTCTTTTATTTGTAAAAGCGGAAAACATATTATTCATGCATTCAAGTTCTAACAGCTGATATAATTTTTCTTTCCTTTTCTTTTCAAATCAGTATTATACAATGAATTGATTATATTAATAACACAGTTTAGAACAAACTTCTGAATGTGTAAGAACAGTTTGTGAAGATCCAACTTAAAATCACATTTTGTGCATCAATTAAATCTAACAATTGTACCTATATCTACAGCTTTTCCCTTGAAGATTAAATAAAGTTCTAATTTATCTTTTAATAGGCATAAAAGTAACAATCATATAAAAATAATAACATTCCAATAAAACTAATATGTTTTAAATTAGAATCATAACATATTAAATTAAAATTTATCCTTTTATCTGCACAGGTTTATTGTTAACAATACATAGCTATATCATAATGTTACTTTCAGTTGCATATAAGATAACAAAGTATTCCATATAATGATAACAAAAACTACAAACAAATAATATAAATATATGATAATATGTAGTCATAACTTTATAATACTTCCAAAATTAAGAAAATATAAATTTATATATACCTTCCTTCTGTTAAAAAAGGGTACAAAAATATTTCATTTTTCATCCATGATCTTTTACAAAATAATACAACACCTGTAAAAATTTTTTTAAAAAATCATATAAAGAAATATGCATACTACATAATGAGCTTTCATCAGAGATAGTCATAATAAAGCTAAATTGAATTTAAGTTTTCAAAGCTTTCCCTCCCTCAACATTTTCCATTTTAAACCAAAATGTTGAAAAACATATTTAGAAGGTAATATTAATGAAAAAAGAAATAAAATATATCATAATTTCTCTAAAAAAATTTAACATGCTTCATACAGAAATATATGCTACCCAGATTCAAACCCCAAGTGAGAAAATTGATCAAAAATTCATCAAGGCAACAATTTTACAAAAAAAGTTATATTAAATTACATATAAATAATTATTACACAAAAACATTATTAAAAGTTTACACACAAAACATAAATATTGATATCCATATTTCAAAAATGTATATTAAATTTAAACTCTTGTTTCATGAAAATTTGGGTGCTTGCTATTTGCTTTGGTCACATTTTCTCAGAGACAAATATGAATGCAAAAATGAAATGAGTGTTTAAGTAATTTCTCAAAAAGTTTAATTCATAAGTATTCTTTCCCCCCCCATCACTAGCAATAAAGTTTTCCAACATTTAAGATGTATTCAAACTGATTATTGAATTTGTTCCCTAATAATAAAAAAAAAAAAATACTGAAATATCAATGAAGGTGAAAATGTAGTTTAGAGTAACTTCTTGGCGAGATTTGAAAAATCGCCAAATTTGGCGATTTTTATGGCGGAGCCTGAACTCCGCGAAGCTGAAAAGTAGGGATTTTTTGACTTACCTAAGTTTCAGTGGCGTCTCGATTTTCCGGCGGGTACACAGTAATAACGGTTTTCAAAAACTCCTTGTAGGTTTCATCCTGAATAGAATGATCGTGTCTCCGTCTCCACATGTATTAATTCATGTAAGAATGAAATTCTCCCTCGACAAAGGAACTGGGATTGGGAGAATAAACGTGGAGTAAATGATTGACGGTAAGGTAAAAAATCGCAGAAACACAATATCAATCAAGCAGGAGAATTTGAATAAAAAAAAAACGTTTAAGAACGTAAAACGCAAAAGCACGAAAACACAGCAAAATTAATAAACAACTGAACTGCACAACTGTACACCGTACTAACGGACAGAGAAAATTCTAGAAACTATGAGAAGTCGTCAGTAAACAATGCAAAAGACCAAACGATTAACCCGTGATTGGTTAAGGTTTAAGAAAAACATATGCAACAGCTGCTTGACTGTCAGATTGCGCAGGTGTAATGAATTTTGTAAAAAAGTTATCCAGACAGAAGGGGGAAAAAAAAGATGGAAGAGTCTAATTCCGATGAATGTGGTAAATTCGAAAAGTAAGCCCGGCGAAAGCATAAATAGTGGAAAAAATAGGATCCGAGGATTGTATAACGAAAAAAAAAACATCAGGTAATCCGGCATCCGTATTCGTGTGGCAAATTCGAAAAGTATAAATAGTGGAAAAAATAGGTTCCGGGGATTGTATAACGAAAAAAAAAACATCAGGTGATCCGACATACTCATTCGTGTGGCAAATTCGAAAAGTATAAATAGTGAAAAAAATAGGTTCCGAGGATTGTATAACGAAAAAAAAAACATCAGGTGATCCGGCATACATATTCGTGTGGCAAATTCGAATAGATAGCCCCGGCAATTGCAACAAAAGTGAAAAAAAAATGATCAGAGAAAGGTATAAATATAAAAAAAAAAACTTCTTACTGAAAATCATGTATCATATGCCATATTCGTAAGGTTGCCACGGCTAAAGCCACCGCAGAAGAGAGAAAGCATGGTAACCAGAATTGTAAAAATATCGCCAAAAAAGTGTAAACAACTTTTGTCGCCAACGGGAAGTTACTCTAAAGTACATTCCAACCTCAATGAATATTTTCTACAATAACTTTGGGATATTATTTTTTTTTTTGTAGCAAGCATTTAATTTCATAAAGAAAGAAATTAATCATTGTTTCTGGTGAAACTTACAACTATAATATTCAAAGTATATATAAATAAACATAGCATGGTAATAAAATGTATTTTGTTACTCTCAATTTTATTATATTTAATACAATGGCCACATTTTTCTCTGTGAAGCCTTCCATATATTTTAAAAATCCTGTTTTTATACAGAAAGGAATTCCAGAAACAGAACTATATCTACCAATCCTACTTGCGGTAAGTTTAAGCTGTATTTGTGCAATTCCTAGTCATTACAAATATATAAATTAATATATATATATATATATATATTCATGCATTCACATGCAGTAGCTAGAAAAAATAAGGAGCCACAAATAAATGAAGCAGAGGGATAAAAACACTGAAAAAGAAATCAATGTAAAAAAAAATTGTATTGATGTCTAATTTGTCATCAATAAAATATGACAAGAAAATAATTTGGAATTAGCATGCACTTTATAAAGGAGATAAATTCAAATAATTGGTTTCTAAAATATTTATTTAGTTTATTAATTTTATTGAAGCACATAAGATACAGGTACCAATTTGATAAAAATATCAAGGGGAACAAAAATAACATTTTGTGATTTATCTTAAAACATTGGCCTATCCTACCTTTAATAAATCCATTGATACTTAATTTTTGATTATTTTTATATGTCTACAATTTAATATATGATGGTTAAAAAAATTTCATGTCTCGTATGCTATCAAATACTTCAAAAAGTATTTTCTTTGTTCCAATTTTACATCATACATTATTAGGATGTAGAATGAGCCCAGGAAAAGCACAAGAGTAAAGTTTTCAAAATAAGACCTTTATGGGTTTTGTAGATGTAGAGTGAAATGTGTAATTGACAATAGATTTGTAAATGAAAATTTTTCAAATCTTGTCACATGAAAGAACTTTAGAGCCTCCTTTACTAAATCAAAATTAGATTTTTAACAAAAAGAAAGAAAAAAGCTACATGATAACTTATCAAAAGGAAGTATTTTCCTGTTTGTCGATTCACATTCGATATTAAAATAATTCAATTCCTTACATTAAAAACTGACAGTAGGAAAAACGTAAAGAATTATTTAAATATTTACAGATTTAATTCATTATATGGTATTAATAGACTACTTTCTAAAGATCATAACCAATTTATATTAAAATTTTACAATGCATTTTATAAGTGAATACACACAGAACATATTAAATATTTTCTAAATATATCAGCACTTTATTAAAATCAGTCACAAAAAAGACAGTCACACTGAAACTGGAAGCTTAATATGTAATTCAAAAGCATCATTAATGAATCTATGATATTACAAACACATATGTCAAAATACAGCAAGAATACTTGAAAAAAAAAACCCAATTAACATTTTTCCTGAATTGATAACTTGACACTAATGCACACAACATATATGAACGTATGGTTCGATAGAAATGAATAAATTTTCAACTGCAACAATACAGAATTGACAAAGATCATTAGTGATAAATGATGAAAATGACACAGGTAAAAATTGCATTTCTTTCAAATCAAACTTGCATATGATTCGTAAGTAAATCATATGCACACAAATCCAATTAAATTCTTAGAACATATGGAATAATAATGAAATTTACATGATGCAAATTCAAAGTATATTTTTATAACTTAACATCAGATACATGTTTAAGAATTACAGGTAAACATCAATACTAATTTATAATAAACATTTATGAAAATCTAAAATGATCGATATCAAAGAGTATTTGTGTTCAGACGTACATTATCCAAAATAAAGAGTAAAAATAAGCAGATGCACAGAAGGAAATTTAAAAAGTATGGAATGAAGAATGAGATGAATCAAATTTTTATTGATAAATTTCTTAGATATCAAACGAACAGTAGCGAAATGATTACGTTAATTACATTTTTCAGAAAAATATTTTCTGCTTTTCCTCTATCTAATTATAAATAAAAACCAAACCAAAATAACATTTGTGAAGTATTAAATTTTTGTTTTCCAAAAAAAAAAATTTTTTTTTAGAAAGAGTACAACTTACTTCATAGAGAGAAAAAGCTTGCAATTTGACCGACAATTGTTTGTATTAATGCTAACTAAATATATTATATTTTTAAGTCACGAGACAGTCCAAAATATACATTTCACATTAAATTAAAATCTGCCATGTTTAATGTTCTGACGTCACCGTACGTCATCAAATTTATGGATGATCTTATGTGTCATCGAAAATAATTGCTTTCAAAAAATTGTATTTTAATTTTTAATGAAATCTTTAAAATTGAGGAAGCTTTTGAAAGTAATTAAAATACGTGTATCGGAAAGTAATAAATTTTACTAATAAAAAAAAAAATAAATGGTTTTTAGCGCCCTCTGTATTAGCGCCAAAGTTGTATTAGCGGTTCTTGACGTTTGTGTTTCTTGTATAATATTTAGATAAATTTAAGTTCGAAAATGGCTGATAAAGATGCCGGTAAGTATATATAATTATTCATCTTTATATTATTGTATGATATAAATTTTGTCGGATTATTTTTTTTCAATGAAATCAAAGTAGTTTCATTAGTTATTCGTAGGGTTAGGTTTGTTCCCTAATGTTTATGTTGAATTTTGTAAGAATTGATTTAACAGTAACATCAAAAAACAAAACAGCATTGCCTTTTAAAAATTTCTCAAAATTAAAATTCTGTTTGATTTTAAATCATGTTCTTATGTTATTTTTTTACTCAAAATATAACGCAATGCTTGCACGATTGTGTGATGTGTTAGCGGAAGAATTGCCTTAAATATTTTTATTAGAATGTACGTTGTACTGTATAATTTCTTCAAAATTTTAGTTTTTTTAATAAATAGACATTACTCTTTCCGATTAGTTTGGTTTTTGTTGTCAAAAATATAATTTGAAATTAAAGGTTTTACTGTGTTTATTTAAAGCAGAACTATAATCCGTGTAGAGGTAGAATTCCCCCCTCAACAACTCTTAGTTGTTGAAAATATGGGGATTTTGGGATTTCTTCTTTATCTCAATATTGACCAAAATTTTTCTCTTGTATTTTTTACTGTGGAGAACATACAATTTACTGTTTTATGGCTTTTCCAGAAGTTAATGTTGATCATTCTATTATAACTATTTTTACTAATTTTTTTTTCATTGTGAAAAGTCTTGAGGAAAATTGTTGGTTAACTAAGGTATTAACATTTAAAAGGTTCAAAATGGCAAAATCTGTTATCAATTATGCACATCTTTAGCAACATTAATTTAAACCAAAGGTTGGGAAACGTTTTTATAACAGAGCCAGATTGTAAAAAATTGAGATCAGTGGGCCAGTTGGCAAACATGAATATGTTTTATAATAGCTACTTCTATCCATAAAGCTAAATAAAAAAAAAAGTCACGTTAATTGTTGATATTTTAGAACAAATAAAAACTTTCTTAATAAACTAAATATAAAATGGTGATTATTTGTACTAATGTGAAGAATGAAATTGTTTCTTTTGAGACAATATTTCATATTTTACTGCCTTGTTAATGTTTACATAAAACTTGTCAGTAAATGAATTGATAGAAAGCATTTTCTTTTATAGCACAAATAATGACTTCTGAATGATAAATTATTTTAATTGTATGACCTGTGACTTCAAATTAATTGAAATTGCATATATTTGTCCTTAGACTTTAAGTAAAAACTAAGTTTGTGATGTAAGGTGACAGGACAGATTGGTAATAGGAGCCATCATATGTTTTTTTTGATTTTTTTAAATATATCTTCACTTGTAGCTGTTCTGTGCAGACTATTCTTAAAAACTAATTCTTCAGTAAATTAAAATTTGGTATTAATCTTTCATATAAACGGCAGCAGTTTGGCGGTATCAGTAATGCTGACTCATCAAAACTGAAAGAAAACCATTTGAAATCTTTTGCCATGTCTTTTGACAGGCTTATTATGTGACTCCCAAAGTACTCAGTTCTAACAATAATTCTAGTTGAGAGATCGCTTTTTTTTCTATGCACATTTCTTCAGCTGCTATAAGTAATGATTTAATTTATTCATCATCAATGAATGGTTTCTTCTTGACTGACAAATGGGTAAATTCCTAATTTAGCGTACTTCTTGGCGCGTTTTTAAAATCGCGCCAAATGCGGAATTCTCAGTCTTAGTCGGAATCGAGATGGCGTTTTGACCGTTGGACAAAAAACATGTTAACTGTGAAATATAGAAAAACATGAGCTGAAGCGGTAGAAATGTTAAAGAAACGGCGAAGTTTTATCCGATAGACAAAAAATGCTTTTCACAATGCTTTCTGCGGCATTAATTAAATTAGTAATCAATTAAAAAGTAAAATAATTAAGTAATATAACTAAATAAATTAAAAGATAAACTAATTAAGTAGTATAACTAATAAATAATATATTAATAAGAAATATAATATATAGATATATAGAATTAGAATAAATCAAATATAAATAGTATAATATAATAAAATAAAAATTAATAAGAATTAAATTAAATCAAATATAAATAGTATAATATTAATAACAATTAAAATAAATGAAAGATAAATAGTATAATATTATATAATTGAGAATTAAAATTCAAATATATATAGTATAATATAATATAAATAAGAATTAAAATTCAAATATATATAGTGTAATATAAATAAGAAATAAAATTCAAATATATATAGTATAATATAAATAAGAAATAAAATTCAAATATATATAGTATAATATAAATAAGAATTAAAATATATATAATATAGCCTAGGCTAAAAATTAAATAATATATAATATAAATTAGAATAAATATATATATAATATAAATATGAATTAATATATGTATTATATAAATAAGAATTAAAATATATATAATATAAATAAGAATTAGAATATATAGAAATAGAATAAATCAATCGTCAGAATAGAAACGAGATCCCCTTTCATAGTAGGGTTACCACAAAAACAAGATTTTTACGACTTTTTTGGATGGGTTACCAAATTGGCAATTTTTCGCCTTTTTGAATTTTTTCCAAGCGCCAAGAAGTACGCTAATTTAAGATCCACCCGACCATTTGTAAGCTGAATTTAGTTGCTGCTTCATCATTATTTTTTACAAAAGAATTTTGCTGTGATGCAACAACCAGTTTAAAGTTTTCGAATTTTAACAATCATTCTCTTTCTGCAAGTTTTAAATATTTTGTCATGTGTTTTATTTAATAATGGTGATATGTTACTCTTTTGATACAACTATTATGTCATTACATATCAAACATAACTTATATTGTCATTTAATTCTGTAATAAAACAATTCACACTCCATTCTGATTTTGAAAGAAAAATATTCAAAGTTTTTTTTGGCTCTTCTTGTCTGGTCTTGAAAGTGATATGGCAAAGGTAGTAAAAAATGCAATTAAAACAATATTGCAAAGCACATAGTGTTTGACTATGTTACTGACAATACAAGCTGTTCCATTCTTTGCTTTAATGAGTGACATGCAAATACTGCTAGATGTGCTGAATATTCAAAATCTAAGTTGGTTAAGATTGACTGTGCCTTCTCCACTTGATTTACTAGCTTGGGCCAGATTGAAAACAGCCAATCAGCTATAGTTTTCCGACCTCGGATTTAAACTATTTGCAATTTTAGTCTCTCAATGTAAATTGAAGAGTAAAATACTTAAAGTGATAATTCAGCCTTACAGTAATAGAGGTAGGCTTTTTTCACTCATATAGGGCAAATACATTCTTTCCAAAAATGAAAAAAGCAAAACATCCATTAGAATTCTGAGAACATATTTTATATTGGATGTCTTTTTGAACTCATCTACAAGAAATTCAATTAGTAAAAAGAAATGAATAATCAAATAATAATAATGCACCATTTATTTAAAATGAAACAAATAAGCTTTAAAAATATAAATAAGGGATCCCTAATTATAGAATTCTGCATTTCATTCATTATTGTAACTATTAACTAGCTAGAGTACCCATTCTCTGCATGGGTGAATTTTTAAAATAAAATTCAATAATCCTACTAGCAAGTATTACATTTTTTGAATGACAGCTCACTTCAAACTGGTGCAAATCCCAAATTTTAACTTTGAATAATATTCTGCATTTTGCAAGACTTTTCATAATCTCCATTTGTAAGACTTTCGTCATCTTTTCATTCAATTTCATATTCGTGGTTGCTTAGGTCCCCCTACCCCCAAAGGAATAAATCACAATGAAAAATGTCTAATTTTTTGAAGAAAAAACCAGGGTTGGTGCAGAGTTAAAATTGAAGTGTATGGTTAAAGTCCAGTATCTGGCATTCCTGGTCAATTGTGGCAAAAACTTGGCGACTTAGTTGAAAGGTTGCCAAAGTACTTAGTTGAAAGGTTGCCAAAGTACTTAAGCAGTGATGTCATGAAGATGCTGCAAATGAAAAACTAAACAAAATTTAGGGTTCCACAACCTAAATCGCCACATTTGAATCATTATTGCACCTTAAAGTCGCCGAAGGACACCCAGTAGTTGACTTGAATAAAATATGAAGTGAAAGCAAAAAATTTTTCTCTTACTTCTAATGATTTCATGCACATCAGTATATTTTTCTTATAATTAAAAATTTGAAGGAATTGTGAAAATTTTTTCTTCAAAAGGTTTTGTAAATGAAAAGTAAGAAAAAAATATTAATGAAATTGTAACAAATTAACTCAAAGAAAATTTTTAATTGAATTGGCTGTGATTGTTTTTTATTGCAAAGTATTTTTACATCTAGAATAATTGTTAAAATCTGAAACCTAATGTCATCTTCAACATCCAATCCGTTTCTGTATTTTGTTTTTGTCGTGGCGAACAAAGCGATAGATTTTTCGTTTACATAGGTTGAAACAAATGACAGATGTTTCACAGCTCTTTTGGCAATTTTAGAATATTCTTTTCTAATGTCAATCCAGAAATGCATAATATCAACCTGACTAAATTTTAGCTTCAATTGAGTATATCAATTTGGGCATATCAATTTTTTTATTCTTTCTTTTATTGGGAGTTTGGAGATGTCGCAGTCTTGAAAAGGATTTTATATCCAAGATAATTTTTCTTTTTGAACAGGGAAATATTCAAGAAACGTTTTTTGTAGGTCTGATAAATGTTAGATAAAACTAATTTTTATCAAGATTAGCGTTAATGTTTACTGAAATATTATGTAAATAAGGAAAGCATTCTATATTATCTTTCACAATGCAATCTGCCCCAAATTTCTATTTCAAAAGAGTGGCATCAATTTTACTTTATATCTTGAAAATAGTGAAATAAGTGGGTGATTAGTCTTCTGTAACAAAGAATGGAGATTAATATGTGACCTAATGCGTCTTGATTAATGTATTTGAAGCATGTGAATGTTACGAAATTTAAGGTTTTATTTTATCCGTAAAATATTTATGTTTAATTTTACAAGCAAACTGCCTTTAAGAATTCGATCTGGTATAAAAATTAAAATTTTGCTAAAATGTTGTCACTTTGATTAAGCAAATAGTGTTCTCTTGCAGGAACCCTTGTTAAAGTTCTAGGGAATCCTAGGGTTTTGCGAAACTTAGGTTAAAGATCTCTGCTATGGAGAAAGCATTGGAAACATTTGGGGTGCAAGTCAAAATGTGTGTATTAAGGAAATGTTTTGGGCCAGTGATATTTTCTTTTTTAAAGCAGCCTTTTTTTTTTTTTTTTTTTTTTTATGAGTCATAAGATACATTTTATAAGATTGCTTTTATTGATATTTTCTTTTTAATGTATGTTTCAAGAAGTATTAATTTTGAAGACAAACTTTTTCATTCCTTATACATTTTCTAAATTATATGGTTATTTCCTTGATATTGAGTCAGAGATCAGGTTCACTGATTTTGTTAAAAAGAAATATCACATCAAAACACTTGTATGAATTATATTTTGCATTTATTTGCAAGAAAATTTCACTTACCTGTCAGACTTCTGCGCTTTCATTTTTTGTTTCCTGATTAAATTAAATTGAAAGTGGACTCATGGGCAAAGGCTGTATAACTTCACTAAATTATTTTATTTTATGATGTCTTATTATGTATAACAAATTGTCTAGTAAACAAATTTTTGTTCATTAAAATTTTTTAACACTCCACCTTGTACTTTCTCTGAGCATGACAGAAGCACATCTAACTATGACCTCCACAAGAGTTTCACGTGGCATGTAGCACTCACTATTCTTTCTAATTTCAACAACACATCAAACCTTAATAACTTCACCTTGACTTGACCATCATTATTTTCGAATGTAACAGCAAGTTCCTATATTTCAATTAAATTTCTATTAAAAACGTTTTGAAGCTCCTGTGTACCAACGCTGATCATGTTTATAATCTGAACAACCTTTTCTTCAGTTTTTCTCGCCACGTTTGGTTTAGATTGTCGTGATGAAGAATTACACCCTTTCTGTTGGCCAAAGATGAAAGTTTACGTTGAATTTCTTTATTCAAAACATCAAGTTGTGAACAGTAACAACTACCATCAACCATTCCATTTTCTTTCAGCAATTCGTAGTACGCTATACCCTTGTGGTTCCACCACCACATTATAACCTTATGTTGCACGCCAACTTTCAATGTGTACATTGGTGTCTCCCCTTTTTAAACATATGCCTTTTTTTCTTACTACGTGTTTATACACCATCCACTTTCATCTCCAGTCACCTAGTGGTTCAAAAACGGTGCCCTTTTGTGATGAGCAAGATTTGAAGAACATATCGAAATTCTGTCCATCAAATTTTTTTTGTGCTTGATTTGTGTGGCACCCAAACAGAGTTTGGACATAAAATCAAGCCTTTTAATGTGATCCAAAGCAGTTGTCTGATGAATTCCAAGCTTGAAGACCACATCTGTGGAAGTTAACGTGGGATTTGTCTTGATCATACTGCGTAGCACTCTGTCATTGACATCTGATGGCCTTCCTCATCTGGGTTCATCTTTCATAGAAAAATCTGAACAAATTTTCGTAAAACATCTTTGCATGTTTGAGCTGTTTCTGCGTCCTCTCCAAAAACGTCACACAAGGTTTTCCCCCCACCTCAATCGTGTTACTCCCTTTTTGTAACTCATACTACATACAATGTCTTTAATGCACTTTTTCTTCATTCATGTTGACAGTTTTACAAGTTTAAAAAAACTGACTGAAATACAAAGAAATATGTATGAATCATCAATCATATACTAATCTAACTGTTTAAACAGGTTTAGTCGGATCAGAATTCTTGTAAAGGATTGACAACGCATAAAAGTGAACATGTTCAAAAATGGCAAAATTTTCCCTTATGTACCTAATAATTTATTTATATATATTATTTTTGGAACTCAAGTAATTTTGCTTTTGTGAAATATATATGTAATTGCCTTCCTTTAACACGAATGTAACTGAATCCTGTATGAGACACCATTATATTTAATGTTTAGATATCTGGGAATATCTAAAAACTCATGTTTATGCTAAGCTATGTTTATATATCAAGATATGTAATTCTAAATACATTTTTCCATGTAATTTTGGAACAATATTTACTTGTTTTAAAACTTAAGACTTGTCTGCTATCATTTTACTTGGTAAATTAAACTTGGAAAATTTCTATAGTTGAGGAACGTGTAATCAATGAGGAATATAAAATATGGAAGAAGAATACCCCATTCCTATATGATTTGGTCATGACACATGCATTAGAGTGGCCTAGTCTGACAGCTCAATGGTTACCTGATGTTACCAAGTAAGATGTTTTACAAAAATTCATTTTTCATATACTTTGTATGAATAATAAATTGCTTATTTTTTTTTAAAAATAATTATTTATTTTCTTAGACCAGAAGGAAAAGATTACTCAATTCACAGACTCATTTTAGGAACACACACGTAAGTTTTATAATTGAATTTTTATTGTAGTTTCATACAGTTTTATTTTGTCTGTTTTGTAAAAGATCAATATTTCATTTAAATATACAGTTATTATATTTTATGAAATATTTAAATTGTTCATAACATTTTATATTGGTATATAAATTAAAATGCATTTAAGTGATAAAATTTTTTTATAAACTATGTAATCTAATTCTAATATTTTAGAACAACTAAAATTAACTATTCAAATTTCAATTCATTAATTTTGAAGAATTTTTTTAAAACCAACTTATAATTACTAATAATTAACATATACGTTAACTTTGTTGAGGCTTTTCAAGTCATGCTAACGTGATGTGGAAGTTTGGTGGAGGAACTCAAATATTGTCCTCGTAATTTATTCTTAGTTCAAAATTACTAGATCCATCGCCAATAGCCCATGTATTGCTTACCATGTGTAGTCTGTGTGTCCATGTCCATGTGTAGTCTGTGAGGTTAATAAAACAATTAAAACTAATTATAATCAATGAATAAAATGAAACAGCCAGTATTAAATGAAAAGAGAATTTTTTTTTTATTTTTACATCTTAAGTATCAGTTTATATGTATATTGAAAATTTGTCATTTTAAGTTTCATGCTAAAATTTATGGACTTGAATTTTAATTAAAATTATTAGTTTGAATCTCTGTAAGTAGATATTCTTAGAATTGAATGAATAATAATTACTTGTCCTTTATTTACTAATCCATTTGCTCTAAAAATAGTTAGATTTCAATTTACTTACAATGTTTTCACTTTCATAATATTCAAGATAATAAAAATAACATATTACATTCTAAATGTTTTGACATTCTGTCATTAAAAATTTGAGGACGTATAAAAAGTAAGAAGTGGACTTGTCAATAAGATTCCAGTTAGATGCTGACTAAATACAGTATCCATTCTTTAATCTAGCATTCTACAGTTCAACAAATTTTACGATCTGACACGAATCAAGACATTTGTAATTGGATTTTTTCATATGCATTCATTTTTTTGTGGACCTTAACCAACAGGTTGCAATGCAGCACTATTCACATTTCTACCCAATGTTTATCACAACTTGTTTAGCTATCATTGTACTGTATAATTTTTTCATTTGTGTTCTTTTTATCAAGACAAGAATATTTAATGTTGAGTGTTTGAATTTAATTTTGTAATTGCTGGAATGATGAAATTCTTCTACACTGATTCAGAAAGTGCATAAACACATTATATTCATGCTTAAATTTTTATTTTGAGTAATTTGTGTATGATATCTCTGTTAAAAGTGTATTGACAATCACTAATCTGGTAAAATCGTTAAGGCTGGATAAAGTGTTCCATATGTGCTTTAGATTGAACCCTATCAAGTGTGACTTTGCTTGCTTTTGAGTAGCATGAAGTATTTATTTTTCTCACATTTTTAAAGAAATGCTTTAAATTTTTACTGATAAGATTTTCAATTTTTTATTATAACTTTTATTATAACATTTCAGATCAGATGAACAGAATCATCTCTTGATTGCAAGTGTTCAGCTCCCAAGTGAAGATGCACAATTTGATGCTTCTCATTATGATAGTGAAAAAGGAGGTAAATTTGCTATGTGGTGTTTCTAGATTTATGATATTATTCACAAAATTATTTAAATATGTTTTACGAATTTTTGATTTTAAAGTTTAATTAAAATTCTATATTCAAATAAAATATTTATTTAAATACTACATTAATAGTTTTTTTTTCTTTTTCTTCACATTTTCAAGTTGTATAGTTTCGATTTTCGATGATAGGTAATTTGCTGTTTTGAAGTGTTATTCAAAGCTTTAAAATGATTTTTAAAAGATGCTTAACTTTTGTTACTGTAACTTTGTAATTTCCTAAATTTATTGGCATCAGTATATTTTATATTAAATGAGTTTTTCATGATTAAGTTGTAGTAGCTGTGAAAAACATGTAACCATTCTTGCTTACACCTTTTTGCTTTTTTAGTAATCATGACAGAAAGCTGATTTTTTAAATTCGGTGTCAGGAGATTAATTTCTTTCTTTTCTTTTTTTTTTTTTTTTTTTTTTTTTTTTACATTAGCTGTGTTACTTAAATTTAAAATGTAAGGTCCAAAATATTTAAATATTGGTAGTGCTGCCCAAACTGCAGTATGCTGGAAATAAACTCTCATTTTAAGAAATTTTTTTTCCTTATATTTCTCCATTATTTGGTGAAAAACTGCAAACATTTGTTTGAGACATTTCTTAGAAGAAATATATATATGTGTGTGTTGCAAATATCTCTTTCCTGGTTTATTAAGAAAAATGAAGAACATTTATAAATTGTTTGTTGTGTAACAATTATATTGACTAATGATAATTAAAGTATGCTTCTTATAAAAGAATATTTTAAGGTGATAGATAAGCATTGTCATGTTAACTACTTAAGAAGCTTTATTGCGGGATAATAGCCTTTGTTGCTCTATCCTATAAATCCAATCAATCAATTAAGCATTATTGCAAATTGCTTAGTTGACTTCCAATGAAAGAAGAAACTGTTAAATTCATATGTATCAATCTCTTCAAATTAGAATTTGGAGGCTTTGGATCAGTTAGTGGAAAAATTGAGATAGAAATCAAAATTAACCATGAAGGAGAAGTGAATCGTGCTCGTTTCATGCCACAAAATCCATGTATCATAGCTACAAAAACCCCGTCAAGTGATGTTTTGATTTTTGATTACACTAAACATCCATCCAAACCAGGTATGTTGAAACAATTTTTTTTCTGAAACATGATAAATCCTTCAGTAAAAGAAACTGAGCACAAAAAAAAAAATCAAAGTTCTAACATATATTTTTTTTAAAAAAAATGTTTAAAAAATGAAAATAATTTTTATTTTAAAAGCATTTTCTTCTGTAAGTTTAAAAAAGTTTGATTAATTTTATCCTTTTTTTATTACATTCCAAATTAAGGAATAATACAAAATTATTTATTTATTCACATTTTTCTAATTGATGCATGTTTATGTGTTTTTTTGCTTTCCAATTCTTTAATTTGTTCAGTTGTATGAAATAATTTATATGTTTAAATAAAAATTTAATTTTTGGCACTATTTTTCTTTGTAAATTGTTATTCTTATGTAAAAATTATTGCCAAACTTTGTCAACATGTTGCAAAATACACAATCTTCTTATTTTGCTGAATAACATTGTGAATTGTATGGTATTGAATTTATTTTGAAAATTTAATTTTATTGTTAATTCTTAGCCCTATTTAAATCTTATTAACTTTTTCTGTTTATATCAACTTTTATTAAATCTATTTTGTCAATGTGAGTGAATATTTATTAATTAAAATTCAAAAGATATGTTTTAAAATCATAAATAAAAAGGTTATAACATTTTTAATGCAAGTCTTTTTACTTGTTAATTTTGATTCATCACAATTTAAACTTTTCATTTTTTATGATAGATCCTAGTGGTGAATGTAGTCCTGATTTAAGACTTCGTGGACATCAAAAAGAAGGGTAATAGTTTCTTTTATGCATAAAGATACATGATTTTGTTTGTTCTTTTTTAGTATATATTTAGCAATTTTAAAGCCCTCAGAGGCTTACCTTCTTCAGGTAAGTATGGGCTTCACGAACCCGAGGGTCCTGAGTGATCTTTTTCTTTCACATGGGGTTTACTGTCTTTGATTAACACGGGTGACGCACCTCCGGGGGACCCTAGCGATCCTTCTCTATTTTCGACCCTCCTTGTCAACCACTTTATCTTTTTTCAACTTCACGTCTAGACCGCACTTTAATCTTGTTTGGCGCAGCATAGCCATATCTGGCTCTTGCACCAATAAACTTTACATTAATTCATTCATTCATAGCAATTTTAAAATTTCCAGTGATAATTAGCTTTTAATTCTTTTAATTATTAATTTATAATTATTTACATGTTTATTTTTCTCAAGTTAGATTTATAGAAAGTGTATTTGCATATGTTAAACACAGGCTTTTTCCTCCTTTCCAAAACTTTATTGATCTCAGAATAAAGCTAGCATTTAATTAGTATTCTGCCAACTATTTAATATGTTTAGATAAACGGAATGAAATTTTTTTTTTTTCATATGTCTTTTTATTTTGAGAGTAAGATTCCTGCATATCAGCAGGTTTCATTTATTTTTGGATTTCACTATGCTACAAAATTTCTAGAAAAATAATGTGAATAAAACGTGTTTTATTTGTTCTTCAATTTAAATATGCAATTTTTATTAAATTACTTTGGTATTTTATCTCAAAGTTTTCCCCCTAAAATTGACATTAATGGTGGCTGAAGTTGATTACTAAGTATTGGTTTTAATTAATCTGAAGTTATAAGTATTAATTTGTCTGATGAATTTCACATTCTTTCTCCCATTAATAATTCATACTTAGTGATACTATGCAGAATGTGTAGTGTTAAGGCATTTAGTGCTTGAACTTGCTACTAGTGTAACAAATGTTTAAGCAATTTGCGTTTAATGGAACTGATGACCTCACACCTTCATTGGACCATTGTTTACAGTAAAAGTTTTTTTTTAAAGAAATTATTAGATTTAAAATAACAAAAAATGAACTTTTATATCTATGATGCTTATTTGAAGGGAGGGGGGAATTATTCTAATTTCCTGTTACATTATTTGCTTCGTTTTTTATATAACAATTTATGTAAAAATTTTTTTATAGATATGGATTGTCATGGAATCCGAACTTAAATGGACACTTACTTAGTGCATCTGATGATCATGTAAGTTTCTGCATTTAATTTTTTGAAACATCCTACACTAATGTCTTGTACATTTAAACTATCAATTTTTTTCTTTGCTAAAATTTCTATTTAAAATGAATAAGTTTTATGTTATACATATGATGTAATTTAACAAAAATATCCTTATTTAGATTAATTTTACTTTACTGATCTAGTCAGTTTCATTGTGAAGTTTTATGAAAAGGGACTGTTGATTAATTTAATAATCAATTATATATTTTATATAATTTTTGTCATATATTCAGGGAAGATGTATCCATGCTTGTTGTATTATAAATATTTTATTAATCACTTATTAGTATTTTTTCTTTTCTGTTCAAAATAAATACATATTTTACAAACAATTTTGTAATTCTATTCATATTAGTAGTCAAAATTGTTACAAGTATTGAATTTATTAATTTATGATCATTTTTTATATTATGCCAAAAAAAAAAATGTCATTCTTATTCAAAATTGACTTTCTTTTCAAAAACGAGAGAGGAACTGTACTGTACAGAAAAAGAGCTTGCTTCTTTTTAATTCTTAATTTTTTTAAAATTTTCTTTTGAAACAAAAATATATGCTGAACATGTGCATCATAATCGATACAAAATATCACTCTTTATTTTCTCACCCATTTTTCGCTATTGTTTCATTTTTAGCAAGTCGTACTCCCTTATCAGTTTCATTTTGATGTAGCTGAAATCATTTCATTTTTTTTTATTTTAGCGCAAAATTAAAAATAATAGTGTTCGCGATATGGAATGCTCTGAATAATTGCTAACAAAATTCAGTCATTATCTATGTGAGCGAAAAGCAGTAAAACATGACTTCGAAACTGATATGGACTCATTTTGCAATTGGTTCTTAACTAATATACTAGAGACAGTAACTACAAACACTAGAAGCAAAAAAGTCTGGGAAAACAATTGAATGATAGTCTGGGAAAACAATTGAATGATATGAAAGCTGTCTAAGCAGTGTATGGGCAAATCAAGGAAGCCCTTTATCACAGCTCGATCAGTGTTTGGGCAAAGCTGTTAAGTGGTTAATTAAGTTATTAAAACTATTCATAAATATATATATATATACTTGACTTACAGTTAAAATTCATTTTTTGAAATTTATAATTGCTTTCAAACAAGTTAGAATAATGTGAAATTCTTAGTATATAAACACATTTGTTATAATTCATTTTTAAAAATTTTATATTCATTTTTTTATTCCAGATGTGTTATGTGTAATTTAACTACTTTTATTCTTCTAGACAATTTGTTTGTGGGATATTAATTCTACTCCTAGAGATAATAAAATAGTTGATGCGAAGACTATTTTTACAGGTCATACTGCTGTAGTTGAGGTTGGTATAAGTAATTTCTTTGTTTAGCAATTTTTTTTTTCATTTGGTTTATTTCTCTTTCTCATTTAAGTTTCCTGTTATTTATACTTTAGAATTAAAAATATATAGCACATAATGCATATTAGTAGTTGTATATAAAGTAAAAATTTAAAGTAGCATATATACAGCTCTTATAATGTTATTTTTAAGAACTTTTAAAATTTATTGTTGAAATTTGAAAAAGTTTAAATATGTGTGACAGTTAACAGACTTATGCTCACTGTATAGTTAAAATGTTACTTTACCAAAATTTCTATTTTTTAACACTGATAATTTTTTGAACTTTATGTGAATAAAATAGTCTTTTCTAATTAATTAATTCCTTTGTTCTTGATGCAAGTTTTTTTAATGTATTTCTATGTTATTGATGACATTTATTTCTCTTCTATTGTATTGTGTACTCCAGTGCTAATATGTTAGGTTGAAGGTGTGTGTCTTACAAAGCTCTTTTATTACAGATACGAAGTTCTCATTAGAGCTATAGAATTAATTTAAAACAAAATTGAGAGTTAATCAATTCACGAGAGAAAAAAAAATCCAAGTTTAATTCTATTAATGGTCATTAGCTTTACCCTGGGTACCTATGAGTGAATAACTGCGAACCACCCAATGTTGCCCATTTTGCATAGAGAAAAGTTACCTTTCTCCTCAGTGTCTTGAACTGGCCTGAAAGTTTGAGGGAGGGAAAGAAAAGTGATGGTGTTAAAAGCATCCTGATTGATCGAGCATTCTTGCGCTTATATGCTTTATTAAAGCTATGGAAAAGTGATTGGCTTTAAAGAATTTAAAGGAAAACTTTTGATTCATTGACCCTAAAAACATTTTAATTGTTTTTATTTAAAAATTAGAATAAATTGAAAGTTCCTATAGTAAGGACACAAGAAATGTAGCTATTTTAAGGTTGAAGGATTCGTGAAAGAAAAGTCAAAAATAAATTTTTTTTCAAGAAAGTTTGAGAAATAAATCTTTGGTATATGCTGTTGGAATGCTAATAATTGGATTTCCTAGCTTTATAATTATTTAGAACTCAAAGCTGAAGTTTTCATCCAATTTTAATATTGCATAAAAAGGGATATTAATGTTTTCAGTATTGTTTTTAAGCAAATTATCATTACTAATGCACATAAATATCTCTGTATCAGTGTATCTCATTTTGGAAATTGTAAATGAATTCCTTGAATTTGTTTAATTTTCAGTCTCCATTTTCCGAAGAAAAGGTTGACCATAAATATTTCGATGAGAAAAGGCATCAAATTTAATGTTTCCTTTCAATTTGTAAAGATTTAATATACACTGGGGTGCAAAACTTAAGCAGCAATGTAAATTTTAAGGAGATAGCTATGAAATTGCAGAAAAAGGGTGGTTGTGATCAGTACGATAAACACGCAATTCAGTTGAAAGATGATGCATATGTAAATGTCAAGAACAAAACATCGTAGGCGATGTGAGTGTACACCTGCTCTAGACTACAATGAAAGGAAGAACAGAGGCGCAATTAAATACATTGGCTGCAAGTGAGTTCTTTTGTGAAATATGGTTTGAAGAAATTGCCTTGACAACTTCACATGTGGAAGAATGATTGGTAAGCTGGTGGAGGGGTGTAGTTTGACCAGTGTAGCGGAAGAGTACAGAATCAACATAAGTGTCGATTCGTGTGATTGAAAAGCCTTCCAAACCATAGGTACAGCTGTTAGATAGGTTGGTGATGGCCGCCCTAAGAAAACAACTGCAGTGGATAACTGATATATCATCCTGCAAACAAAAAGAACCCGATACCAGTCAGCCAGCTCCCATTGCTCCACAACTGTGTACAAGCAACAGGGCAACAAGTGTGGTGGTTTATTGTGGCCAGATGCCTTCACAAAGGTGGCCTATTCGCATACCGTCCTGAACGCTGCATGCTTTTGAAAGTTGGCTATCGGCAGCACCATTTAGAGTGGTGTAAGGAGCATAAAAACTTGACTTCTCATCAAAGGAGTCATATCCTTTGAATGGGTGAGAGTAGTTTCAGTGCCACGAGCGATTCTCAACACAAGTTGATTTGGAGATATGTCGGGACATGGTTTCATCTTAGTAATATCACGGAAAGAGACCATTACGGTAATATTGGAGTTGTCATCTGGGAAGACATGCTGAACGGGTTCTGTAAATGGAGATTGTAATTGTAAGGAGGTGATCCTTCCCCGTGTGCGTCTGTTCCACACGGGAAAGGATCCTGGACTAGACTTTGTTTTTATGGACGACAGTGCATGGCCACACTGTATTGCTGATGTTTAGTAGCTACTGGTAAGTGAAGATATCATTTGAATGGATTAGCCAGCATTCTACTCTGATTTAAATCCCATAGAACATGTGTGGGATGCTTTGCGGCACGATTATATTCTCTGGGATACATCCAACAACAGAAACAGATGCTGATTGAGGAATGGGCAATTATTGAACAATCTGATGCTGAGTATGGAGAGACGGTGCGAAGCAACCATTGCAGTAAAGGGAGGGCATATCCCATACTAAGGAACATCTACTTGTTCTTTTTCTTGGACAGACAATCATGTGTAACGATACTATGAGTGCAATAAAGCTCTTCTTTTTTTTGTTTGATTCCAAACTTATACACATTGTATTCATTTTTGCACAACTATGCTTTCGTCATTGTTGAAGTACTAAATGCTGTCTTTCACTTCTGAATTTCACGTCTCGTATGATTTCTCATAGAGTTATGGTAAAAAAAAACTTGTTGCTTAAGTTTTGCTCCCCAGTGTACTTCGTGTGTTAGTTGTGATACATACCTGTGTGAATTTAATTGAAATAAAGTCAACTTTTTTATTTAAACTCCATTGTTATTCACAAAAACTAAGTCTGGACCATGGTACCTTGGAACAACGCATATATTTGAGGATAATTTGATTGCAGTAATAATCTCCAGTCACTGTTGAAAATAAGCTCCTTTTGTCCATTCAACATAATGCCTCTCCACACAAACACTCCAGGACCATCCCAACAATCTCTTTCTTGGATATTAATGATATGAAATCATGTCCCTTCCTTGCTCCCTATAGTGTGGAGCTGAGAATTGTAGTTCAAATGGAAATGACTTTCATCAGTAAACAGAATGTGACTCAATTGATGAGTGTGTTCTTAACGCCATTGGGCTGCTGTTAATGGTATGCAGCATTCAGGACAACGAGCTAGTAGGACACCTTGATGCAGATGTTTGACCACAGTAAAAGTGTACCTATTGTCCAATTGCTGTACACAGCTGCAGAGCAATGTTCTCTTGATCTCTGGTTCTGATCTTTTTATACTTTCAGAATGATATATTGGTCATCATTTACCATTATTTTTCTCGGCTGTCCATTGCCAACCTTTCTTAAAGTTGTACCTGTCATTTGGTAGGTCTTCCAAATCCTTGAATTTACATTTTTGTTAATTCCTAACTCTTGTGCAACACTCGTCAAACTATATGCCCCTTTTCAAGCTGACCGATCATTTTACCATGTGTTAAAAGCATCCTTCCTGACGGTTTCTTGTAGCCAGTATGAATGTTTGATTTTTTTTCATTTGTAGGGAATGTCTGGAAATGCATCCTTCCCTTTTTTTAACGTTGCCTTGGCACTGAGCACTCGCTTTCCACGCATTTGTGTGCCATGATGCCCTCTCTGATGTCATAGTGCTGATATTCGCATATGCATCACCTTTTTACTGGGTGACCTTTTCACTGCATTGGTTGTAAAAAGCCCTTTTCAACATTTTCATAGTTGTGTATGTTGAAAAATACATTTGTTGCTTAAGTTTTCACACTAGTGTAGTAGGCTTTGGTGGCTTATTTAAAAACACATTAAAAATGATCAGAATCTAAAAATCAAGTTCTTTTCCCCCAAATGTGAAGCTTTTAGTTAAGCAAGAAACAACTTTACATTTCTCATTAATAATTTTATATTAAAATTTTCTTTTTGTAATTATTTCTGTAATAATTTCATATAAGGAATTTTAAATACATGAAAATTATCCTGAAACCCAAATAATGTTTTATTTTATTTACAGTTGGCAAAATAAGAAGCAAGTTTTTAGTGGATCATAAAAAAAGAATTTTAAATATAACCTGGCCACAGGAAAAAAAAAAACAGATCTGAGAAGCACTGGTTTTTTTTGTATAGTGCCAGTACAATTTTTTGAAGGGGGAAAAAGCATATTGTTAGAATTAAAGCAATATCTTTCCAAAAATCTTTTATATTTATGTTCATTAAAAATACATAACTTATAGGTAATTTGATTTTTTTATTAATATTTTTTGTATTTTTATGTATTTAGGATGTAGCCTGGCATCTTCTGCATGAAAGCCTGTTTGGTTCTGTTGCTGATGATCAAAAACTTATGATGTATGTAAATAGACTGTTCTATGTTTAAAGAATATTTAATTTGGATAAGGAACTTATTTTAATTAAATGCTAGCAACTCTTGTGTAACAGCATTATTATAACATTGTTCGTAACTTGGGGGGGAAAAATCTGTAATCCTGTTTACCCCAACATACGAAAGAACTTGTGACATGATGAGTTTTATGTAATGAAATTCATTAACATTTGAAGTAAATAACAAAATGAAAAGACAATAGAACTTTTGTAAAATGTAAAGTATGAAAATCAAGATACTTTTGATAGAAAGCTCAAAAGAAAAACTTTTTTTTTTCAGAAAGCAAATGTCTGCATGAAATGTACTCAGTAGAGATTATTAATAATTTTCTGCCAACATATTAATTACATAAATTTAAATTAAAGGCACACATTACGATTACATTGTAAACTATAAATGGCACCACTGCATACAAATACTATTAATTTACATACAGTCGAACACATTAAATTCTCTCTTTAACTTGGGTAACGAGGATCAGTTTGTATTAAAATATTTTTGTAAAAAAATCTTCAGTTACAACCTGTTAATTTCCATAATATTTGTTTCAACCATGTATTTTGAAAGATTATTATTATATATTTTTTTAAAATCAATTTTACTATCTATGAATATGTGAGAGGGGAATAGACTTGAAAATATTCTGTGCAATGTGTACAAAATTGGAGTTAACCATTAATGATATATGATCACAAAATTGTATCTTTTGTAAATATAATTAATTCTTTAAGGTAATTTTCTGTTCGTATGCTTTATTTTGTGTTTTTTTTTCACTTCCACATTTTCCATATCTTGGATTGACTCTGGTCTCGGGATTTTTTTTTTTTTTGACTTAATGATATTTTATTACTTTTAACTGTTTATTTAATTGCTATTAAAATTTGAGATTTCTAATTGACATAAATTGTTGTCTGGAATAGATTTTGTTTTATTAACTTTTTTTTATTAATTTGTGACATAATTGTTTTTTCTACAAAATATGTATAGGTCATATGATTATAAAGTTATTCAGGTAACTGAGACATCAAAATGCTTCAAATTTGGAATTTTTTAATTTTGATTTTAAAAAATAGAGGGAGCTTTTCTGAATCCAAAGATGTATCATTTATAAGAATTGGATAAATAAAAACCTTCAAAAAATTGAATTTTAAAATTGTAAACAAAGGTGCACGCCTCCTTTTTTAAAAGGGGGTGTGGCATGATTTTGTGATATGATTTTAAAACACAATCATTTTTCTATTTTTGAAATTAATTTTAAAGTTTTAAGTTTCACGTTAACATGTTCTGTTAACTGTGACTTCACTGCATTAAAACTTGTGTTTACATTTTACTGTACACTGCTTTGCTTGATAATCTCGTTTGTATTTTGAAAATTTATTTTCGCAACCAGTACATTTACTTGTATATTTTTTTTAATTCTTCATTTTTGTCGTTCGTTTAAACTATGCCTTGCACAAAATCGTTTGGGAAATGTAGATGCTATTTCATACCAAAACAAAAAGCTGAGGAAATATTGGATGCCAAAACTAATAATGCCTCTTCTTTGAAAAAGAAAATTGATAGTGCTGCAATAACTGTAAGTGATGCTGTTTTCGATGATCGCAGTATTGTGAATATTATTATTCTGATGAATATTATTTCTCAATTATTAAAGAATATAGCTAAATGCAAATTCTGTAATCAATTAGATTCACTTGTCATTAGTGAAGATTCTGGATCTCACAGAGGATTAAGTGTGAATTTAGTTTTACAGTGCATTTACTGTGGGCAAGCTACTAGCGCAGTGTCATCTGATATGACAAATGGATTTGATGACATTAATGTTAGATTGGCCTATGGTATGCGCTGTATAGGAAAAGGTAACAGTACAGCGAAGACATTTTGTGCAATTATGAATTTACCACCACCTCTTGCAAAATTTGAATGTTATAATGTTATACTCTTGCGTAGCCTGATAAAGGTGAGTTGCGAATCAATGAGAAATGCTGTAGAAGATACTGTGAAGAATAATAACAGCAACAGGGATATCACAGCAGCTTTTGATGGTAGTTGGCTGCAACACGGCTACACATCCTTGAATGGAATCGTATCTGCTACATGTCTTGAGGACTGGAAAAGTCTTAGATTTCGAATGCCTTAGCAAATACTGCTTCAAATGTAAAAATAGAAATAATAAGGACCACACGTGCGAGAAAAATTTTGAAGGTTTCAGTGGGGGAATGGAATCAGACGTATTTTAAAAATATTTCAATGTTCTGAAAGATTGAGTAATATTAGGTATGTGAATTACCTTGGAGATGGTGATTCCAAAGCCTTCAACACAATATCGAAAGCAAAAGTTTACAGAGATGATGCAGAGGTAAAAAAATTGGAATGCATTGGACACGTGTAGAAACGAATGGGTGGTAGATTGCGAGCTTTGAGAAGTACTATGAAATCTCTTAAGCTTTCTGATGGCAAAAGTATTACTGGCCGCGGAAGGCTTACAGATAATGCAATTCTTCTTTTGCAGAGATATTATGGCTTGGCTATTCGTCGAAACATAAGACATCCCATATCTGATATGGCAAAAGCTGTATGGTCAGTTTATTTCCATAAACTATCTACAGATTATAACCCACAGCATGGATTATGCCCGCTTGGATACATCGTGTGGGTATAATAAAGCTTTATTGTTGGGAAAGACTTATTTACATAAACATTCACTTCCTGAATCTGCTTCTTGTCATAAAACCTATATTCAAATCTTTAAGTGATAAGAAATTGTTAGAGAGGTGTATTCATGGTAAAACTCAAAACCCTAATGAAAGTTTCAACCATTGTATATGGGAATGTTTATCCAAAACAACCTTTATGTGCATAACAACAATTAAAATAGGTGTAATGGATGCAGTAATATCCTTCAATGATGGTGCTCAAAGTAGGTTGAAGGTATTAGCAGAAATGGGAGTAAAGCTTGGCTATTATATGAGAAAGGCATTACGAAACATCGACAATAAAAGAGTTGGCGAAGCAGAAATAATAATTCAGAAAGCTGCTAAAGAAGCTAGAATTAAAAACAAAATTCAAAAGCAAAATAATTTGGAGCAATCTATTCAGTTAGATTATAGTGCTGGATTATTTTAGAAATTGCAGACAATACCATTCGCGTTTCCTCGAAATTGGTTTTTATGGAGGTATGATAAGATTCAGGTACACTTTTCTTCAAATATATTTATGTTGCATGCATTATAAAATATAAATCTTTCTTGGGGATGTAATTTAATAAAAATATTGATAGGTACATGTGTAAAACATTTGTATTTTGTGTGGAAGATTATGTGAATTGTCGATGACATAAATATGAAGTAAACATAGTTATTCAAATTGCTTCTAAATAAACTAGAATTTAAAATTCCAAAACTATTAATTGATAAAATGATGTTGAAGTATCCAATTATACATAATAGAGGTCTGGATTGCATTAAAAATAATATATAAATTATAGTGAAAAATATCTTTATTTGAGTTTTTCTCAAAATGTGTTTTTTTAGGATTCAGGTACACTTTTCTCAAATTCTACTTTATGAAGCTCATAATTTACACATTATGAAATGAATCTATTTTCTACAGAGTGAACTTAATGTTTTTGTAATAAATGCTACCAAATTTTAGATATAGCAAAATATTTGTGTAAAAATTGTAGCAAATTTGAATCATAAATTTTAAAATTTTTTAAAATTTTACTAAATTTAATTTTTGAAATTTTCATGAAGTTCAGTATATAGAATGGTATGTTTTTTAGTACCCTGCAAATTTTTAAAACTGTAAATGCAGTAGAATTTTTGTAAGATGTACCTAAAGGCAAGTACATAACTTAATATTGTAAACAGGGCTATTGTTTATTATTTGCACATACATAATTACTTAAGCTTGTAAATATATTTTTCTTCATATACACAGGTACATAAATATATAGATATTCCATTGTAAAAATTTGATTTCAATAGCTTTTAATTTTGAAAAGTTAGGATCCTTTAAATATTGCTTAAAATCAGCTCCTTTTTTCTTGTCAAAGGTGTCTCAGTTGTTGGTATTTAATGTATTGAATTTTTTTTTCAATGATTTATGAATATTTTCATTTTGTTACTTAACTATACAGAAGGAAAGTTGGCACTATGAAAATGATTTAATTCCACAATTAATTCTAAGCCTTAATGTGCATTTTATTAAGGTCTTTTCATTCATTTTATTATTCAATAGTATGAATATATAATTTATGAGAATAAAATTGGCCGGCGGTTTTCTTCAAGTTGTGGGTTCGAGCCTTGATGACTCTAAAAATCCACCGTGTACCTGGAACTGATGCATGTTTAATCTGTCAAGGCTCTAAGTCCTCACTTTGGTTTGGTGTGGAAGTTAGGAGAAGAAGGTGCCAACTCACAGATGTCATCCTTGTCACTTGACCGAGGTTCAAAATTACAAAGTCCATTGCCAATAACCCTCGTGTTGCTTCTAGTGCAGTGTTAATATAACCCATCAATTAATAAAATTATTCTTTTATGTTTAATTGCATATATATATTCAAGAATATATGTATGCAAAAATTAAGTAGAGATTTTTAAAATGATAATGTGAAATTTTTTTGAAAGAAATATTTTTACGAAATATTTGGCATAATAAATATTAATTACAAAATAATTCATTATATCATCTGTGAACCCTTCATATTTTTAATGATGGAGTTGCTTCTCCTCTACAATTATATATACCATCTTAATTGCATGAAATTCAATATACTATATAAAACTATAAATATTGTCTTAATTTCAGATGGGATACTCGTTCCAACAATACAAGCAAACCAAGTCATACTGTAGATGCTCATACTGCTGAAGTAAATTGCTTGTCATTTAACCCATACAGTGAATTCATTTTAGCTACTGGTTCTGCTGACAAGGTAATCATTTTGAAAATACATTTTACACTAAATTGCCATATTGTCACTTTATTATATTTTGAATTATATAAATTCTCTTGGTAAAGAAAAGCAATTTCTTTTTCAGAAATATTTTTAAAATTTGTTGTTAGACATTTTATTTAAACAAATTTAATTCTTTCCCACCAATAGTTATAAAAAAAGAATTCATTTAAAACGGAAAAATAAACACCACTAATTTTGTATGTTCAGTTCAGTCTTGTGTTTACTTTTAAACAGCATTTGTTATTCTTATGCATATAAGCATAAGTAACTTTGAGATTTCTAATTACATCTTTATTATGTGTAATAACTGTATAAGTAGGCTGTTGTGTTGTCTATTATTCACATTTTGGAAATTGCTGTTATGCAGCATATCAATCGATGACTTTCTTCAAAATATGTAGAAATTTTTTACTTATCTTCATTTACCAATATTCAGGTTATATTTCACATTGCTTGTGTTTTACAAATGTAGATTTGTAAAAATACTTGAAAATAAATTTATATATGTATTATAAAATGCATATTGTTGCAGACTGTGGCTCTTTGGGATCTGCGTAATTTGAAATTAAAGCTGCATTCCTTTGAGTCTCACAAAGATGAAATCTTCCAAGTCCAGTGGTCGCCACATAATGAAACTATCCTTGCATCTAGTGGTACTGACAGGCGATTACATGTCTGGGATCTGAGTAAAATTGGAGAAGAACAATCTCCTGAAGATGCAGAAGATGGACCTCCTGAATTACTGGTATGGTTTAGTTATTATTATTTTTGTTTATGTATGATAAGTAACATATTCATTCTAAGTAATATCGGCTAATTTACGCATTCTCCCCCTTCCATGTCTGTACCTAATCATTTATAAATGAATTAAAAAAAAAAAATTTTTTTTAATGCTTTTCATTCATTTTTTTTTTTTTTTTTTTGTAAGATAATTATTCCCTTTGTCTATGTTGGCTCTCTGCTTTTTAATCCAGAAAACATCATCTGATAAGTATCCTGATACAAATGTTTATGCACAATATCATGCTTGTTCAATGACCGTTATAGGCAAGTGTTGTGGTCACGAACTTGCTGGCGTTTTTTCTGTCATTTGTGGGTTCAAGTCCTGATGCACGTTAAATCTGTTGAGGTTCCAAGTCTTCTTATTAGTTTGGTGTTCATCCTTGTCACTTGACTGATGTTCAAAATTATGAGATGTCACTCATAGTCCTTGTGATGCTTCCAAGTGCAAAATTCTTGTCATAAAGAAAAAAGCAAAATTATATTACACACTAGCTGTACGCATTGTTGTGGCTCAGTCTGTTAATTGAAAAGAATAGAGCTTGTCCATCCAGCCAATTGTGAATCTTATAATGGGCATAATTTTCTTTAATGGATAGTCTGGTTTAATTACAGAGATTTAATCTTAATAGTAACTTAAATGCAAAAATACATAAATAGGTTCATGCAGTCCATAAAATATTAATAAACATAGAGAAATGATAAACGGCCCAAAACTGTTAAAAAAATTACATTAATTTAAATTTAAAAAAAAAAAAAACAGTTAAAATATATACATATTTTTTACTGCAAGTCACGTACCATTACACAGCTTTGGCTGGTTGATATTTCGCAACATAATTGGCACGCTAAATTTCAACTGCAGCATGTGGGATGGCATTCTTTCAGAACATTTAAAGATTCAATGCGACAATGAAATGGTTTGCAAATCACAGAAATATATAAGAAATAATCATAAGCAAAAATTATATAAATACAAATCACAAAAATAATTATAATAATAAATTAAATACATATATAATATATAAATAGGTTCATGTAGTTCATAAAATAGTAGCAAACCAAAATAAATGCATATCACAAAAATATATAAGTAACAATCATAAGCAAAAATTAATTAAATAAAAATCACAAAAATAAATAGGAAATAATCATAATAAATTAAATGCAAAAATACATAAATATATGTGCATGTGGCTATCCTCTTTTTTACAACCTTTTTCTGAATTCCGGTGTGTGTGTGTGTCATCAAATTTTCGATCGTTAATTTAACCAACTTCCCATCAAGCTAGAGCTTTGAAATTTTGGGAATCGTTCGTACTCGCCTAACAATGCAATATTTAGACGTTTGCGATAAGTTTTAACTAATATTTCAATAATTTTAATAAGTCAAAATATTCTTTCCTCTCGGTGCTTTTAGGATTGAAGAAAAAATTTCTTTCCCCCTCTGGGAGTACCGGGCACTCCCCACGCAGCATGAAGTATCGTAAACCTTTTGTACTCACAAAGGGGAGATACTATCTCCCCTTTACTATCTCCGAGATAGTAAGGGTTGCTGACTTTTTGTCAGTAATCATTCGCAAGAAAGAAAGTTTCCAATATTTGGCGCCAAGTCTTATCACAATAATTTTTTTTTGAATTCTGGTTCCCATTCTTTTTTAATAGAATGACTTACAAACTTTCAAATGCATGTTTTGATTTTATGAGTATTATGAATTTTTTAATACTCTCACAAATGTCTCTTTTTAAGTAAATTTTAAAGTTAAAAATAACTAACAGTTTTAACTAATATTTCAATAATTTTCTCTAATAAACTTTGCCACCATATAAAAACATTGTTTTTAAAAACGTTGGTTTTTATATCAAATTATTGCCATTCCATTGAGTACATCCAGCAACGCACAGACCCAAACACTGCATGTTTTACCATGAAATCCATCAATGATTTCAACTTCTGCCTGAAAACACTTGGGTGGTGTCATGGCGATTCCTGGTGTCTCAGGAAGTAAAAGTTGTTGGATATCATCCCAAGCTGGTTTGCATGTGAATGTGATGAATAAGTCTGGACACCCATAGAGACAAACATATGCAATTGCATCTTGAACATACTCATGCATTTGTCGCGGACTACCTGTATATGAAGATGGCAAAATGGTTATGCTTTGATTCTGCAGTATATCCAGCAAGCAAAGTATTTAATGGCACTGGTGGTTCTCTAAGTTGAGGCAGTTTAATTTTTCCAGCAGCACAACACATTCCTTTTGTTTCTCCGCTAAATTTCAGAGCCTTGCAATAAGGACACATTACCGTCATAGTGCCAATAAGAACATGCCAGCTCAAACTATATTCTTCACCTGGGTTGTACCGACATGCAAGGCGATTGTAAGGCTGATATGGTTTTCCTTGTTGACGTCTTTCAGCCATTTGGAGCCTATTGTGTTCTCTTTGTTGAGAACGGAGCACATTTGATGTTGCAGAACGTGACTGCCGTACTCGCAAACGTGCATCCTCAAGTCTAGCTGCATGTTGCTCTGCTGCTCCCTCAGCATGTATTTGAGCCATTCTTTGTCGACTTTGCTCGTTCTCTGTTGCCCGTTCTTCCTCAGTTTAACGAGCAATTACTCGTCACACTGATTTTGCTTTGCAAGTATTGCAACCTAAGTTATGTACTGAAGCTGAATGACTGCAATTAAAAAGAAGAAAGAAGGTTCAGACTAAAACATATAAAATTGCAAAACATTTAAAAAAGGGAAAAAACAGGAACAAAAAGGGGAGGGGGAAATAAAAATACTAAAGAAATATTTAACTTCAAACCGTAAATCGATCAATACAGCTCAATAGCGATGCAATGGGAAACAGAACATTTCATTCCACTTGAACAAGGCACTCCAAAGAGGCCAACTTCACTATATAGTTTGAATTCAAATGAAAATTAATTTGACAGAACAGAATTCTCACTAATTTCACTGAGAAATAAAAACAATTAAAAAACTAAATGAAGAACAATGAAAAAATAAAATATTCTCACACATAATCAACACTATCATAAAAGACACAGCTCAATAGCAATGCAATGTATCACAAATAATTCGATATAAAAACCAACGTTTTTAAAAACAACGTTTTTATATGGTGGCAAAGTTTATTAAAGAAAATTATTGAAATATTAGTTAAAACTGTTGGTTATTTTTAACTTAAAATTTACTAAAAAAGAGATATTTGTGAGCGTATTAAAAAATTCATAATACTCATAAAATCAAAACATGCATTTGAAAATTTGTAAGTCATTCTATTAAAAAAAATGGGAACCAGAATTCAGAAAAAATTATTGTGATAAGACA
>BMAW01022330.1:258042-364711 GCA_019974015.1 Nephila pilipes
CAGAGGGGGAAAATTTTTTTTTCCTCAATCCTAAAAGCGCCGAGAGGAAAGAATATTTTGACTTATTAAAATTATTGAAATATTAGTTAAAACTTGTCGCAAACGTCTAAATATTGCATTGTTAGGCCAGTACGAACGATTCCCAAAATTTCAAAGCTCTAGCTTGATGGGAAGTTGGTTAAATTAACGATCGAAAATTTGATGACACACACACTCACACACACCAAGTGAAATTCAGAAAAACGTTGTAATAATTAAAGTGACTGTCTACTTTCAAAATGTAACAGATAACTGGAAGTATCATTAATGACGCGAGTAACATAACACTATCAAAATACAATACTAAAGTTAATTGCAATAAGAAGAACTGAACTATCCTTATCAGTGTGAAGTTTTGATTTGTAAAAATATTAATAAAGAAACAAATAAATTCTGCTTGAAATTACTGAAAAAGTAAGTTGTAAAACAAAATCGTAAACATCCCACGATAATACTATCCGAATGTTGCCAAAATTACAAAATGAAATTTTAGTTGTTAAAAGAATAATCATTAAAAAAATGATTTATTCGAAAAACAAACCTACTTAAGTATCAAAGAACAAAAAATAGATAAATATTCCAATGGATAATGGTAATTATAGTAAAAATACGTAATAATCCCGAAAAAATTGTGTAAAGTATAAATTTTCGCATTCAGAGTGGAACGTGACGTCATAACACCGAAAAATCACTTAAAAATTAAATTTCAAAAAATTTAGAGTGAATTACGAAATGCTAAGTACATAAAAGCTCATCCAAATTAAAATGCAACGTTATGTCAAAATTTCTGATCAAATGCTCCAGTAGTTTCGGAGATTTGCGGCTTTGAACAAACACACATTACATTTTTATTTATATAGATTTGTAAAATTTTTTTTTAATAGTCTGTTGTATTTTCATTGAACATAAAGAAATTATTTTTAAAAAATCGATATTTAATGTTATCTGCTTATTTGCTTGTGGATGTTCCTCTCAGGGTCTGTTCTTCGCGTAAGTACAGACGTAACTTACCTGAAGTATCCTAGTGACCTTTTTCTTTCCCAAGGGGTTTACTGTCTTTGGTAAATATGGGTGCCACATCCCCAGGCTACTCTATTTTCGATCCATCTAGATAGGCAACTATTTTTTTTCTTCCATTTTTTTTAAATATCTTGATTAAGTTATTATTTGGCATAGCTTAGCCATACCTGGCTCCTGTGCTATTAAATTCTATCATCACTCACTGCTTGTGGAAGTTGACACTTTGCAAGTGTGAAGTTTTTTTTTATCAATGCCTAAAGAACTAAAATTGTGGGTGTATAATTAAATTATTAATTTTTTGACTTAAAAATAGTTTACCCTTATGTTATTTCAAATTTTATTGTTTAATGAAAGTTTTGATTCTCTTACCAAATTAATTTTGGATACATAAAACTTCATATGTATATCATATAAATTAAAGTAAGAACTTGAATTTTATTCATGTAAAAATATGATTTTACTGAAGTATTCTCAATAATGGACAAAATAAACTACTAATATTGTCATAAAGTGAATGATTTTGATATTAATTCTATTAAGTTTCATAATTTTAAAGAAGTGTAATTTTTAAAAATATGAAATATTCATATGCGAGTGAGAATTACTCAATTTTTAGTTACATATCACTGTTAAGAAAATGTGTGAAATTTTGCAATAAAATAATTTGAAAAATTTTATATTCATTTGACAGTTCATTCATGGTGGGCATACTGCTAAAATATCAGATTTTTCGTGGAATCCTAATGAACCTTGGGTTATTTGCTCAGTATCTGAAGATAATATTATGCAAGTTTGGCAAATGGTAAGTAATTCTATTGATTGTTTGAAAGATGTTTTTGGAATGAATTCAATTTTTTCATCGGTACATGCAAGATATGAAATAATATCAAATATTGGTTGTGGTGAATCGTATGTGAGCTATGAAAGAGAAATTTGTTCTTAAACAAATTACTTTTCATTTTTAATATTACACATTTTCTATTTAAAATTTAATAATTTGCCATTAATGTAACAATATTTCTCATGAATCATTTTATTCAAACTTTAGTTTATGACCAAGGACATAGAACAAGTGTTGTCAAAAATGAAAAATATCTAGATACCAAAATTTCAAAAGTAAAATCTTAAAAAAATAATAAAAGTTTTTACCTGGTATATATGGTTAAAAGTAAATAAGTAATGAAATGTATTCAAATAATTTCTAAATCAATTTACTTATTTAAGTAGCGTTTTAAGAAATGTATGCATAGCATTCTTTTATTTTAAGTTTGAATTTAATTGGTATTTTTCTTTCTAGGCTGAAAATATTTACAATGATGAAGAACCAGAGACTCTTGCCACAGATCTAGAGCCTACAACAACATAAGTTCTATAAAAACTGTTTGAATTCATTTTTTATTTATCTTTTTAAATTCATTCTTAAAAAGATATTTTAAAAGCATCGCTCATCTGTATTTGAATTTGAAACTTTATCTCGTAAAGTGTATACCAATTTGATAATAAACATTTTTCTATTAACTGTCTTCAGGCTTCTTTACACAATATTTTTTGAAAAAGAGCATGCAGTTTTGAGAAGCTAAGTCTATTCAATCACCTATAATTTATATCCAGCTCATATAGCTGCTAATGATTCATTTTTTAAGTAACTCAATTTTATTCAAATTGTGAAACCATAAGTACCCCAAAATGTTTCTAGAACATGCATATGTTTTTTTTTTACTTGAGTAAATTATATCTTGTTATAGCATATATTTTAATCTGAATATTTGGTTAACTCATTTATTTTTAATACTGTTTGTAAGGCTACAAAAATGATCATATAAATTCATTTTTTTATGTAACATTCACTGTCTGTTTAAAATAAGTGAATAGTTTCGATGATGATATAATAATTCTAAAGAGATATTTATTTCCATTACTATACTATACTTCCAATTACTATACTTGCCAACTAATCTAAAAATTTCAGGACCCAAATTTATTATGAATGGAAGGTAGTGCAACCAAAAGTGCCTATGATAAAAACACAATAAATACAGTTAATTTGACCCAATGTTCAAAATTGAAAATTTTCAGTTGAGGAAATGAGTTGGTGTAAATAATATGGAGATATATTGTTTATATGGAACAGCATTTCCCATACTGTGGATTGCGAGTCAGTTTTTAGTGGGTCACAACAAGATTTAGAATGTATATATATTTTCTTCCAATTTACAAAAATGTAGTGTGGACTTTAAAATCATAAAGCCACATGTTCATAACATAACAAAAAAATAGCCCAATATGCTAACATACAACTTGTGTTGAATGACAAAATATAGAAACAAGTGACTTTTTGATGTGCAGATAATGTATATAAATAATAAGCCTTTTGTGCTCGATACATCTGTTACTCCACCATGCTACATTTTCATGTAATACCTCAGACCTAGCTAATCAGAAATTCTTTTGCTATCAATGTTTGGTTCAGTTTGTGTAAGTTATAATTTTGAAGTGGTTCATTATCATTTGTGTTACCTGTGTTTTATTTCCTCATCAATTTTATTGCGGATAAATGGTTGATAAAGAAGATGCCATAGATGAAAGCAAACCTTCAAGCTAAAATTAAAGGAACCAAAATGAAGTATGATTCCGACTACTTATCTTAAGGGTGTTCACTGCATAAAGATAATCCCAAACCTGAGTAAGTTATTTGCAATGAAATACTAGCAAACGAAAGTATGCATCCAAGTAAATTATGTAGGCACATGGAGACTAAGCATCCTGATGTAAAAATTAATTAGTTTGACATAGTTCCTTGAATGTGTTTCATAAGAAAGCTAGAAGATTTGAAAATTATATTGCAAATTGAGTGAAAATGAAGATCCTAAATTAAATGAAGTATAAGGGATTTGCATCCGATATGCTTTATGCAATGTCATACATGTTGATTTTTATTATTGACTATCTATTAACTGTCGGTTCGACTGGGTTGAATGTGGATTTCTGATGCATAAGATGTGAATTGTATAAGGCAACTTTGTTTTTAACAGACAGAGCTTTGATTGCTTCCTGTATCTTTTTGTTAGTTAGTATTGAATGGTAATATTAATGACAATAATTTGTATTTTAAATAAAGGAATTCTATTTTCGACCTTCTTTCTTGTCAACCAATTTTTCCTTCCATCTTTTTTTGTGTCTAGATCATATTTACGCATGGTTTGGTGCAGGTAGCCAAATTTGGCTCTTGTGTCATAAACCTACTTTCACTCACTCATTGTCAAGATAAAGGCATTCAATATGATCATGTTTTTTAATACTGTAGTAAATTTTACCTGTACTTTTATTATGCAAGTGTATTTGAAAAAATTATATATCACATTTTTCAATATAGTAATCCTTATATATATTGAAAAAGTTTACTAACATTAAGGCATTACTTTTTTTTTTAATTAAAATCTTAGGAAGAGGTCATAATTTTTTTTTAATACAGATGTTTTTTGGAAGAAGTTAATTATTGACAATTATATTTTATTCAAAAATTACAGGAAATTTTATCCTTATGTCAAATAATTCAAAAGGGCTTTACTGCAGCATTCCATCGAAAAAGTTAATAATTAACAGTGGTTTGCTGCAAATAAAACATTTGATATACAAATTTTCTGAAATCCTTTATAACGGATAACAGTATGAGTTATTAAAAAAAAAAAAAAATGCTAACAATACATTGTTGAATATATGAAGTATGGCTTTATTTCATCACCAGTATATAGTTCTTTACCTATGTGTCTTCTAAGTAAAAAAAACTATCTCAAATTATTCAATAAAATCTTCAAAGCTTAATGAACATTTAATAAAAGTCCACAGTGTCATGAAAGATAAAGATTTAAAGTTTTTTCAAACAGTCAAAGAAAAATATTTGAAAACACCCTCGCTGCAACAACTCATAGGGACAACATCTGAGCAAGATAACAAAGGACTACATGCTCCAACATTTTTTTATTGATTGCAAAGTCCGGAGAGCTACTATTGATGATGAACTTATTTTACCAGCTGTAGGTGTTGACTGCTTTCCCGTCTTCCTATTTGGTACAACGTGGATTCACAGAGCCATTATGAACCTCATCACAAATATAGAAAAGTGACCAGAAATTGTGCTTGTGGGGATTTGTGATTGGTACTCACAAACATTGAACCGGATATAAATACACTCATATCGTCTCATCAAGTTCATCCAAGTCATTAATTTAATTTAAATTTGATTTTAAACAAAAGTTATAATTTCAATAAATACTTCTTCAACAAAATATTTTATACTATGCATTTATGTAGCTTTTTCATTTGGGGTACGTGTTTAAAAAAGGGTCCATGGATCATAAAAGTTTGGGAACCACTGTTCTAGGATGAAGTGGATTGCCAAGTTCGAAAGTTTGAGAACCCCTGATATAGAACATCTGAATATAAAGTACATAGGACATACAGCTTTTGTTTAAAATTGGTCTTATGATAATTACCAAAAATAATAAAATTATCTTAGAATAGCTTAGCAAATCATCAACACAAACTGGTACCAGTTATTATTTAGTAGATTTTGATAAAATAAGGCTTCTGAAGAAATAAGGTTCTTTTTTCACCAGCAAAAACTACAGGTTATTAATACCAGCAAGATGTTCAAGTTGAAATTTTTATGTGTAATGATACTTTTGAAGTATATGAAATACAATATTTGATTTGACACCTTTTATATTTACATTTATTTTCCATATACTATTTTACACAGTCTTAGCAACAATATTCCCATGTCAAATTATTTTATATTTTAAGAATCTGAAACACATACAGTCTTATAATTACATTGTCAAATAGCTTATAATTAATCTTGTAAATAAAAATAACAGTGAACTTTAAAAAATATTTTTAAAAATACTTTTTTATTTAGCCCAACAAAAATACAACCAGTGTATAAAATTAATTGCAATATTCCCAGTAATTAATAAATAAATGCATACAAATTTCAGCATCAAAATTAGAGCTTCTCTAATAAGATAGCTGAAGCACCACCGCCTCCATTACAAACAGCAGCTATACCTTTTTGCTCAGGAGAAAGACTCTCAATCAGACGGAATACTATTCGAGCACCAGACATTCTAAAAATAAAACAATAATCATTGATCAAAAGTGACTTGCAAAGTAACAGTTGTTTTCTACAAATATATAGAACTACATATGGTGTATAAATGATAACATATTATTTTACACACAAATACAGAGGTTCCAAAAATGATCTCTTTGGGTTAATGAGATTTTATATTTCTAACATGTATTCTATGAGTAACCCCAGTAAATTATACGTCCAACTGTGACACGTACGTTAAACTCCAATAACTTCATCAGTTACGAGTTCTGGATGATACTAAAAGGAAATGGACTAGATAAGAGCTTTTTTCATGTTTTGTAAGAAAAAAGGGCATATATTCCACTACTACCATACAGGACCATAAATATGTAGATGATGTCTTGCAATTTCTGAAATGAAAACTGAATGTTTGAAGACTATTTTAACCCATATGTTCATGTGCTTTTAGTAATTTCTTAAAAATTCTCTAAAAAGTTAAGGACTAATATAAATGAATATATGCATTATTTACAAAATGAAAAACTTGTAATAAATAAAGCAAACATATGTTTACAAAACTGAGTGCACAAATAAAATATATTTAAATACAGTACATTTAATATACAGTGTGTGAAAGAATAGCAAACTATTTAAATTTCGTACTGAGAGTTTTATATTGTTAAAGAATATTTTGCAGTAAAAATCTACACACACATATTTTTTTAGATAATTTAAAAAAATTTCATACATTAAGTGGAAATAATCCAATACAGAATGTTGTTCTATGGAATACAAAACCATTTATTTTAAGGAGGAAAACGCTAGACAAAATGTATTAAGCGCAGAAAATTTTATCATGGGGAAACATTGTTACAATGTTGTTCAAAAATGCTTTCTTTTTACTTCACCTTTTAGATGAAAAACATGGAGAACAAATAATATTTACTGAATTCCATGGTTTACTGAGAAAGTTTTGCTGATAGTACTTTGGTATAATCTGTAGATATACTAAATAATCTATGGATATGCTTTGAGTGTTTCCTGATAGCCAATGACAGCAATAAATAATAAAATGTTTTATATTTTATTACATATTAGTTTAATATTAATTTTCACTATCTCGAGTTTCCTCTCAAAATAAATTTTGAGTTCACGAATTACAATTTCAATATTAAATTTATAGTTATATTTTGAGATAAGAGAAGAAATATTCTACTTAGTATACAGTATTCAAATGTGATGTAAATAAACTCTGTTATTATCCTAATTCCATGTTGTTTATTAGATTTTTCCATGATGCTGAATATAATTGCATCTTTTGGTTCAACCAATAAGAAATATCATCTTTGGCACTTATGAAGCAGTTACAATACAAAACCAAAGTTTGTTAACAAACTTGAATTCCAGTTAGAACATAGCTAACGAAATGTTTTCATTACAATAAACTGCAATGTCATGCCAAATGCAATTGCCTGATAATCAACAATTATATAATGAAAATTTTACAAATAATATGTGCTAGTCACAAATCAAAAAACATAGTTGCAGCTAGCTCTATTCATAAGCCTTCTTAAACACTTATCACAATTATATAAAAAGAAAAAAAAAGGATAAAATTACATGAATTAGCATTATTTTTATTTTAACGAAACACAAACATTTTCCCATGCAGATGAAAGAGAATATTAAATAAAAGTAAATTTACCCTAATGGATGCCCCAGACTTACAGCACCTCCATGGACATTCACTTTCTCTGGATCTAGATTCAACATTTTGATATTAGCCAAACCAGCAACACTGAAAGCTTCATTTATTTCCCATAATGCAATGTCATTTTTATCCACATTAGCCTTACTCAAAATCTGAAATTAACAATCACATAAGAATTAAAGTAAATTTTACACTGTTTTCTTGCATTTTATAGATTAATATTTGATTCAGTTTTAATAATACTGATCCAATAAGTTCAATAAATTGTAGGATGATAGTATAAATCTTTCATAAATTAATAATCATTTAAAATAACAGCTAACACTCTCTTCTAAGACTGAAATAGATGAAAGAACTAATATTTCTCATCAAATTAAAAAAAAAGTGATTTGATCTAAGTTTAATTAATGATGCATTGGTTAACATTAAAGGCCATGCGTAATGGATAAAGTAATTTTGAACCATAATTCAAGCAAAAATGTTCAAGGTTATTTCACATAATAATTGAATAAAACAAGCAACTACTTGCCATTACATAAGATGATATTTTGTGGGATATGATTTGAGCATTTAGCCTCATACTAATGACTGTTTTTCAAAGGTCCTTAAAAGCAGGTGGAAGTTAATGTCTTATGTAAATTAATTCACACATAAAATATTTATGTTCCCTTAAAATTATATTACTACAATACCAAAAGTCAGTAAAATATACTGTAAGTTTTGAATCTCTGGTTTAGTAAGCAGAGATGAAAATAAAATTTACTTTTGGAATTGCATAAGCTGGAGCAATAGGAAAGTCTTGAGGGTCAACAGCAGCATCAGCAAAACCTGAAATTAAAAGAATGAAATCAATGACATACATATATGCTGCAATGACAGGGGTAAATAAATCAAAATAATTGTAAATGAATTATTTGGAAGAATAATCAAAACTTTCAAATAGTTTTATTTTAAAATATTATATACAAAGTCTGTCAATGAAGTAATGGGACTGGCTCAAAAAGAATATTTATTAAAAATTTATGACAAATCTATTGTTTTGTCTCCAACATATTCCTCTTTGATACATGGACCCATTCTTTTTACTACTAATCAAAAGTGAGTTATATTTTCTGATAACTGTTAATATTTTCTTCGGAACAGCCTTCAAAAACTCAAAATGGATTCCTTTTAGCACAGATTTTATTTTAGAGAAAAAGTCATAAGATGCTAAATCATTGAAATATGAAGAATATTTCAATTTTACAATCTGTTTGTTTTTTAACCAAAAAAATTGTTTCACGTAGAGCATTGTGTGCGAAGAACATTTTTTTCAAATGCTGTTCCTCAGTATAATCAAAATTTCTTTGTAGTAATACTGGTTAACTGTCTTGCCCACTGGTACCCAATTTTTTCACATTTTTGTCGGTTCTTGATGTGGCCAGCCACTAAGAGCATTTGTCATCTTCCACTTCCTTAAAACCTTCAGTGTATTTTTTATGCCACTCAACAGCTATGTATGGGACTCCAACATTCGCTTGAGTAAGCAACTGCAAGCATTATGTTGGTTTTTTGTTCAATTTTACTAAAAATTTCAAATTTATTTGCTGATCGATTTTAGAATTTAACATTTTAACAGCAAGGCAGATGAAATGCAAATATGCTTAGCCATGACTGAAGAAACTATGAGGGTTAAAATAATGAGGTTTACTACAAAGGCTTATAATGTTCAAGGTCATTGGTTATTGACTATCATTGCATTTAAAGAGAGCTATAAGGCCAGTCCTGTTACTTTATAGGCAGATCTCATATTTGTAATATCTAAGAAATAAATTTAAAAATATTATTTCTGTGTTTTAATACAATTTATAATTTATTATATCATGTATTTTAAAACCTGCCATTTACTCTATTTGAGTTTTTAAAATTAACATCACATTTAAACTATTCAACAGATTATTAAGGGTACACATTGGTTTCTTTTTACTACAGACAAAGGACAAGGATAATAATTAAAAATTTCAATACCTCAATTCCCATGCAATGTGAGAATTTTGATTAAAATTGTGTGTGTACGAGTAATTTCCAACATTTTATGCATCAATTTTTGATGATCACAAGAAAGATTTATCAATCTACATAACAAGACCCACCTACTATGAAGTTCACAACTCTACCAACAAAATATAGTGACCCAATAGCTTAAAATTTGTTTGTCCATCTATAATTCTTTCATCACTCCTCATATTTGTACTTACAGGCTAAATTTGATGGCAATAGGACCATATCAAAACTGCTTGAATTATTTAAAAAAAAAACAAATAAAATATGATTTTAATTTCAATTATTTCTATCATTCTATGTTACTTGGTCATTTATAGCTTTATTACTAATTCATGAAATTTACTAATTTTGTATCATATCATAATATAAATTGGATAACATCCAATATATACTTTTTTTTGGATTCATATAAATTTGAATAACCATATATGTACATATACATTGAAAACAAAAATGCAAATAAACAATAAAACATTATACAATATAAAAAAAAAATCAAAATCTAAATTAAATATTAAGTAGTTAAATTTTTTTAAAAGAACAGAAATAATCTTAATTCTTATATATATATATATATATAACTTTTATCCACCAACTATATATCTGATAAATATGAATGAACCAAAGATTACTAAAAAATAAACTTTAAACAAAAATAATTTGCAAAATTTCAACAAAACCCAATTGAAGAAGTGACATTCTAAAATGTGTGTGTGACCGCAGGCTCGATAACAGTATAATAATTAACATTAACTGTCAAAATAATTATATATTTCTTATCATGCATTTTTTTTTAATTAAGTAAAGCATGTTTTGAAAGAATTTCGTATGCACACATTTCATTGGGATTATAATTAAGCTTTGTTCATAATAGATATACTAAAAAATAAATAGATTAATGAAGAGTTACATAAATTTAATAAAAAAAAAATTATTATCTTTTACAGTTTATGACTTCAAAGTTTATTAAGGGTTATTAACATTACAAAATTTAAATTGCATCTAATTCTTTGATTTTACCAAGAGTAAAATGTAATTTATTAGTAAAGAATACAAATTTTCAAACATATTCTTTCAATCAGTAAAGATTACAAGTACACAATTTTTTTTATTGGTAGAGTTTGAAAATGATGAAGCAATGAATATTACTTTGATCCAACCAATAAATGTGATGCTCATCCTACAAACCTAAAATTCTTGCAACTGGTTTCACATGAAGAGATTTAGCAACAGATCTAGTTGTCATCACACATGCTGCTGCTCCATCACTAAGAGAACTAGCATTGGCTGCAGTAATTGTACCTAAATAGAAAAATAATAAAATTGATAGAAAATTTAGCAATCGATATGCAGGGACAACAATGCTGTTAATTTCATATAGTATGTCTTCAATAAGTTTCTAAGCAGTAAAAAAAAAAAAAAATCAATCCATAATTTCAAATTTTTTAGACAAAGGAAAATACTATTATGGAACTTTTTCTCAGAAGGAATTTTTTTAAATATTAGTTCAAAGTGTCCTAACTGCTTGAGTGCACAAACTTTTATACACAAAAATCAACACACATGGGAATAATAGTTTTTGTTGCTCTATATCCCATAAAATCAAATAATCAATATACAGAAACACATTTGAGATTACATCAAGAAACATGTACTTGTTTTTTAAAACCATTAAAGTTAAACTAGGTAAAGAAATCAACCTTTTAAAAAGCAATGTATTTTAGTTACATTTAATTTAAATAATAACAGGTGAAACACACAATTCAACCATCCCCCATCTTTATTATCAATAGAAAATTATTCTATGCTGAAAACTATTAGTAAATACATTTTGAACGGTTGATTTTATAAGGAACGAGAAACTTTGCATCAATTTTTTTTTCTTTTATGACTTCTCTTTATGAATTATCTTCACTTTATTTTAAAGTAATATCATTGTAAACGATAATCATAAATCTAAACCATTTAATTAATTTCAATGAAAAGTATCAAAATAATAGATACAATCTTTAAATTTTTTTTAAAAAAAATACTTTATAATCATTTTTAGACTTTTAGATTTTTTGCAATATATTGCCAATTATCGGAGGTAAAAATGTTTGCTGTTGAACAAATTTTTTTCTTTTTTCACCTTATAGATGCATTTTTCAAAAATAAAGTACAACAGTTCAGATTGGAAAGATTCTAATAAAAACCTCATATGAGTAGCATTATCTTTCTAAATCTGAATATGTAAAATAAATAGGCATTGTAAATGTTTTTCTATCACATATTACAAAAATTTAATATCAATTTAACATTGCATATAAATTAGACACCTACCATCTTTACTAAAAACTGGCCTTAAAGAGGGTAATTTGTCAAAATCCACCCGTTTGTACTCTTCATCAGTATCAATTATAACATCCGCTTTTCCTCGTTTCCCAGGAATAATTACAGGAACAATTTCTTTCTCCAGAAAACCTGACTAATCAAAATATTCACATTCAAGAAGTAAAATTCATTAATATTTATGTTTTTTTGAAACACACAAGAAAAATACCTACTTATATTTCTCCTTAAAAGTTCATTCAGGATTTAAAAAAAAAATGCTTGATGTAAATAATAAAAAAATATCTAATGTTTTGTTGATTTCTTCAATACGAAAATTGCTATCAAATTTATAGAAATGGACTTTTTTTGCTAATAAAACAAGATATTTTAATTATTTATCAGAAAATGTGTTTATTTATTTATGAATACAAAAGCTAAATTTGGGCATTTAAACGCAGATGAATTACATCCTCCAATGAAACTTTCAAAGAATTTTTAACTTCATAGAACTTTAAAATATTTCAAGTAATAAAATTTTGAAATCATAGATAAGATATTTTGAAGTATATCATGTAAAGCATACTTTGAAACATTTCTGAAAAAATACTAAAAAACTTTAAAATACAGAATTCTTAAAATGTAATGCTGCAGACAACTAATTTGAGACTAATCTCATACGAGTAAAGTAATTAGCTGAACTAAATAAATTAATGACAGTTAAAATATAATTGTGCTGGAAATCCTGTATTTTCAGTATAAGTATTTTACAATTACAGAAATGGAAGCACATCATATATTTTTTTGAAATTCTATATTTAAAGTTAAAAATATTGAAGTAAAATACTATATGTTTTGATACACAAGAAAATATACATCACACAAAAATCCAATATATCTTACTTCAGCAGCAGCAATGGTCCTTTTATAACTCTTAATAGCAAATTGGTCTTGATCATTTCTTGAAAAATCAAACTTTCTTGCAATTCCTTCAGCACATATACCCTAAGAAGTAGATTTTAAGAGACAATAAATCATTAATTTAAAAAAAAAATCAATGACAAATACTTTGTAGGCTATAGAATTTTTTTTAATGGTTAAATAAATCAGTATTTAAGGCTCTATTTATATGAATCAACATTCATAAAATGGCTTCTAGTAATATGCAATTTATAACTAATCACGTTTAACAAATAAATCAAAATTTCCCAAGATAATAAATCAGTGATAGAATTTAAATTTTTGAATTTTTTATACATTGAGTAATATTCTATCACACATATTGTTTTAAAATTTTTTTTAAAAAATTGACATCTTAATTTTTTTAAAACACTTTATCAATAAAAAATTGAAGAAAATGAATTCTAAAGGTAATATTAGTAACGTGCTTTAAATATTACATTAATTGGTAAAATCATAAACAGTTTGAAATATATGATATTTTATATACTAACATGGAGTACAATCTAAAACATTTAATACATTTCATCTTCAAAACACAAATGTACCACATTTTTTGGTAGATAAGTTATGGTTTACATGTGTTCAAAAGCTAAAATGAAACACTTCTGGCATATCTGAAGAAATTTTTATTTTTCTTCAGTTTTTAATACTTTTTTTTAAACTTAAATTGAAAGTTTTGCACAAGTGAAACGATCAATGCAGAATTTACTATGACAATTTAGCTTGATATAAGTGCTCAAGTTGAGCTAAGACAATGCTAACAAAGTTCAAGCTCATGTGAAACTCTTATAACTATGATAAGGTGTGCTAAGTGTAAAAATGACGTATTGAATGAAATCTCTGTTGAAATTGAGAAAGAAAATGAAGATATTGAAATTGAAAGAAATGATGAAAGTGACATTGATGGTCATGTGTTATGTTTAATTATGACATAGATGAATCAGATTTAGAAGCTTTCATATAAATAAATGGAAGTCCATTTTAAATATAAAATTCTGCTTGATTATATAATTTGCATATTTTTTTCATTTTCCGGTAATTTGTGGTGATGAACAAAGTCAACCAAAATCTGTAAAAATAACATCCAATAGAAATCAGCAGAGTTTATTTTGGGCAAGTTCAAGGTAAGATATTTGCTTATTCATATATAACTATTTACAGTTATGTTCTAAAATTTATAAAGTGCTTTAAATAATGATGACATCAATATGGAAGGGAATTACTTAGCAAATGAAAACTAAGTGAAATATTTTGAACGCTTTTCTGCAGTGGTGTGGCTTATCCAATGAACTTTCATTTTTTGTATGTCATATACATCAGGGTGGCTTATTTACCCAAAATTATGGTACCTTGATATTGTAGCCACCATTATATTATTTACTTTTACATTATTCCAAATAATTATTCTATTAATCTCTGTGTAATATTGATTTCATTAATCAATATTACACACAGAGATTAAAAAAATCGCACAATTCTTTACATAAAAGTTATTATTTATAAATGGGAAACACGCTAATCAAATATCTAAGGGTAAACATTTTGTTATTATCTGCTTTACGTAAAATAATTTATTATTTATTTCAGTTTATCTAATTGCTAATTTCCCATATTGTTGCATATTTATAAGCTATTATATTTTCTTTTTGGTATGATTTGTTTTTTAATCAAATTTTTAACTGATTCAAATTTTTCTCAAATTTAAATTTCTTTACTTTAAAAATTAAAAGTTTACACATCTTATAAAGGAATTCAATGGCAAGAGGAACATAGCTCTCTTTTAGGAATGTATATAACCAAATGACATTTTCTATAACGATAAAATTTTACTTAAGGTTTTAAAAAAAATACATAGTAGATAAAACATTATGCAACTAACAGAACTGGAGAAATAATTCATTGAAACCCCTGAATGATAGTAAATAACTTACCATATGTCCATTTCCATATGCATCAGTTAAACCATCATAGACTAAAGCATCCTACAATGAAAATAAATATGAGAAATTTGAATAAAATGTGTATCAAAACTATACATATATAATTCTAGTGTTAAAGAGACACAATATCCATCACCACAGTATCCAAAATATCAAAAAAAAAAAAAAAAAAAAAATTAATGCTTTATTTTGATTGTGTGACTTTTCTAAACATATGTGCAATTTTCACAGATCTGTCTATATTATTTAGCAAGTTATTTAAATTTTTTTTATAGTGTGCCAAATCATTTTATTGACTTTCAAAATTTTCAGCTGCTTTTTCTTAGTTTTTATTTTTTATGATGGTCAATTACTTAAAAATGCAAAGGCATATTATTTGTAATCAATTAAAAGTTTTGATACTTTTTCTGGTTGTTTTACATATGCTTGATAATTTTGTTCATGGAATAGATTTAGATAAATAGTTATAGAAATATTTAGATAAAGAGTTATTTTTTTAAAAAAAGTTCCACAAAATTAGACAGAGCTGTTTACTCTTTGTCTTAGCATCTGAAAGTATAAAATTTGTAAAATTATAAGTTACATTAGTACAACACAACTCATGCACAGAATTGTGAGAAACACTTCTAAGAAATTGAGAAAATATTGTAAAAATATTAAATAATTGTTTGTTTTAAAATGAAATTTTTTTCCCTTCTGAAATACATATTTTATGGGTATTTATAAGTTAGGCAAGTAAAAACATATTCTAATACTTTATCTAATTAAACAAAAAGCTGCATGCAGGATACTGTGCTCCCTCAAAAAATAAAATAAATTTAAAACTTTATTTTAGAAGCAAGTCAGTAAATTAGATCTATTGGATTGCCTTCTCATATATATATTCTAAAGTTGTCCACAATCTATTGCTAAATAGTTTTTGTGTGAACTTTTCTGCATAAATAAGAATATTTAAATATCATAAATATATCAACCGAGATTTTTGATTTTTTAAATATAGTTAATTAAATGAAATGTCATGTACAATTAATTAAATAAAAATATACTATTTGATATTTTCTACTCATTGATTCATTTAAAAAATGTGAATAAAAGAAATCAGTTCAAAAATTTTTAAAGTATTTCATAAAAAAAATATGCATTAATAGTAAAAAGGATATTTCATACCTTTAAATCAATTCCGCCATAAGGTGTATCACCTCTCTGCATATAATAAGGAGCATTTGACATACTCTCCATACCACCTGCCACCACAACATCCTTAAAATAGAGAAATGTACACTTTGACACATTCAATGAACAAAACTTATTTTAAATAAAATGAATTTTGAACCACAGTCAATTGACTATGATAACATATCATCATTGAGATATTTCACACTTAAAATACCCACACCACACTGAATCATGATTTTGAGATTAATCACATTTAAGATACAACCTATTTTAAACTAACACATCAATCAATAACTCCCGAGTCTAACATTGAAAACAACATTTTTTTTGCAAAAATTTTTTTTATTTATCAACATAACACCTTTTGTTAATCACCTTTTAGGGTGATACAATCGTTCCAACGCTTTTCCAAATCTTTTTTTTTTTTGTTTTTTCCAAAAAAAAATTTTTTTTCCTCTTTTTTTTTTCGCAAGAAATCTTTTTTGTTGCGAGTAAATAGCGATAAACAGCTTTCTGAATCATTGACTCGTTGCTGTTTTTGTTCCATCGAAAGCAATCGTGGCACCCACTTGGAAAAAACCTTTTTCATTTCACTTCAAAAAACCTTTTTCCTGGTCCGATCGACTTAAAATTTTGACACGTTTCAAGCAAAGGTTAGTACTTTAGAAAGACCTGGTTACTGGTTTACTATGAGCGCCATCACTGGGTTAGTCTCGGGAGTTATTGATCGATGTGTTATACGGCGGTCTTTGGTGGAACAAGACTTGAACCTGATTCCTATGAATCTTTTTACTCAGCTGAAAAATACTGAAAGCAATTTTGTTCATTTCTTTTATCATGCTTAAAGAAGCACTGAAAATCAAATTCTTCCTTCTAATTTTATATTGATGTGACAGAGAATGATTTTGAGAAACTAAATTGTTTATTGTATCTATAAGAAAAAAATTACACACACTTCTTTATCTATACAATATAAGAAAAGCATATAAATAATTATAATATTTATTCAAATTATCTATATCCGTTTACATACACATATAAATAATTATTTACTTCATCATATAATTTAGAACTAAAATTTTGTTAAGAAAGAATATTTTATTTAAATTTCCTAATAAAGATGTTTCAATACCTGTAGTCCTAGCATCAAACTTTGAACTCCAAATATTATTGCTTTCATACCTGAGGCACATACTTTATTTATTGTTGTGCATGGAGTAGACATAGAAAGGCCTAAAATTAACCAAAGACATTATTAAATGGGTTTTAATAATAGTGTTTATGATTTAAGACAGTCCACAACCAATATCATGAAGTAGGACCTAAACTTAAAACACATTTTCACATATAGAAAATTTTTTACAATATTAAAATTAGTCCATATGGGATAACATATATTCATTTATCACACAGTGTCCTTAAAATTTTAAAATATTTTATAAACACATAATTTTTTTACTTCAAAAATTAAAATTAAGTATCAGTTTAGCATTGCAGTACAAGAAATGAAGTAAAGAACTATTTAAGATTTTAAAAAAAAGATTGATTCAATAAGAAATGAGCAATATGTTAAATAATACTCTAAAGGGTAATGAAGCCAGAATTCGAAATAATGTCAGAACATTATTCGATTTGAAAAAAAAAAAAAAAAAAAAAAAAAGCATTGAATGCATGTCCTATTCATCAATGTTAGGTAAAGACAGCCTTATATGCTTTCCTTTAAAAAATTTAAATATTGGTGATGTAATTGTACATTCTAAGAAAGAAGTCTAATAATAAAAATGGAATACTCCAAATAATATTATATTATAAAGTAAAAAAAAAACCTGCAGAAAGGCATGCTTGTCTTGCTGCAGCTTGTCCCAGACCAGCTTGAAAGACACATCCCATGAAAACTTCTTGCACAGCTTCCTTTTCAATCCCTAAAATTTAAAATAGTAACAAAATAATTATGTAACGTCTAATGGAATCAATCCATAGAACAAAAAACCCAATATACTTATTTATACATAGAGGAAAGAGTGAAAGGCTGATAATGAGGATTTGTGGTGCAAGAGAAAAAAAAAAAGATCAGGATAAGCTGCACCAAACAATTGTTACAAAATATGTAATACAATATGGAAAATATAATGCATTTAAAAAATAATTAAGAAATTGTTATATAATTTTCTGTCACAGTGATAATTAAAAAAAAAAGTGATGCATAATGAAATGAGAAACAAGAACTTTATTGAAAAGATTTTATTAAAAGATTAAACACATTTATGTTTGTAGTTTTTTCAGGACAGTTTGAAATGATTGTAATTAATAAAAATTGCTTTAGTACTATTTTATGACAAATTAAATAACAAGAAACATCTTAAAATTTCTTTTTTAGAACATTCTCATGAAAATAAACTCTCCAACTATTTTTTCAAAAGCAATTTAAGCAAGAGTTTATTTAATTAATATGTTATTCAAAAACAATATTAGAATCAAAATACTATAATCAATTTTTCTCTTACTTTTCACAAGATGTGAACTTTATCCATATTTCTGAAAATAATTACAGAATAAATCACAACCAAATAAAATAATTTTTGTAGGTTTTGGATTACTTCAATGAAAAACTTTATTTACATAACCAATACAAGCAAAGCATGATTTTTTTTACTGTGACTAAATGGTTCACTAAATAAAAAACAGTAACATAACAAAAATTGCGCAGTAACTTGATGAAATCTTTTTCTGTGATTGTTGACTTTTTAATAAGAGAGTATTCATTTAATAATACTAGTTTTATCAATGAATTTAATATTTTATTAATTTAATTTTCTCAAAATAGAATCAACTACTTTGTTGATTTTACAAAGAGCAATAAATAAATAAATAACTTTATTTCAAAAAAATCCATAATGAAATGAAAATAAATAAGCTGATTTATCCAATAAGAATACATGAAAATACAAGAAATAAAATACAATAATGTTGTAATTTTTGTTTGCATTACCTGAACGTTCAACTGCTCCCTGAATAGCTGTACTGCCCAATTGAACAGCGGAAACTGGTGAAAGAGACCCTCGAAATGATCCTATAGGCGTCCTGGCTGTTGAAATTATTACAACCTCCTAAAAAAAGTAATAAGCAATTGAAAAATAATAAAAAGATCACAAATTTAAAAAAAAAAGTCAGCAGAGGAAAGAAATATATACTTAGATTTAATCTAATATTTATAAATAAGCAACAACATAATAGACCATGTAATCTATAATAAATAAATAGAAATATTAAGTGCATTTTTAAAAGCTCAAATAAAGAAAAATTCCAAATTTTACAATACTAAATAATCAAAAAATGAATTTGGTATAAATGTATGGAATTGCAATTCCAAATCACTTTCACAAAATTTACTATTTCATCAAAATTACTCAAGGGTCTTAAAACACTCATAACAGTAATAAAATAAAAAAATGTGGTTATTTTATATATATAGTGGTATGTTATAAAACAAAAAATTATAACATAAATGTACTTACATTGGCCTCCATTTTATTCTGAATGATACTAAATCTAAAACATATAAATGTTTTACAATAAATAATCATGTCAAATACTGAATATATTAACTTTGATATACAGATAACAAATAAGAATCTACAAAAATAGATATTAAGACATAAAACAGGGGGGGGGGGAAAGAACAAAGTTTACTAGTCACATTATCATTTATGCCCTTTTATAATTTCCATTACACATATGAATACTCAAATACATTGTTTTAAAAAAAAGACAAAGCATAAAAATACAAAAAAGACACTTTTCTCTGTTAGAATTAAATAACTGAATTATTGTTAAAACAAACTAATAAGTCAGTCACTTATAACAGTCAATATATTTCATAAATCTATATATAGTTCTTAATACATCAATAAGATACATAATTTTATGCCCTAATCACATTATCAATATGACAGGTTTAAAACTTTTAAACATTTTAAATGTGTGTGTTTGTATTACATTAAACATCAATTTCTACATTTTGATTAATTTTAGTCAGATTAGAAACAAGAAGTTTTAATATTATTCCATAAGTATTCAAACATTTTCCTCTCAATTTTTAGAAAACATAATTTATTGTAATTTTAATACTGATTAAAATATATATATGTAATAGATGGTTAATTGATAAAATTTAATTTTGTAAAATATTAATGGATTAAATTTAAACCAAGTCTTAGGCTAAAATGATTATATTAATATAAGAAACAAGATTTAAAATAAAAAGTATTACAATTTAAAAAATAATTACTAAACGCACTTAACAAATATTAGTAATTTTCATAGTAGTTTATAGCAGTAATATTTTATGTGTCACTGCATTCTTCATTCAAATGCATAATTAAAAATGAGTAAATGTTTTCATACATAGTAAAAACGATTGCCTTGTAATATGAATATAACAAGCATTGATTTTTTTAAATTATTCAATATCTAATCATCTATAATTAATTTCTTATCTTAATAAAGTTTTATGAATATATATATATATTATGTGTATGTGTGTACGAAAAATTATAATAATGTAGTAAAATGTATTTCAAAATAATAAATACTTAAATTACACCATTATATGTGTATCTAATTTAAATATATTTATGACTGAATCAAATACACAAATCTCATTTTTATTTGTTGAATTAAAAAGGAATTGACAATTAAATATTGAATTTAAAGTAATTAAATGATGAAATTTTTTTCTTGAAAAATAGTTTTCCTTGTTTAAAAATTTGGAGATTGATAAAAAAAAATAAAGATCGATGATTTTCATTTAAATATTTATCAAATGCAATATTTATGAAATCAGTCACCTTTTCGACAGATATTTTGAAACTTACTATTTACATGTTTATCAATTTGTAAGATTTCAGAGATGACTTAACTTTACATACAGATTTATTTACTTACATTCGTTAATTGAATACGAGGAAGTATGTTACTTAATTACTTTAAGGGTAAAAAATACAAAGAGATTCTTTATGAATGCACAATAAGAAAGTAGAAGTTTATCTTACAAAAAAAATTATGAATCCCACAGTAAGATTTAAAGTAATAAAATCAAAATTAATCCCAACTTATATTTTTTGACCAAATCACACACGTCTCCAGAAACGGCGTGCTGTCAATTTGAAAACAAAACAAGTTTCTTACAGTTACGGATACGACTATATTACGCCGGTATAAAATTCAGATAAATATTTATGGATTATTTGTAAAATGACTGAACAATATTTATATATGTTTTCCTCCATTACCTGAAGCTGTTTGTTAAGGAATCTACCTTCTTTTTTTGTCTTAAAATCCTTGATTTTTAATTATAAGTTTTATAATTTTTAGTCCTTTAAAATTTAACTGATCCATGTGTACTTGCAAAAATTCTACAGAGCAAAATAAGTGCTGGTTTGCACCTAACATTTGTTCATATTATTCCACAAGCATTTCAGTTTCTCTTAATGTTTTTTTACAGACTTCAATAAAACTTACAATTTGTTTCAGAAATTGAGAATTTTTCTATATTTACAGTTTAAATTTTTATATAATACTGTATAAAGGATGATTTACATTTTGTGTTGCTCATGTTAATAATGTTTCATAGTATCATTCTAAAAACTCATTTACCCACTTTAGATAAATAGCCAAAATAAAAAGCAAGATTGTTTCATCCAGAGGAGTTTTAATTTGTTTATCATGGGATTCTTAGTTTTCACATCCCTACTCATAGCTCTGATAGAAGTACCATAAACTGTTGGAAATTTTGAGTTTGGGGGTTTAGTATCTTTCAAAATGCTGTGAAATAATGTCGTGTGAATTGCTTTTTTTTTTCGTATCATAAACATTTTTTTTTGTCTGATATTATGTCTTGGGTTTTTAATTATGACTTTTTTTTGAGCATATTCCTTCAATAGATAAGTTTCTTTAGTTTATATCTTTCTCAGACTTATAGAATTATTTTTTAACAAGAAAAAACAATTTTTTTACTCGATCGAATTAATTGACACATAACACTTATAAACACGTATTTTTTTTATAAATGAATGCCTGAAATAAATGCTTGTGCTGAAATTAATATATTAATCAAATAATCTCATAATAAAATTAACTTTATCTAATTACTGAATAAATTTATTTTCTTAATCTTAATTCCGAAAATTTTTAATGTACCATGACTAGAAGAAAAAAAACCTGTAAAGGATTAATAAACACCGATAACATAAAAAATAAAGTTACATAAAAATATTTTTATGATCTAGAATAAATTATAGTCAAACTGGGTCTATATCAGACCCTACATGCAAAAAGTAACTTTTTTTTTCTTCAGCTGTATAGAAAAATTAAATTATTAATATACTATGTGCTGAATAAAATATTTTCAGTTTCTGTGAGATATCAGATTATAGTTTAATTCTTGCTCCATATAGTTGAGAAATTTATTTGCTTACATCCCAATATATAATTATTAAATCACGAAAAAAGTCACTTATTTAAGAATATAGGAATTACTGAAAATAATCATAAATACAGTCGAATTTCACTATACTTCGTTGTATCAAAAATATCTATAAATCGAGGTCTTTTCAGGAACATTCAATTTTTACTGTAAAAACAATTAACAGTGAAAATATAGAATTTTTTTTTTGTATTTCGAATAATATTCGAATTCGAGTGATTTTTACACGTGGATGAAAACTAAATTCTAAGTCATTTTTATACTGATCAGGACAAATAAAATGATTGTTTTGATCAACATAAACCCAAAGTTGACGATAATAACGAAGACGAATTAATTGAAAAGCCACCATGAAAACAAGCTATGAAAGCATTCCAAATCGTCCGACACGGCTTGATAATTATTCTTAACGTTTCTAAAGAAACTTTCACCACTCTAAATAGAAGGGAACAATAATTTGGAATGGCTTCAGCAAAATATGTTCAAAATGAACATTAAGAACTACTTTGTCCAAAAATGTATAAAAAATTTCGATTAAATTTTTCTTCATTGTTCAAACCTTTAATTTTTTGTACATATATGGATTATTCTAATATTTAAAAACAGATTTTAAAACACTGTCAAATCTTGGTATGTTTGTAATTTGAAATTAAAAGTGAGATTAAGAATGCCCAATAAGAAATAAATATGAAAATTTATTTATCAAAGTATCAATTTAAAGTGACAGAAATTTTATCTATTACAAGACTTGAAGGAGTTTCTAGTTGACAATTTTTAATTTCTTAAAGCAGCCTATGAACACCCTTGTTTAAACAGTTAGTGTAGCTGCTTGATTATTATTCATACGAAATTAATAGACTAGAACAATGGTCGGAAAATTTCTCATTTTCTTTAAAAACAGACTAACATACATTTACAAAAATATTTTTAAAAAAATTGAGCTGGATGCCATTTAGGCGACTCAACTCAAAAAGGTAAAAGTACCCACTCACTGAATAATCAAAAGTGATGAAATAGTTTTTTATAAAGAGATCCACTTTCTAGATCTGATCATTTCAGGGTTAAGAAAAATGGCTTTGGCGCCATTCGTTTTCCTCTGGGGATTTATTTTTCATCTCGTGGAGGTGGAAATAGGTTGAACTCCCAATCCTTAGGCTCGAAGAAAAATCGTCCCATCATATTTTTTGCAGAGCCTTTAACAATTGAGCCTGCAGAATTTTTTGTCTTACGAGTTATCAGCCACTTTCAGAACTCTTCGTTTTGCTTAACAGAGCCACCATATGCAACCTTTCCAATATAATCGTGATGATACAAAGATGGGCTTTATGAATGATATCTTAAGAGAAGATTATTTTTCCAGTCATTACTGCAATTGTTTTAATCTCTTTCCTGTTGTATTGACGTTATCGAGGACTCTTGTTAAGATGGCGGATTAATTTGACGCATGGGCAGTAACCGGTTGTATCACAAGTATGGATTTATGAGTGGGCATGCATCTAATTTAAATTTGCCTTCACATACCTTGCTTTCATCCTAGGTGCAATTTTTTTTGACGATGAGTGTAATAACATGAATACAAGATTAATTTCCTCTTATTATAGTGTTCTTAATTACAGTATACATGAAAAGTTGCATGAAACAAAATTTGAAGTTTCCAAGAAAATACCAAGGTCTACCAAGAAGCAATTGAATATTTGGTTTAAATAAACAACACCGTAGAACTACATAAGTTCATTAGCGATAGCTCTCATAATTTTGAACCAATGTCGAGTGACTAGGAATGACATTTTAGCTGACTCTCACGCTCCTAATTTTACATCACAACTCGAGAAAAAGTTAGCCCGTATTTCAATATGTACAATATCTTCCATTATTTCACTCGAAATCTTTGGTTAAAAACTGGACTCGAACTCGCGATGCAGCTCGCAAACTCCATTCATGAAGTTCCTGACCAGCGAGGTAACATGAGCATTCCTTCAATTAGGATTAAAGATCATTGTAATTATTTAAACTATTACCAAACTATCTGGGAATACACACACACATGCATATATATATATATATATATATATATATATATATATATATATATATATGGGATGGACGATATTACTAATTATTCTAATTAAGGAATCAAACTTTGAATTAGCACACATTTAATATTGACGTTTCACATTAACATAAAATTGCACATACTTGACGAGACATTTCACAATAACATTTAAAAACATAAAGTAATCAATCGTCTTTAACTTCTAACACAACATAGCGTCAAAATATATATCTACCAAACATCAACAAGGGCGTCTTCCTCGTTTCGGTGACTACAGTTAACTCTCCTTCAAGAGCGGGCTCCCTTCAGTAGCAACGCTTCAGACTCAGAGCGAACTGAAAGACAATCAGGAGAATAACTAGGATAAGATACGGTAGCATATGTGCGCAGATATGCATTTAGACATAATATGGGAGTGTCGGAGTGGGATAAAGTATGCCAGCGGTATAAGCTCAGCATTTCTGGGAAAGCTAGAATATGGCCTATATCAGTTCAAACAACGTCGCGTTGCATCCTCAGTATAAGATGTCAAACAATCAATCTGTTAACTGACGTCTTGATGATTCTACCCGAGGTCGAATAATTTGAAAGACAGAGGAAGGTCGAAGCGTGAGAAGTATGGTTACGGATTTTGGGATTGCTCACAGTATCGTTTCACGACTTGGAGAGAATTTTAAACACATGAACAGTTGCCAAATGGTTCAACAGTAGTCATCCACGAGCAACAACGCCAGCAGAAGACCAGTATATTGCCTTACAGGCCAGATAGAACCGGGGTAGATAGCGGGAAAAATCGTTAAACATACGTTACAGGCGAGTGGACGATCGATACCTCGTTTTACCGTGACCAGGAGGTTGCGCACTGGTGGTCTGTTTTCACAATGACCTGTACGGTGTGCATCTTTAACGTCTGCTCATCGGAGAGGGCGTTTTCTGTTGTGCCGGGGTCACCAGAATTGGTCAGATAATCAATGGGTCGAGTATTCTTTACGGATGAGAGCAGGTTTAGTCTGAATAGCGATTCTGGACGCATACACATCTAGAGAGAGCGAGGAACCCGCATTAACCCCTCCAACATCATCGAAAGAGACCAGTATGGAGGTCACGGTATTCTTGTTTGGGGAGGCATCATACTTAGTTGCTGTACCAACCTTCACGTCTTCGAAGGAGGTTCGGTCACCGTGGTCCACTATGTTAAAGAGATTCTCCTTCATTATGTGTGTCTTCTTAGAGGCGATATGGGTTGACAGTTTCTTTTTATAGACGACAATGGGCCAGCTCACCACATAGTAGATGCCGAAGAGCTGTTGGACAGTGAGGATATTGAGAGCATGGATTGGCCGGCAAGGTCTCCGGATCTAAATCCCATCGAGCATGTATGAGATTTTCTAGGGATATACTTGGCAGCACGTAACTTACCGCCAGTAACGATTCTGGAGCTTCGATTGGCGGCACAAGACGAATGAGCTGCAATGCCTCAACAACTCAATGACAACCTGATACTCAGCATGTCTGGACGATGTGAAACTGCATAGAAGTATGCGAAAACAATTCCCCTACTATAGGCTGGATGTTCCTGGCTGGACACCTGTCACATGGATGTTTCGGCTTTCAGTCGCATTATGCTCCTTGTTACTTTTTCAATAAATTTCTTTTTTTATCCTTTTGATTTCTTTTTTGGTAAGTTTTGCTTACATTTCTCGGTGTTCTTACCTCTTGAGGATCTTATAGTATTATTTGCATTTATTTAGAAAGCTTTTGCACAACGGTATATTGGAAAAAAGAAACACCTGATTCTTGACTTTTACACACCAGTGTATATATAATTATTAATGATAAATAAACATAATTTTTTTAAAAAAATAAATTAATTCTTATATATTAAAAATTTTAACTAGTAAAAATAAAAATAAAAAATTAATTAAATTAAAAATTATTGAATTGCAATTATTACGGAATTAAGATTAAAAATTTGAAAAAAGTATTAAATTAAAATAATATTTTATGTAACTTAAAGCATACACACACAACTCTATAATGTGTGTGTAAAAAAGTCATTAAATTGCTGAAAAATATTGTAGAATATAAAAAAAAAACATAATTATTTTTATGTTAATAATTAAGAAAAGAAAACTAATAACTAAAAAAATGAGGTTAAATGTACTAAAACTGTAATATATGTATGTGTGCGTATGTATATGTAAATTTGCTAAACATTAAGTGCTTAGAATTATACGTTTATTAATCATACTGAGAAACTGTATTACTTTTCCATAAAATTATTAAATGACATCTTTAAATAAGGACACATACAATAGAAACTTCCGTTTCTAATAATACATTTAAATAAATTTTAGTTTTTCATTGCAATTCGGATACTGCTTCCTGTGGTCTCCGACACAGTAGGGAAGAAATTGCCTAAGCTCTTTATCCACAATTATAAGCACAATCCCCCTTTCCTCACCTTTTAAGTTGTATGGTTAACAACACGGAGATCTCGGAACGTTTATTGTGACTTTAGATAAAAATCGTCCCTATTTCAAAGATCAAGACTGAGATTTAGAAAACTACTGTCAATATTCAATTTCTGTTAGAAATCTAAACTTTTTTAATAAATGAAGTCCTCTATTGTTTTTTTCCCTTAAAAAACAATTAACTTAATGTTTAATTTGAATTACTTATTTGTATAATTACTCCTGAGAAAACTTTATAAATGATAAAAATTAAAAGTCATAAAATCAAAGAATGTATCATAAAAGTATTCTTAGAAAATATAATAGACAGCATTAAAAATAAAACCTTATGCAAAAGAAGATGAACTTTATTTGGATGAATTATAAATTTCCCCCCCTTCACTGCGGCTCCCGTCTACCGGCCATTTTGATTTCGTAAACGTAATGTTAATCCTATGGAATTTTTATTACCATCCTCAAATCTATACTATTTTTTGTCTATTAGAATTAAAAAAAAGTACTTAGTACAGAGTAGAAAATAAAAATTTCTGCAGAATTGCATTTTTCTGAGATTTTTATAAATGTCTTGGAATATTTTTTAAAGATCGGAAGACCCCCAAATGAATCATTAAAATACGGGTAAAAATGTTTTCTAAAATCGGAGGAAAATTATAATTCCGAAGAAACCATGATTATTTTTTGCTCTTTCGTATGCACTTTATCGTATTCAAATAGATAAAATAGTAAAGATTTGAGAATGGTAATAGTAACTCCATAGGATTAACACTACGTTCACGAAATCAAAATGGCCGATAGACAGGAATTTAAGTTTCTCGTTTCAAATTCTCAAAAATGAGTTTTTTTGATGCATATTAACAGTTTTATCAAAAATTGTTAAAATGTTTGTTTCTTCTTTTAAATACCACATGTAATAGCAAAATTTCTTCAAAATAACAGACGAAATACTCTTATTAATATTTAATATAATCTTCAAAATCTTTTAAAAACATTAAAACACAGAATGAAGTTCCAACTGCCGATGAATTCTCCAACCATGCTTTAGCATACACCGTCGCAAGAAACAAACAAATGTTCTTCAAACCGTTCACAACTTCAAATGCTTTCAAAGCCAATTTACGTCTAAATAAAAGCATTTTGAAGGAGAAAATTGCCTTTGCCATTCATCAAGAAAGATGTAAAATCCCTGGCGGCCTGTTTTTGAATGACGTGTTTGGGTTCCGGCCAATAAATTCAATACATTAGAAAAATCAATGAACTTCCAGTAATCGTATCTCAATTTTTCATTTTTTGAATGCATTAAAAATACAATTCCCATTACTCAATATTTCTCTCTCACAATATATTCATATTTCGTTCAAGTATTTATACATATTCATGTAACTTCTTTTTCAAATTATTCCATTTCTGCTGATTTTTTTGAAGAAAATAATATCTGGACTACTATCACTTGAGGTAACATATGTTCGAAATCATTTTGTAGCCCTTATTCGTACATGTGGCGTAGACAAGGAATATGATTTTTTTCCATCTGCATATTGCTCTAGAAATTTAATCGCATCTTTGAAACGGCCAGTGTTGGAATTTGTATCAGAACAGAGAATTTGAGTCTTATCTTCCAATCCCCATCCAATCTTTTCAACATCAGTCATAGCTTGCTCCATCGGAAGAATTTTCTAATTTAAGGCTTCTCTGGTAATTTTTCTCGATCTTTGTACGTAACATTGATAAGTAGACTTTACCCTTTTAAATTTCTCACAGTTACAGTAGACAACAATTTACCATCCCGATGAATGGATGAAAAAATAGATTCATTTTCTCTAAATAATTTTTTTTATTCTTTTAATAATTTAGTAGCCTTTACCTTACGAAAATCTTCCAGATATATTTGGGTCGTATTCCAATTTATTACCAGTTTATCCGAGTTTTACTTAAATATTCAGCTACGGCTTCGGGAATAGAAACGGTATTTTCCCTGGCTCATGTGATACTGATCGAGTACAGCCAATCATTTTGGAGTTATAACACCTTTCATCCAACGTTTTTTTAGGTGTTTCCCTAACCCTATATTCTAATCTATGTTTTCTCATGAAAAATCCGAGTAAATTTGATGAACGATCAGGTTGACGAGAAATATCTTCGACACCCGACGATTTCTCTGATGCAATAGCTAGCGATCTTCGAGCTACAATGAGCTTTAGCCCTTCTATTTTCATAATCGTTGATTGTCAATAATACTGTCTCTTCATGTGTTTATTGTTTCATGTCGATTCCTCCATGACATCCCTTTCGCTCCAGCTCAAAACAAATTTCTGCCTTTTTCAATTTTTTTGATGTCCAAAGCATGAGTAACGTCAAAAAAGTCATTTAAATTTGAATATAAGCTTTCGCTCACGTTCTTTCTGCGTGTCTGATACACGGCGAGCAGTTTCTTAAAAATTGCGCCAACGAGGGTACATTTTCATAATTTTTTTTTTTTTTACATCATGAGGTATCGCTCTAATATAAGAAACGTTGTCTTAAAAAAAAAACGAGACATTCGTTCACTACTAAGATTGCACTTTCACTTAGGGATAGTTTAACTTCCCGTAAATTATGAAATAACATTTATAGCACTTATCAGTTAGATGGAAGTCTACTTCTGATAAATTGGTGACATTCATTGCCCATTTAATAAACATCTCGATCACAATATCACAAATTAGAAGCCATAATTTGCCTCGAACAGCGAATAGAGTATACTGATGGCGAGAGAATTGTGGATGGCGGAGTTCGACATGATCGAAAAAGTTTTTACCTGTACCCATTAGCTTCCAACTTCTACTGCGCTGAGGCACTGGCTTTCTACCTTTGATTTCAGCGAATGAGGTCTTTAATTTTTTTAGAATAAAAATGGAAAAATGAGAGGGAGGAAATAGAAATTAACACATTGAAAAATAAGGGCCTCCCATATATATATATATATATATATATATATACACTCACACGCCCCCCCTCCCATGCACACTCACACACGAACACTCAAATGTTTCTGAACTCCTAGGACAATCTCCAAGGGAATAAAAAACACATCCAAAGAAACATTTTTGTACATCAACAGGGAGTTGGAAATGAAAAGTGTTACTGTACATACAAGAAGTGCTGAGGGATGATAAAATGAAAACAAGAGTTTTATTTACATTAATAATTGAAAAAAAAAGGGCTAAAATATGCCACCAACATTACCGATATAGGCCTAGAAGCATGTAGAAAGTGAATGGCGTATCCTTACAAAGATGCCAAGTGTTTCATGAATAGTTGCAGCAGTGACTGAAAGTTTTGCAATGAGATCGTCATAAGAATGAGGTGGAATCTCGTAGATGAGTGCCTTGAAGTATTCCAGCAAGAAAAAATCCGGATCTTGATAAACCAAGATCCGTGCTGGCCAAGCGAAGGGTCCACCTCGTCCCTGTTCTCGAGGGCCAAATGTGGCACAAAGTTATTTGCTCGCATTAATGTCATAATGGACTGGAACCCCGTCGTGCTGAAGCCACTTGGCAATTCGAAAGGCAATTGGAACATTACCAAGTAATTTTGGTAATAACTCTCCCAGGAAGATAATGTTGTACCCCTGAGTGGATTTTGCAACACATATGGACCAATGAGAATATCATTCATAATATTCGCTCACGTATTAATAATCGATCCGCTCCACAATATACACCATCATTGTATCGACACTTCCACGGCATTATCATTGTTAATGGTGTACGAATATATTTCGATATTTAATTATAACAAACCCTTCTTAGAAAGATTTTCAAGTGCTTGTAAGTTTAAAAAAAAAATTCATTTCCTCAGCATTTTTTGTTTTCCGCCAACTCTTTCCGTTTCTGACTCAACATTGCTATACATAAAATGCTTCTTTATATTAACTTTACCTCCCCTTAAAGTTTGACCCATAAGCTCAGGGATACCCTGTATATAAAAAATTACACTATGATCTGCCAAACAGGCTGTGTTACAAAAATTACAGGGCTTTGAATACTTATAAATTAGCTCAAAATGAGAAAAACTCGTGCAGAATAATAATTAAACAGTAGAAAATAATTTTAAATCTTACAACATTTGGATCGTAAAGAGTGGTTGGTAACAATTAAACCACGAGGAAATCAGTAGGTACATCATTTAAAATATTTGAAATTGCACATTTTTCGGTTTGTTTTATAACAATTAGCTTACAATAACGTGTTTTACTCCAAGGGAAAAAAAAAAAAAAAGAATGAAATTGCTTAATGCTTGAAGAATTTGCGAGCTCGCTACCGGCGTTGTTTCCGTCATTTCACTTAAGATGAGGGTGTAGCGAGGATCATAGTACATTACATATGTTGAAGTTCTAAGTCTTTTCATTGGCGGGGCTTGGAAGTTTGGAAAGCTCATGTGTCGTCTTCGTCATTTGACCGAGGCTCAAAATTACGAGGTCCACCATTAATAACTCTCATGTCACTTCTGAGTGAGACGTTAATTTACAATAAATTGAAGAGTTACTATTGTGACATTGGACTATTTTCGATTTTCTCTTCACTAACTTCAGGGACTTTATAGTAATTTGAATTACCTAAAATTATAATTTCTTCCTAGCCAAAATGAGACAAAATGAAACGCGATTAGGTAAATTAGAGCAAGATAGAAATGAAGTGAATTAGAGATAGGGATATATAAATGAAAGAGAATTGAAAGGAAAAGGAAGAGAGACAGAGTTAAAAGGCAAGCAGATAGTTATTTGTAAATTTGATTGAAATATCATAATTAATCTTTTGGATTGAAGCGACTCTGTCCAAATACCTAGATACGAAACCACTGTTAGTGAGAATTGTTTGAATCAGAACGAGTAAGACTCCAAGTAAGCTAAGACTTAATTGTTAAATCATAATCTACGATTAGAGAGTTAAGTGGGATTCGAGAGAGAGAGAGAGAGAGACCTTATTTATTTTCCAGTGATAAATAAAGCATTTTATCTTGTTCTTCCATATCTTCAATTGGAGTTTGGCATTTACTGACTATTCAATTAGAAGGAAAGGGATATATGGCATTAGAATTAATTAATGAAGGACTGCCAACCATCACACTATTGCAAATTTAAGAAATTTCGATGTTTTTGAAGAAATTAATTTATTGTGACATGACAGAATTATAAATATTCAACGTGATCACCCTCAGAAACCAGAACGACGATATCCCCAGTTGGTAATAGAACGCATCTCACACTTTTTTTTTAGCATATTAGGGGTTACAGTGTGAATAAATGCAATTATTCACGTTTTCAGTTAGTCAGCTTTCGCCGGAAGCGTCGGAAATATAGAAAATATTGTTTTCAGGATAATAGAATTTTGTACGTAAATTAAAAATGATCCAGTTACTACAATTAAACCTGTATTTTCCTTTTTAACTCTAGGAAGAAAAAAAAAACCCATCTAGTGTGGAGCTTTGAAATTCACCAAAATAATAGATCCATGTTTTAAAATTGGAGGAAATCTACTATACAACGAAGCAAAATGAAGAATATTATTTTAACTCTACACCCAAAATGCAATACCGTGAAGGAAACCCCAATGCGTTGTGAAATTTTCACCGAGCGCATACCTTAATGGGATACGCAAATAATTAGTATTGCACAGAACACTATTTTAAAATACTGGAATTTTTTTTTCGGATTGTTTTGTCTGGTAAGTTTCAGTATGCCTTGATAAAGAATACAAGCGTCATTTGATATCGTTTCTGAATTCGAACCGAAGAAGAACTGTTACTTAACGAGAATGCAGATTATGCTTCCGAAAAATCAGTGATCGTGTAGAACGTTACCAAGCAACTTGGATGTATATCTGTAATCAATCGATGCAGGAAGAAACGACTCTGCTACAAACCATATCACAACATATTTGGTCCGTTACATTACAATCAGTGCCTGCACCTACCATCCAACGTTGAGTAAACAACGTCGAATGATTGTTTATTCCACAAACAGTGGAGTTTTTGTGAAGGCTTCTATTGCTGCGATCACCTGCTACTCAAAACCACTGACAATTGGTCTGCAATAGCAAAGTGAATGATGGCCATGGAGAATAGAATGGCAAGAAATTGTCTTTACGCCATCAAGACATTCTATACGCCAACAGGACATTTAAAATCTCATTCATTTAATGCCGAGGCGTATGATAAAGGTTACTGCCAGCCATGAAGGAATCACGCTTCTTCCTGTAAGACCATGATAGTTAGATTAGAGTTTGTAGACACAGTAGATAGGTTGCTTAACTGTTGCCTTATGCCCTTCTATACTGGTCCTGTACCTGGTATGTTTTGGAGTGGTATTAGATTTCACTCCACACACCCTAATACGCATTGACGGCACAATGACTATCGCTATAGTTATCTCTGAGGTCTTGTAACATGTTATCTTTTTTTACCTTCAGAACTTGACTGCGTCCACATTCCAACAAGACAATCTTCGGCCCCATGTTTCAGGCAATATTCAAGACTTCTTAGTTTCCAGATTACATTGCATCCTTGGCCTACCTGTTTTTCTGATCTAATTCGTTTGAACTGCCTGTCCTCGCTTATCTAATATATCTAGTCAATTATTGGAGAATGACCGGTCCAGCATACACCACCCGCTGTTACACTAGATCAACTTTGACAACGTTTGGAGGCAGCATAGGTTTCCATACGCCAACAAAACATTCAAAATCTCTTTCATTCAATGCCGAAGCGTATCATAAAGGTTACTACCAGTCATGGTGGAAACATTCAAAATTAATTTCATCGTCTTCCTCACTTTCCAGAAGATTGCATTTTCAATTATATCACCTTTGTACTCTACGTTATCTTTGTAATAAATTTGACTTTGATATCTCTAGTCATTCTTATATTTGTATTTAGGATGGTGAGCAGTGTATGTTATTTCGAAAAAGGATTAGATATTTTAAGTTTATATAATATTAATAATTTTCGAAATTATGGTATTTTATAGAAATTCAAATAAAGTTTTTTAAAAAAAAATAGAAAAAAAATATTTTAATGAGAAACATTTTCTTTAACAAATTAATATAATATGCTTGAAATAGTATAGTAGATTTTATTCATTTTGATATTTTTTGAATCGTTTTGAAATCACTCACGTAGTATAGATTTTAACGGTTTGCGGCGACTGCACATGAACAATCAGTTTCGACTGTTTTTACCCTTACATTGCATCAGAGATGTCTCAAAAAGGCAGATTAGGATACATTTTTTGAACATGAACCTTGAGGATAAGATCAAGACTTGGTATTATAATAGAGACCAGAGTTCCAGAATTCTAGAGAATCCAAACATACCAGCTCCAAATCTTTTATAGCTGCAAATGTTTTTACCACCCCAAAAGGTGGTCCAATTCAATTCACACAAAAATTTCGAGGTGGAAAGAACTGACAGAAATATTCTAAAAGTTTACTGCAACAAATATGTCTACACACATTGTTAAGAATAGTTACTACTGATCTAGTGGGCAACTAACAACCTACAATACTGTTACTTTACATAGAAAATTTTAAATGCAACACCCTAAACTTTCCAATCCCTTAACGTAAAATTAATCTATATATTAAAATTAGTTTTAAAATAATTCGAAATAAAATCCAACGTTTTTAAAAACAATGTTTTTGTATGGTGGCAAAGTTTATTAAAAAAATATTGAAATATTAGTTAAAACTGGTCGCAAATATCTAAATATTGCATTGTTAGGCAAATAAGAACAGTTCCCAAAATTTCAGAGCTCTAGCTTGATGAGAAGTTGGTTAAATTAACAATAGAAAATTTGATGACACACTGAAGCACACACAGACAGACACACACCAAATGAAATACATAAAAACGTTAAAACTAACTAAAATTAATCAATTCATCTGGTAAATTAAATGGTTGGAATGCAGTTTAACCCAACCACTCTTGGCGACATGAATTATTTGGCGGTATTTTGCCAAATGTGGCTACCCTGTTCCGTTTTACGGACTTAACAATCATCAAAAAAAAAAAAAAAAAAAAAAAAAAAATCGCGAAGTTTGGGGCCAATTTTTGAAATCGTGTCAAGTGGTTAGGTTAAACTGCATTATTAAAGAAAATATAAAATTGGCCGCAAATGTCTAAATATTGCATTGTTATACAAGTAATTTCGATTCCCAAAGTTTCAGAGCTTTAGCTTGATGGAAAGTTGGTTAAATTAACGATCCAAAATTTGATGACACACACCAAGTAAAATACATAAAAACGTTTTAAATTAAGGAGACACAAAACTTATTAATGACCAATATCGAAAAAAAATTATCACCTTATTTAATAAAATAACTCTTCTAAATATATGTATAACATTTTATAGCTGTGTAGCTACACTATTTAGCGAGTTATTTAAATTTTCTTTAGCATGTGCTAAATATACGCTCAAAATTTTAAGTTGCTTTTCTCAGATTTCGATTTTTCATTACGGTCGTTTACTTTAAATGCTAAGGCCTGTTTTGAAAACAGTATGAAATCTTGAAAAAATTTCTGGTTTCTCTGCATAACGTTCGATAATTCTGAGCATGGAATAAGGATTTAGATAAATTGTTATTTTTTTTTAAAAAAAAAATCCATAAACTTAGAAATACTTCTTCGAAATTGAGAAAAAATATTGTTAAAAATATTAAAATTTGGAAAAGTTGTAAGAATTTTAAAATATTTTGAAATTTTTTTTTTTAATACTAATTGTTTGTTTGAAAATGAAGATTTATTTTTTTCAATCCCGAAATGCATATTTTACGAGTGTTCAAACATGGCGAATAAAAACATATTATCATAGATATCTATTAAAGAAATTGCTTACGAATTATTGTGTCCTCTGAATCTCTGTGACCTCGGTAGCCTAGTGGTCATGGTTGCGGAAGGCGGTTTTCGTCGAGTCGTGGGTTCGGACCTTGATGCCACTAAAGAATCGACATGTAACTGGAGTTGATGCATGTTAAATATAGTCGAGTTCCAAGTCCTCCCTTTGCGAGGTGTAGAAGTTTGAAGAGGAAGATATCGGCTAAAGTGTCGTCCTCGTCCCTTGACTAAGGTTCAAAATTACGAGGTCCAACATCAGTAGTTCTTATGCTACTTCTAGTGAGATGTTAACAAAACCAACCAACCAATCAAAACAACATAATAGCTGTATGCAGCAATATGATATCCAGTTACGATATAATTTACCCAACCAGAAGTTAATCGTCTGTTGAATGACCAATAACAGCAATTGATAATTCTTTGTTATAAATATTTTCCCACTCATGTAAACTAAATATGTTTAAAACCTCATAAAATTCTATTTCTTAAGAAATTAAAAATTTTCTATTGAAAATTAAAAAAAAAAAAAAAAAATTGAAATTTTGTAAAAGTTTTCTTTAAATATTTTGACTAAAAATAATGCAAACAATTTTAGAGAATGGAAAGAAATTGCCTTTATTTTGCTTAGTTGAAAATGGTGCTATGTAAAAAGAATTTAACAAATTTTTTTTACATGTTTAGCAAAAAGTTTTTTTTTTTTTTTTATGGGATATAAAGCAACAAAGGCTATTATCCTTTTTAGCAAGAAGTTTTAACTTGCTATTAGAAAGAATAACTTCTGAATGCTGTATTTGTTTTAGGAAAATGGCGGAAACGAAACATCCGGAAAGCAGTTAGTCGCAAAGAACGCAAACAAATGTTCGCAAAGTACTTTTCTGTGAAGTATTGTTCCAGCTGCCGGTTGTCCTTAGCTCATTGAACGGAAATAACGCAATGGGCACGCATGCAAATTTATTTTCTTCTCACTTATGGTTTTTTTAGACTTGGAATATTTTTTTTTTGGATACTTACTTGGAAAAAATAGGGTACGATTTATTTTCCTGTCGTAATTTTCTTAATAAGGAAATTTACATTTCAAATAAAATTTCTTTGAAATGATTGGGTAAAAATCGATTAAAATTTGCATGAATTGTTTTTTAACCAATAGATAGATATAATTCATTAACTGAAATATAAACAACAAAAAATGTTGGAAAATAGAGTCAAATAAGAAAGAAAAATTAGATTGTTGCTATGCGATGCGAAACTAAATTTCTCTGCAGAAAATACTCCAAATAGGTTTTTCCCTGAAAATTCGTAATAATCCATATATATATGCGGTATTTCTACTAAACTCTAGTAAAGTTACGAATAGTTTTACAATATATTTTTCGGTCCAGAAAAGCAAAATTATAATTTATTGAATTACTTTAAGTTATCTTTAATTTCAATTTATTATTTCTTTATTAAACTATACACAAAAAAAAAAAATTAAAAATCTTTGGAAGAGTATTATTTCAGGCATTCAGTCGGTTTCCGTACAGATTTCAATTTACTAAAATTACATCCGGGTAATGTATTGATAATTTTCTTTAATGTTGGAAATGTTTATTGATGCCATTGTAAAATAATAAGTAGAAAATAATTTTTTTTTAATATTTAAGCTCCCTTTTACTGACCAATTTGATTTCTTAAATGTAATGTTAATTCTATAGAGTTTCAACTATCGTTCTTAAATTCTTACTGTTTCATATTTTTCGAAGCCAAAAAATGCATCCGAAAGAGTGAAAAATAATAAAAGTATCACCAGAATTATACTTTTCCTCCGATTTTTAAAAATATTAAAAAACCTAATTTTAATGATTAGTTTATATCTAGTGATGGGTTTTCGTGTAGGGGTTTCCAATGTGGGTTTCCCACTCTTTAAAAAATATTCTAAAATATTTTTAAACTTTAGAGGGAAAATGTAATTCTGAAGAAACCTACATTATTTTTGGGCCGTGATAGCTAGTGGTCAAGGTCGCGGACCCGCGGCTGGCAATTTTCGTTGAGTCGTGGATTCGAGCCTTAGAAATTCCAAAAGATAAACATTACTTTAAGTTGGTAGACTAGAGCCTTAAGTAAGTAGTTAGAAAAACCCACTAGTTTCAGATTAACTGATTAAAAAATGAAAAAAAAAAAAAAAAAAAAAAAAACACCTGAATAGTATTGAAGGGTTCGAAAAATTCCTTAGTCACTGAAATTAATAGGCAATAATTCTTACTCAAATTCTAACACAACAATGACTTAAGCTATTATGTAAACATTATACACATTCTGTACAAAATAAATTCCTTTTTCATCTCATTCATTGCTTATTACTATGTGTATTTTTAACCCATTCTAATTACATATTGTATGAAAAAGAAATTTTTATCTCAAATTGGTTGTTAGCCACTCAAGGGGTTACTATTAAAGTTAACGACCGAATGGTCATCCAAACACTTTTTCAAAATACAATGTATTCAGGATATCTCTTCTACACTTATATCCATAAATTAAAGAAAATGCTAGCTGCGGCAAATATAGGTTCAGAAATAAAACAGACGTGACTAATACGTAAAGCCTATTTATTAAATAAAAAGCAAAGAACATAAAAATATAGTATATGTGTGTGATACCATTCATAAACACTACGATTTTTACTCCTTGGAGTAATTATAAAAATATCTCCCAAACAAAAACTTATCAATACGGGGTTGATATAATGTTTAATAAATACATTGTGTCTCCCAGACGATGAAATGCAGTCCGTACAAATCCTAAGCATGCCGAATATCAAATTATCGAGCTGATCTTGGGAAGACTACTCCACTCAGCAAGCAATGCTCTCCGAAGTTCCGGTACACAATTAGGAGGTAGTTGACGGGCTACAATTCGTCGGTCAAATATGTCCCACATATGCTACATCAGATTCAAGTCAGGTGAGAATTCTGGGCATTCCATACGAATGATATACTCAGAGTCATCCATAAACACAAATTCTGCGCCCATGACACCCCTAATCAAATGTACATGTTATTCCAGAATGATGTCCCGATAAATTTGGCCTGACGTGGTTATGATTTAAGCAAATAGATATGTTCTAGAGCCCAGTATTATTCCACCCCAAACAAGCAATTCTTCCACAGCGTAACGGTATCTTTCAATGATGTTGTCTTGGTGGTAGAGGGTACACGGCGTTCTCTATTTGAAAGTCTGACGTGAATCAGACTGCAAGCTGAACCCGGACTAGTCGGAAAACATCATACAAGCCCACTGTGACGATGTCCCCATTGCATGTCCTCTACTCCAGGCTAACCACTGGTGGCAGTGAGTTGTCGTGATCGGAATACATCTGTCATGCCTGCGAGCATATAGACCAATATATTCTAAAAGTATGTACACGGTTTGCCTTGAGACTGCCGTACCAATGATTGAAGATAGTTGACGAGAAAGGTCTGATGCTGTGCTCCGTCTGCTTCTTTTTGCAGTTACTGCCAAATGCAAGTCGTCATTCAGCTTTGTAACTCGGGGGCGACCTGTACTGTAACGTCTCCTGACATTTCTATCATTTTGAAATCGTTGCCAAAGCCTAGAGATGACACTTTGAGAAAATCCAAGTTCCTTGGATATTTCTATCTGAGTACGCCTACATTACAGGCGGTCGATAATTCTACCACTTAAAAATAATCCCCACGTGACCTCTGCGTCAGAATTAATCAGTTATTGCACTGAGTGGCTTACGGAACGCTTGAGAACAATTTTACTTTTTTCTTACCATTCCTTATAGCCACCTCTTTTGAACTCTTGTTCTTGTGACGTACTATCGGCATCATCTGATGGCTTTCTGTAATTTTCATATTATTCTTGAAGATATGTGCAATAATTCTACAGGTGTGATTTTTACTTTAAGAGTTCTATTTTTACGTGATTCTGAACTATTCTTAATTTAAGGACATTAGTGTAGTTTAAATAAATGAATGAGTGAATGAATGAATAAGAGGAAGTGAAGGAGTGAGCGAGTGAAGAATTAGTGAGGAATTTAATGAATGAATAATTAAGTCAAATTTCCAGTGGGTTGTAGTATTATCGTTTTTGTAAATCTATGTTTAAACGAATAATTGAATAATTATTTCAAAAAAATTAAGTTAGTACCTTTGTTGGCTAAATCTGTTATTTGCTAAAATTTAATGGAATTTTTTTAAAATTATAATTTCTCGTTTTTGTAAAAATTAACTCATCTAAAGTAAATGTAAATAAATATAAGTAAAAAAAAAAAATCAAGTTTTTATTCAAAGATGAGATAAAAGGGTATAAATGAGGCTGTACTATAGAGAGTTACTACCTGACATAGGAAATAAAAAATAATCATGTGTTTGCAGTTATTTCTTTTTTTAGTTTTACGTGTGTGCAAAATTTCATCTCGATCGGGTGATAGGAATTGGGTCAAAGTACTATGTACTATATGCTTGAGTACTATGTGCAAGCCCTAAGGATGTTACTGCACAGCATACGATTGTACAGAATTATTTAAAATGTATCCTTCGAATTCAAAACTCAATATTTTCAAAAGTAAACGTCGCAGAATGATAAATAATTCAAGAATACAAAGGAAAACTGTAGAGGTTTCATATTGTGAACAATAGATTGCCTTCGTGTGTTCTTCGATAAATTATTTCAAGAAAGCTGTTTTAGAAGCTATCACGTAGATACTTAGAAGTTGGATCGGTTTCAGTGGAGATGACTTGATATTACATAGCTGACCATTTAAGTTACCTGATTTGGCCCCATGCGATTTCTTCCTATGGGGGTTTGTAAAAAATAAATTGCATGCATAAAGTGCAAGTAATAAAGTTTATGTGAACTTAAACAACAGATTTCTGCTGCTGCACTATCAATGACCACCGACACTTTGCAATGTAATCGACAGGAATTTACTAATCAAATTGGCATTATAAATGTAACTAAAGGACGTAAAATCTAACACTTGTAAAAACCTTCTATATTTTCCCTTTGCATTCATGTATTACTTATCATTTTGTGTAGTTTATTTATCAAAATATTGTATTTTGAATTCAGATGATTCATTTTGAATAATCCTGAATTCAATCGGACGATAGAAAGTGGTTTAAAATTTGAGAAGACATTTTGAATTAGAAATACATTTTTTATGTACATATGAACATGACAGTTTAATAAATAAATACTTCTAAAAACAAAAGTATGTTAAGTTGAAGAGGAAAAGAGATTTCTTCTGCAATCTGTGTAATTCTGAGATATTTTACTTTTGTTTTGGGTGCGTTGTCGGCATTTGAATGACGTGAATGAAAGGAAAGTTACGTGGCAAATGAGGCATAAAGCTAAAAAGGCCGATCTTCAAGAAATTGTTTTAAATTGTTGACTTTCATCCTGTTTTTTTTTACGTCAATAATTCACTGACAGTAAGTTTTGTTCGGATGAATAAATTAGCGTCGCATCAAATCTATTTCCTGAATTACTGGCAAATGTCTGGTGCCACTCACGAAAAACAGATTCGTAAAAAATTTATTCGAAATTTTTTTTTGAAGAGCTTATGTTAACAAATAAGAGATGCATTTGTTTGCTAAAAACGAATAAAGTTGTTAAAATATGTAATCTGCAAAAGGCACAGCTTGAATGTTTAGCAGAATATTTATTTAACAAAAAGAAGGAAATTTCGATGTTGCGTAAGTGGTTTATTTTTGGATACAGAGATGGCTATGCTTTTAAAATTTGTGACCAAAATATCTTTATTTACTCCTCAAATAAGGGGAATGCTCTCCACAGTTAATATCCTTTCCGCGAGTGCTAATAACTTCGATAACCTATCAATGAATTTTCTTACCGGAATAAGATGCGAGTATCTCCAGCAATTGCTCCGACCGAGTAACCTCACTAAATCTCTTAAACAAGGCCGGAATACTTCCGCACACATGGCACTAATATTCATCTTATTACCATGACCTTAATTGTCAATTCAATTCTCTGCCACTTTTATGCGACTTGATTATATCTATTCACTCCACTTCCGAACTTTTCTTAATTTGTATCATGCTCCGTTCGATTGGGAAGAAGATGGGAACTGCTTTCATAAAGAAACCCCAGATGTCAGTTGAAGGGAACTAAATCGCGATTATAGCCCATGTTACAAAATCCAGAAAATTAATAACAAATCAAAGCCCCAGGATTTACGTTATACTCGTAATTTCTTACTAAGCGACAAGTAGAATTAGCGAAGCACTGATTAAAATGAAAGAAAAAAAAAAGAAAATGCACACTTTTATGAATTTTTTAATACATTTGTAAAGTTTCCGTTTCTAATTATTTCTGCGGTTGTTATCAAACTTATGTAAGGTTAAAGATTAGAGGGAGAAATCCGAGTTCTTCCTATATGAACTCACTCGTAATCAAAGTCAGTTTGCTACCGATATTCCTCAGTCAAACTTCAAATTCTATCATCCCACATCAACCGACTGTTAACTGTAATATTCAATGCTATTTCGCTTACACGCACGCACATTGAGTTTTAGTTTAGTTTTTATTAACGTCGCACTAGAAGCAACACGAGGGCTATTGGCGACGGACCTCGCAATTTTGAACCACGGTCAAGTGACGAGGACGGCACCTGAGCTGGCACCCCCTCTCCTAACATCCACACCACGCCAACGGGAGGACTTAGGGTCCCGAACAGATTTAACGTGCATCAGCCCCGGCTACACGGCGGGTCTTTGTCGGCCAAGGATCGAACCCGCGACTGAACGAAAACCGCCGGTCGCGAGTCCACGACCTTGACCACTAGGTTACCACGGCCCTGCACGCACATTGAGAGAGAGAGAGAAGTGTAAATTCTAAACAAGAAGTGTAATTCTTCTGCAACAGTTTATAATTTTATAATTCATGTTGTAAAGTTTGAAAAATAAAAAACGGTTTCCTTGGATTGGGTTTTTCACGGAACTAAGAGTTCTTTCTTTCCATTAAAGCATTTATCGTGGACGTTAGTCACGTAACAAAATGCTAGCAATATCTAACTACGGAAAATTAATTACCAAGCAGGAAACGCTAATACTATGCTTGCTTTAACAAGCTTAAATGTGTGAATCAATCGTCATTTCTTTTTTAATTTCAAAAATTACTAAGGACAAATTTGAAAGAAACGGAAAGAGAGAAGCTGTGAATAATTAAAGAAACGGAACAAACTTCGGAAGTTAAGCCTCACCTCTTTGTTCTCTCATAGAATCGAACAATTGTGTAATTTGTGTTTTAAGGTCATAGGTTTGAGAAGGGCAGATGGTTTTTAAATAGTTTTTTTGGATTAAAAATTCTAAAATTCCATTTTACATCGATCAACGCTTTCTTCTTTTAGCTCATAAAAATCATTTTTATGGTTAAAAAAAAGAAAATAGAAAAAGCTTCTTCTTCTTTTATATATATATAAACGCACTGCGAACAAAACGCTTACGAATGCAGTTGTTCATTGGTGCGATTCCACATTCACAATGGAACCTTTCATTATTTTCATAATAAGCAAACTAATTCATATCGACGACAGACAACCGGTATGCGTGTATGAAAAAAATACCGAAAAAAAAGAAAGAAAGAAAGAATAGAGAGGAAAAGCGAATCCTCGTATCTTATCTGCCGAGACATTGTAACAATTTTGTTTTAATTTTTAACGTAAATGGATGACAAGAGATTTCGATAAATGTATTTTGTTGATATGTTTTCAAGTGTCCATGCCATTAATTGGATATTGAAAAATCGATACGACCCACGTAATATCTGTTAAATTCATGCGAAGTTTTTTTGCTCTCTAATGGCGAAATACACCTGTAAATACCGTGGCTCCCAAAATTCAGTATGCACCTCTCGCTCTTAAGAGGTCTAAAATAATGGTGTTAAATACTCACTTAAGTGTGATGCGTATAGAAACCATAAACTACACATTACAAAATGCGTTAGACTAAAAACGAAAATGAAGAATCGACAAAATTGAAACTAACAAAAATTTTACATCAAAGTTCCAAATTTTAGGATCAGAAAATTGAGTATATGTCTCATGAAATTTGCGATTGAGTATATATCCCATAAAGTTATAAGCGATTGGAATCATGAGTAAAATTTGATTCTTTGAATAATTATTTTTAATCATTTAATTTTTATTAATTATAATTAAATTATGGTATTCTCATACAAAACAATCGTTTATAGAAAATTTCAGCTCAATTGAGTGCTTTAAAATGTGAGTAAAAAGCTTTTAAAATTTTGACCCAGACATAGTTACAATGTGAGAAGAAAAAAAAACCCATTAAAAAGAATTACATTTACTAAAAATCATATTTCAAAACCTTAATATTTCTAGAATAATGTAATATTCAGTGATGAAAGCTAATTGAATGCTTTTGGAAGAGTTGGTCACAATGGTATGTTTGGCGGAATCCTGACGCTGGTATTTTTGTTGGAATTCTAAGGCCAAAACACTTACTTTTATGCACAGACATGGTTTGGTTCTTGTTTGGGGTTGTATACCTGGAAAAGGCATGAGGAAATAAGTTTTTATTGACAGAGTCATGGATAAGATTAAATATTTGGATGTTCTGAAGAATAATTTAAGACTTAATGCTTTAAATCATTATTCTGAAATTAGATTAAGGATCGCATTGTATGTTTCAACAAGATAATGAACCAAAACTTACTGTTAAAATTGACAAGTTGTGGTTGGTGTACAACTGCGAGATGCAATTGCATGCACCACCTCAGTCTTATGATCACATTATGATAGAAAACTTAAGGTCTCATTAAAAGAAATCTGATAAAAAGCGTATATTTGGGATAAAGAAAATACTTACAAGTTTGGGATACTTATAATATACTTGGGATACTTACAAGCTGTATTATGAGAAAAATGAGCAAAAATATCTAGTGAAACTATTCACATCTTTTCAAATCAATGCGCTTCGTTTGGAAAGTGTTCTAAATGCTAAAGAATATGCAATAAATATTAATCTCTTTTTTTTTGAAAACATTTTTAAGTAATTACACTAAGAATTGTTCAATTTTGTTACTTAGAAATATGTCACTGCAACTTAAAATTATGGTAATTAAATAATTATCGATCTTCAATTTTGTTTCTAAGTCTAATACATTTTTTGATGGATATTCTATTGTTCTTATAAATATTAAATTGAAAAAGTATTTAATTATATATACTGTTTTACACTTTTAAGAAGGAAATTAAGTCGTGTATACTCCATTTTGAGAACCACTATTAAGTCTTTATATGATAGCTCAATTATGATTTAAAATCCATTCAAGAACAAAGGTCTAAGAGCTCTTGTTAACTTTGATGAAGATCGATGGAGTAATTCATCCGATATTATTACGGGGGAATTTTCGAAGTTCTTGTTTTTATGAACATTGAAAGTTCAAAATTTGAACTAGAGATTTTAAAAATCGTTTGTCTTTTTTTTTTTATCGGGAAAAAAAAGCCTAATACATTATTCTGAAGAAATTTTATTTTAAACATAAGTCCTTTTCATTTTACTTTGTGAAAATTATAGGCTAAATTAAATTTCCTTCTTATCTCCTGCATACAACAGAATTAATTTAAAACAACATTGTAGTGTTGTTAGTATATATATATAGAATATTGCTTATTACCAATTTTTATAAGTGAAATAATAAATTTATCATTTTGTTAAAAATATGTTTAATAAATATTTTTTAATCATATTGTTAAAATTCTTTTGTATTTTGTACTTTATCGAAGTTTATCAAATAAAAACGGTCCATTTTTCGGTAAAAATCTTTTACGAACAGGACGTCAAAGAGTCTTTAAATTCCTTATAAAATTAAGCGGTGAGTAAACAAAGATTATCTTCTAATGAAATAAAATGTATCAATAAATTTAATAAAAATATTTGCTGTTATCTGTTTCAGATCAGTTTAAAAAACACTTTTACTTTTTTTCCTCTCAAACCTGTTCTCGGCATTATCAAAAAAGATCTTGCCTTTTAGAATACATGTTGGGATTTTGTATTAGAAAAAACCGGATTAAATTTAAATTAGATAAAATGTAACTGGGATCATTTTGTAAAAAAAAATCTCGTGTTCTCTATTCTTCAAAGACTTAAAGAGTTCAACTCGTGACAAAATGTAGTGAATTATGTGTAATCCACTTTAAAATCAGTTTAATTCATGGTCTTTGATATATTGGTTATCTGTGCACCGTTTTTGTGGGACATTTTTATTTATTCTTTTATCTCGTGTGATTTAATTAATAGCATGAGTTTTATTTTATTGCAGTACTCCCAAGTTCTGTGGCCGTTTTGAATTCGAGCTTTAATTCCACAATACACTGTTAAGCAAAATATTAGATGAATACGGCGAATTAAATCCTTTAAAATTTTCAAATGGCACAGGAGGAAAATTTGAGCTTTAAATACAAGTTGATGTCCTTCTCGATTGCCCTTGAGAATTTTTAGGGTACAAGATTCGTCATCTATAGACAAATAAATAAAACGTTATTTAAGACCTAAATCAGGGATACATTGACTAATGAAAATGTTGACTCTATTATGATTACTATCATGTGGCTTTTGTTCAACTTAATATGTGAAGTAGATGAACAATGTAAAGCACAGTAACTCAAGATTATCTTCATTAATGTTTATGTTCCAAAAAGAGTCGATATTACCCAGTGATGGACCTTGAAGAGATCTAAAGGGGCACTTTTTGTCCAAGGCAAATTTAGGGGGCGTTGAAGACCAACTGCCCCCCTTGTAATATTATACAATATTGGATCTTGGTATAACTACCGCTCCTCTGAAAATGCTGGTTAATATTGGAATCTGAGAGCCCAAGGCAAATTTTGGCATTGAAGACTAACTACCACCCCGCTGACAATACAAGGCAATATTGGACCACGGCGCAAATTTAAGGGATATTGAGTACCTACTACCCCTAGAAAAAATAACTGTAAGATAAATTAAACGAAAACTGATAATTGGTATTTCTAAGAAAAGTTGAAATTAGGATGTTTTTGCTGTGGCATAAAGGATCAAATAATCTGTTCGATATATGTACTAAAATTATGTAACATATGAGTAAACATCTGTAGGAACAACATAAATTACGAAGAACAGTATTTTCGCTGCGGAGATAAATTAAGGGGTAAAGTACCAAGACCGCAACCATATATAGTGCGGACGGCGAGATTTTTACTTGTTAGAAATTCGCCCTTGGCTGGATATGAATTTGACACTCTTACTCTAGAGAGGAGTTAATTTAACCAAAATCAGTTTATTTTCGCAAATGTTTGTGGTTATATTCTTATTCACACACATCACTTCCTTTGACATTCCACACTCTTTTTATAACAATATAGAAATTCTGATGTATCAAAGTGGTCGTGGTAGCCTAGTGGTCATGCTCGCAGACCTGGGGCCAGTGTTGATTTCATCGAGAGATGAGTTCGAGTCCTGTTGCCACTACAGGCTCACCATGTAGCGGGGTTGATGCACGTTAAATATGACCAAGTTCCCAAATCCTCCTATTGGTATGGTGTGGAAAGTTGGAGAGAGAGGTGCCAGCTCAGGTGTCGTCCTCGCCACTTGACCAAGGTTCAAAATTACGAGGTCCGTCATCAAAAGCCATTGTGTTGCTTCTCGGTGCAATGTTCAAAGTAATCACAAATCATTGATGTTCAAATTAGACGAATCATTTTTATTGGTATTGATGATTTTGTCCTTTAACGATGTCTTCAAGTGATAATATTATTTTAATGTCTTTATATGTATTTTGAATAAAATTGGAAAATAAAAATTCCAAACATTTAAAAACCAAAGTAGTTAACCGCTTTCAAGGCGTAAAATTTAAAAATGCTTGTGTTTGATAGCAAAAGTGTTTTCTAAGCTTTCATGTCTAAAAAAAAAAACGAGTTTTAAGTAAACAATAAAACTAGATTACCTTGAAACCACAATAATCTTTTTCAAAAGCTTTTTAAAATAGCTTAAAGTACTTGAAGGTTTTCCGAGTAATATATTAATTAAACATAGTTATTCAAATAAAATATAAATTCATTTGCAGAGTTGAAAACAGCTGTACGAAATATATCTTTTTGTTAAATTACGGTTATTGCGAAAGAATTAAATTAGGATATTGCAAAAATTAGTAATGCGAACTCATAAAAACCAAAGACAATAAATTAAGTTTCAAATTACATGAAAAAACTGTTTTCTATCTATATACTTCATTTGTCGAACAGATATGAGAACTGGTCCAATGTGTCAGCTATGCCGCAGGCAATGGTCATACCCACTGAGTTGGCGTGTTGACTACGTCCAATCATTCTTCAGTACTCGTTTGACCGCCAAGACTTGTACAGTGTTCAAGTTGTGATTAGAGAAATCTTATTTTCCCCTGTTGTCGATGAAGAAAATTGATGCGATTACCAAATACAAACTGAACATCAAATTTTTGTTGAAATTCGGAAAAAGCCTTAGGAAGGTAATGACATTTTGACAGCTGTTTATGGTAATAACATACTGAATAAAAAAGCTCTTTTGAATTGAATTGTTTCAGGACAAGGATGATAGAAACGCTAGGGTGATCTTCAACATTATTGAGAAAAAAAATTGAACGTTTGTGAATTATTTTCTTGACAATCGGCGAATCGCAGTATGAATGATCCCTGATGTGAATTAAATTTAATGAAATCATCTGTGCACGTGATTCTTAGATGCACATGTGAAGGTCATTAAATGCTTTGAGGAATCGAGCGCTTGGCCAAAGTTTTGTACCTGCGAATAATGGCTTCTGCGCTATCTTACTACCCCTTCCCATTCTGCAATGAACGTTCGCGAGTTTCTGGACAGAAATTTAGATCACAGAGCTTGGTTATCTTCCCAACTCATCAGATATGGCACCTCATGATTTCCCCTTGTTTCCTAAATGTAAAAGGGTCATGCGAGAGCACCATTGGTAAGATGTTTAGGTAATAAATCGAGAAACGACGATGCAGCTTTACAGCCTGAAGTTTCGAAAAATGGAAACAAAGGCAAGTGGATTGCTACAAACGGACAGTACTTTGAAGAGGATAAAATTGTTTCAACTTAAGCTTTGTTTTATAAAGTAATTATTACCATAGTCACATATTTATTGTACAAATTACGTATAAACATATGAATTAAAAATATTTTTATTTACGTCAACGCAATTAAATACAAAGTGATGATGTCATTATAATGCATACTGTTATTCGAATAGCATGGCAAATGAGATGACCTAATAATAATTTGCACATTTAAATATAGTTTGAATGAGAGAGTTAGGTCCGTTTTATGGCGTAAACCTTTCTCCTCTGTAGTTGTTAGGTACACAAAATGGAATTCTTCAAAAATTTGTAATATGAATTGAGAAGAAATATTCAGTACATGAAATATAAAATGGAGTGGTAATAGTCTACAATAAATATAGAATTGTGAATGGAGATTATAAATGATTCTTTATGGAATAAAAAGGGTAAAATTAAACTAAAATGAATTATCAATGATAAATTAATTTCGTAAATATTTTTATTGCTGGAATTAAAAACCACGAATTCCCTTTTGAGAATTAGCCATGTAACAAAACAAAACTTGTTTCTTAAAGCACTGCTAGCTTGTTAAGTAAGACTTTTTAGTAACATTGGCTATTAACGATTTATTTTCCTTCAACTAACATCTGAGGTTTCTTTCTGAATTTACATTTAAGTCCTCAGCTTCTTCGCAACCAAATGGAACGTGATGCAAATTAATTGAACTTCGGAAGGGGAATGAATAAATATAATCAAGTTGCATAAAAGTGACAGAGAATTGATCATAGTAATAAGAAGATTATTAAAGGGATGTGCGAGGAAATATTCTGGGGGTGTTTAGAAGATTAAGTGACTTTAGGGCTCAACGCGGTCGGAACAATCGCAGGAGATACTCGCATCGTATTCTGGTAAGAGAATTTTATGATAGATTATAGAAGTTAGTGCTCACGGATAGGATATTAACTGTGGAGAGCATCTCCCTTATATGAGGAGAAAATAAAAACATTTTAGATATAACTGATTATTTTAATTAACTGGTATGTGCTTGAACTGAACTTGACACTTACATCTCGTGATTAACTTTAAGATCACAGTGAGACGAATAATAGGATGTCGTTACATCCTTATGCAATAATTTAGAGTAAGATCTTTATATAATTAAGAACTTTTATTTGCGTTTAGTTTTTTCTTGAAATTAAGAATCATTTTGTATGATTCTTCATGATATTTAAAATATTTCTGAAATACATTTAGCTATATCTTACAACTCGTGAAGCAAAGAAGATGTTAATAAAAAAATACTAGTTCCGAAAAAAATTATTAAAGCATTCAAAGTATCCGAAAAAAGAAAAAATCAGACTTGGTCAGTTAATTGTTGCTTCTGTCAAACATGAGAAATCAATCATAATCGAACAAAAATCTAGGTTAAAAAATCACAAACTTGTGTGACATAAAGAAACTGAAACTTCTTTGTCAAAGCAGAGAACAATTACTTGTGTTTTCATCTAACACATACTAGAACTAATGGTCTGTCATAGAACAATGTAATGAACTAATTAGTTCTACCATTTTCGGTTTGTAAATTTAGTTTTGAAAAGTATCAACAGAAGAACAAACGAGTAAAAGAAAAAGAAAATAATGAGGTGTGTAAATGATCTTGTGACTTTTTCCGCAAATAAATTTGTCCTTTTTGTAATGTTCTTTCATACAGACAGAGTGGATGCCAGATTCAATGACAGTTTCTGGTTTCGTAATCATGTTTTTGATATTCATGTGGCAATGCACACAGATGAGCGATCACGCATTTAGAACTTCTTTTCATCCTTAGGTTTAAGGAAATAAACGCAACACGTGAAGGAACAAAAAGCAGTTATTTCTCTTTTGTGGAATAGTACTGTTCATGGCCACGCTGAAATAGAAAACCGATTTTTTACTGCAAAAAAAGAATTTTAAAACATTAGCATGTGATGAAGCAACTTAAAGTTGTAAACACTGGATTGTGATATAAACATTGAGAATTAGTTTATTAATTCTATCGTTCGGGACACTTTAGTAAGGGGAAAGTTGGTTAAGAATGGGTACATTAACTTCGTTGGCTATTAATTCCATCTTACCTCTCAAGATGCAGCATCGGGCACACGAAGGCAATTGAAAAGTACTACAGTTTGATAAAATTAACGTTCCCCTGATTCACATATTATCGTTTACCCCCCACAAAAAAAAAAAAAAAAAAAAAAGAAGAAGAGAAGAAGAAAGGGCAACTGTTGAGGTCTGGACTTTTAAAACGGGGGAAAACGCAAAATGTATTCGAACAACAATTTATTTTTAATTTATTTGATGATTTTTGAACTCATAGAAAATAAATTGGAGATTAGCATAGAAAAACCATGTTAATTTATTCAGAATCTCATCGTAATTCATTACAATCTTGTGGCCTTTTAAGTTGATGGGGGTAGCACCAGGTAATGGTAGGATTAGACTGGGTTCCAGCCGACTTTGTCTCATCACAAAGTACCTAATTTTGCCCCACTGGATAAGTTACACAAAATAATGTCAACTGAAGCGAGTTCCTCTTACAAATGTCGTGAAAGAGGCAAAGTCTAGCAGAATAACTACATCAAACATTGCTTAGGATTATTCCAAATGATTCATTCGATTTCAAAATTTTATTTTTTTTAAAAATAAACGAAGAAAAAATGAGGAAGTTTTATATTTTAAAAAATAGATGACCCTCGTACGTTCTTCGTGTAGCTGTTTCACGAAAGCTGTTTTAGAAGCTTTCCCACAAAGCATTCTCTCAGTTGGATCAGTCGCAGTGGACCAAATGACTTAATGTTACGCAGCAGATCACTCAAGTAATCTGTCATGGCCCCATGCGATTTCTTCCTTTGGGGGTTTGTAAAAGGTAAAGTGTATGCGCTACCATTACCCACAGATTTATGTGAACTAAAAGAACAGATTTCTTCGGCTGTACAATCAATTACCACTGGCACTTTTCAACATATTTGGCAGGAAATTACAAATCGAATTGAAATTATACGTGTAACCAAAGGAAGTTATATCGAACACTCGAAAAAATAAACTTCCACATTCTCTTTATATTTATGTATTACTTATTCTGTTTCGTTTATTTATGAAAATATGGCATTTTGAAATCAGACTCATTCATTTAGAATAACTATGTATTCTATTTTCCCAAAACCTCATTTTTGTAGATAGTAATAGTTCCTGACAGACAATGGTTTGATCTCAGAATCTACCAAAGATCCATAGTATAGAATTATTACGTTGAATGAAAAACTAATTTTCACTCAAAATTCTCATTAGAAAGAGTGGAGTGGAAGTTGGTGAATGAGATGCCAGGTCAGGTATCATCCTTTTCACTTGACCGATATTAAAATTGTGAGATCCTTTGCCAGAAAGTTCTCTTGTAAATACTAAGCAACTTTAATTCAATCTACATGAAATGCTGAAAAATTGGTTTTAGGTTAAAAGGTTAGTCTTACAGAAACTTATTACTTACGAGCGAGAGTGATATGCTATGCTTTTTTAAATACTGGAACTTTTTCCAAGCTATATTACAGGGATCTTCTTATATATGAATCACCTAGTTCTCAAGAAATGGAGGTACTTTTCGGTAAGCCGCAAGCAAGTCATACATCGCCAAATATAGCACATCTGCATTTCTTTGGTTTATATATGTTAAGCTTATGAGGAAAATAATTCGAAACGAAGTGATATATTTTTATTTTATAAAAAGAAGCCGTTTTATTTTTGGAATGAGTTGTTTATATTACTGGTTTGTGAGTGTGCCAAAACAAAAAAATCTGATGTTGGTGAAATTTACTCTCGGCTAATTGAAAAATATCATAACATATTCTGGAAATAGTAGAATACTGTAGAGTGTAGATAATACGCGCATAAAATTAGAAATGGAAGAGGAATTTACTTTGATCTTCTATCTTACATTTTGGGTATTTTGAATGTAACTTTTATGTAAAAAGAAAATAAAATCGATATGAATATTTTGAGGTCCTTATAAATTTTGTTTCATTTCGGCATACATAACGTGTTTGAATTTTGAATAAATTTTTAGAAAAACAATAATCTCACTTTCAGCCTATACACCGATCGGCTAATATTCGGACATATAAGGGGTGTAACGAATCCCCCCCCCCCAGAAATTTAAATGTGATAACAAAAGTATAGAGTAGTTGTAAAATTCAGTGTTAGGAAATATATGTTAAGTAAAAATAAAACATAAAAACACACACAAAACGGAAAATGGAATATATTTTTCTTACCATTTGCATTCAACCAGATACTTCAATTTTATTCAGTACATATATTGCATATAATTAAAGATTTTGTTTCATGCCCATTTTAATTGTCACGTAAATTTAGAAGGAAAAGATTTGGCTTTTTTACAAATAGTAATTTTTTCAATATGTACGAGCATGCATTAAAAACGTTAAACTACTCTCCTCTAGCTTCAGATTTCAATGTTATAAAATTTCAATGTACAGGGTTATTCAAAATGAATAATCTGATTTCAAAATACTATATTTTCATAAGTAAACGACACAGAATGATAAGTAACACATGAATGCAAAGGGGAAACATGGACTTTTTTTTACAGGTGTTCTATATAACTTTTTTTAGTTACACGTATAATGTCCATTCGATATGAAAATTCCTGCCAAATACGTTCTAAAGTGTCATTGGTCATTGGTTGTGCAGCAGTAGAAATCCATTGTTTAAGTTTACATAAATTTGTGGGTAATGGTGGCGCATACATTAAATCTTTCACAAACCCTAAGGAAGAAATCTCTTGATGTCACGTCAGGTGACTTGGTGGCCAACTGTGTAACATCAAGTCACCTGGTGAATTGTGACCAATCCTACTTCGAGATAGCTACGTGGAAGCTTTTAAAACAGCTTTCGTAAAATAGTTTCACAAAAAAACATTCGAGGGCTATTGTTCACAAAATTTCTACATTTTCCTTTTATTCGTGTATTACTTGTCATTCTGTGTAATTTATTTTTTAAAATATGGAATTGTGAAATCGGATGTCCATTTTGAATCGGACAATGGATGCTGGAAAAGATAATTAAGAAATGTAAAACAGGCCAATTCATAGTTATGTCAACTCCGTAATATACCAGAGAGTAATCCCTCCCTTAACATGCCAGAGAATAATCGAGTTAAAAAGCAATGGCTTCAGGGTCACAAAACAAGATTGATGGTCTTCCACATTTAAAAATCTGTACAGTTTGATCCTCTTTTCAGTAATTTTTTGGATTCCTGTTAAAATTTAAATTAATGTGTTGCATCAATCGGAAGGATATAAAACATTTTTATATATATATATAAATGTTTTATTTTAATCTATCAAAAGGAAATTTTATTTTAAAAGGAAAACCTTTTGTGTATGAAAGTAAAATGGTGAAGTCAATTGTTATATAAGGTGACTAGTTTTTTTTTTCTTCAATGAAATGGAGGACGAAAAAATTTAAGAAAAAAGTACAGCATAAATAAATGAAACATTTTATTAATTCAAACAAAATACACTTATTATGCTTACATCCCTTTTAATTATTTAATTAAACGAGTATTTTTCCATTGAATGAATATTTTTTGTCACTATATCATTTTCTAACAATATATTGGAAATTTCGGAGCGAGAAATATTCTTCATATTGAATTTTAAGGTAAGTGCTGCAGCTAGAGTATCAACATTCAATCTTGATTTCTCTTTTGTCCAAAAATCATTACTAATTGAAAAAATTCTTTCAATTACTGCATTAGTTCCAGGGCAGCACAACATAAATACAACAAGAATAACTAAATTTTCATATGTAATGTGTTTATTTTTGAAATGGTTAAATATTTCCACCATCTTCCATCAGTTACAACATATTGGTTTTCCCATTGTTCTAATTTATCATAATTTAAATATACATTAAGTCTTTTAATTTCGAAAACAGATAATTGTCCTCTATTTTAATATCAGGCAGTTATTTCGATAAAAACTGAACACAATTTTCAATATCTGCCCTATTTACTTGTGATCAAGTAAAAAAATGCCATTGAAAACTTTTATTTCCTGTGATATTTATTTCAGTCCTTTCTTCGACATATTGAAAGATGTTTGATGAAAAAATTTGTACTTCTTTGGTGCACTTTTCCGTTATGCCTGGATTTGATTCCTCTAAGTTTGATAATTTTCTTTTTATTGTTAAAGGAATAAATTTTTTTCCAAATCGTGATTCATATTGAAGAACAAAATCGTTCAAACTTCTAAACTAAGACTAACTTCTGTAGCTGGAGTATGTTCACCTTCAATCTTTTGAATTGTTTTGTGGAAAATAGACGCCTGATTATGTACAAAATACATTCATATCTCCGATAATTTATAATTGAAAAAAGATTCAAGAATTTTTGGACATTTGTCTAAACTTTAAAAAAAAAAAATGAACTGAGAGGCTCAAATAACTGTGAAACATGCTAGTGTTAGAGCTAGCCATCTAATTTTCGAATATCCTAAACTGTTACGCAACATTTCGAAAATCCTAAACTGTTACGCCGAACTGTTACGCAACAGTTTAGGTTGCGAACTGTTACGCAACCTAAACTGTTACGCCGGACTGTTACGCAACATTTGCGTAACAGTCCGGCGTAGCATCTCTGAATACAGAGATTATAACAGATTAGTTTTAAAATATCGAAAAGAAGGACAGAAAGCAGGAACACTTTTCGAGGAAGGACAGAACCTACAAAAGGAGGACGATTGGTCACCTTATTGGTATAGCAATTTGTTTCATCGAATTAAAACTCACAAAAATACATTCCATATTAAAACTTCTAACTTGGAATCATTTCCAAAGACTTTGGGAAGCAGTGGTGTAACACAAGGGGGGGGGAGGTACAAAAGGACCCTCAGATTTCTTCTCGAAATTGAAATATGTTACATAATTCTATTATTATACTGTAAAAGATATTGTACATTTTAAACATATGAACTTTTATTTTTCCTCATGCTTAAATTTTTTTTTCATCACGAAGAGGAAAAATATTTCAACTAAGCCTATTCCAGAGAAAAGAATAGAAAAGTCTCTAAAGGAGTATCTCTGGTTCAGTGTTTGTAAACGTAAAGAAGGGAGTGGGGGTTCTCACTATAGAAAATGAGCCCCCCAAAATGCAAATATTATTCTCATTGTATCTTAATTATTTTTTTCTCAAATGATCTTTACTTTTGTAATTTTAATAGCTTGATAAAATTATATTAATACTTGAACAGATATAAATAGGAGAAATAAGACAGATACAGCGCATTATTTACTTTTTACAAAGTTGTAATTCTAAATTAAAATTGCTTCTTTCATGGCAATGACGAAATACATTCCCCACAATTAATTTCTGGATACGCCTCAGTTGGGAAGCGTTTGGAATATTTCGAAAATTAAAACGCTTTTAGAACCTTAATATGTATTTTAAGATAAATTTTGTGTAAAAATTGCCGGACTTTGATAAATTCATCAACAAGCAGCGATTAGGATTTAAAAACTATAAAGAATGAGCTATAATATGCTCTAAATAACTAAAAAATATTTCCTCGAATATTAAAAAAGTATGAATGATTGTATCGCAATGTGTGTGAATTATCATATTTCATTTCAAAACAATTTATAATAATTTAAATTCTGTATCCACATGATTCTCATATAATGTATTTTTAAAAATCTCAAGATAATAAATGAAATTTATGTATTCTAAAAAGTTTCAACATTTTCGAAAAATTTGAAAAATTACCCAATTCATTTCTTTACTGTAAGAGTCATAATTAAGGTTTATGTACACAAATGAGGAAAGCTTGCGGTTTTTCAAATGAAAGATTCTGTCTTTAAAATCCTCGTTTTGCACATAAAAGAAATCGGACAAATTCCATGCAAAAATGTTTCAGAATGAAAGAAAAATATGATATAAAATATTATCATCAACATTTTCAGGTTTCATGCACCATAGTAGGATTAAATTCAGAAATTCAAACTTAATTTAATTTAATTAATCTAGTTACATATTTCACGCAAGGTTAATTAGTGTAAAGTAAGCGTATTTCCGAAACCCAGGCTTCCCAGAAGCAATTACTATCAAGAAAGAACACACCTTCTTCAAATTCCTAATGATTTTTATTATCTCAAGCAAAAGCAAGCTTTCTAGAGGTTCAAAAATGTTGAAAATGTTCAGAGTAAAAACAGGTGATTCTACCATAAAAACCAATTATTAAATTGAATATTGAAAAATAAGAGTAAACGATAAATTATCAAAGTAGACAATAATATACTGTTCGAATATTACAAACAGATGATAAAATAGTAAATTAAACATATCTGAGTAATGTAAATATTAAGTGAGGCTATTAAATAACAAGACTGACTCTATAAAACATTTTATTTTGATGTCATACATAATTACTCAATATACACATCCTCCCCCTCTCTATCTCTACAACGTTCCATGCAAATCTTTCATTGTTCGAAGCAGTGCTGGAAGTCTTTTGTAAACTCCTTCAGGACCCGTGCTGCTTTTTTTTTTTCCAGCTTCAACGGACTTAAATCTTATTCCTTTTAATGCAGATTTCACCTTGGGAAACAGATAGAAGTTCTCATGGTGCAAGATCCAGCGTATAAAGCGGATGGTCTAACACTGGAACACTGTACTTGACTAGAAACCTCTTGACAGATAATGTAGAATGAACCGGGGCATTATTTTGGAGGAAAAATTTGCCGTGCGGATTCTTTGTCTATTCCTATTGTCTCAGCAATCCACGAATACTTGACCAATGGTCAGATCGAACCAGATGACCGATTTTTTCGATATAGTAATTCTTTTTTGACGTGGAAGGGTGCCCCGGGAGTGAATCCTCTTTAACGTCTTCTCGGCCGTCTCGAAAACGCTTAAACCACACCAAAACACGTGCACTCGATAAACATTCATTGCAATACACTTCTTTCAATAAATTAACAGTAGTGGTTTTTCCCAAGTTTCATGTGAAATTTCACAACAATTCATTGCTCACTTATCATTTTTCTGGCGAAATAAAACATAACTCTAATGCGAATGAAGGCTATGGGCATACGGATATGTTTATAGAAGCAAGAAGCACTGCATTCTAAAGAGAAGGCTTCACGCTAAACAACTATCGGTCGTTGACGTTTGACGCATATGTACCTGCAGCAGCGTTAGTCTTGTTATTTAATAACCACACCTCGCAAAATCTTTTGCAAACCAAATGTTTTTTTTTTTTATATATATATAATCGTAATGTATTATTATGTCATTCTTTTAAACCTAACACCCTGTATCCTTTATTTTATGCACACGCATTTTTGTTGACGCCATTTTCTCAATGCAACATGTTAGCACATGTTAATGAAGCCTTTCGCAACCATTGTGTGTGAGGTAATGTTTGGACAAGTGGGAATGACATTTCGTGGAATTTTTGTATTGAATACAAAGTTTCACAGGAAGACTCGCACTTTGGAATTAGGCGGCAAAAAGAATTTTTCTTTACTCGTACATGCAAACTTCAATTATGTGAACATGTGAACTTTTTTTAATGTGTGAAAAAGTTTAACACATTATTAAAAAAACGTGTTTAAGTTTTCAATGAAGGGACACTGAACTCAACATAGAGTAGTGTGTGCATTTTTACACAACCTTTATTGAAGCTGTGTACCTACCCCAAAATTGCCATTTTCGAGAAAATTTTGGAAGTTTCTTTATTATATTTATTCGAGCCCACATATTTACGATTTCAAAAATGGTTTGCATTTGTTTCTAGGTTTGCTACAAACTAAATTAAAGTCCAGATTTTAAACCGGAAGCTCAATTTAAAGCTACCGGAAGAGGAATTTTTCAAGACCGAAATTAATCCACAGAAGTGTAAACAATGCATTTTAAACAGGCGTTTCTTCATTTTAAGACGATGTGAATATACAATATACTTTTTAAATGCAGAATTTAGCTTTACTTATTTATTTGTTTTAGTTTTGTAGGTACGTCTTGCAACTAATTTTTCACTTAATTTTGATTTATAAATGTGCCTTTTCTGGAAAACTGCGATTTTAATTTTTTTGATTACGAAAAATCTTTCCTTAAAAAGTATTTCATACATTCAAATGAAATTTTTCCACAATGTTCTATATATCTTTAAATATGTTGTGAACCTCATACATAGCTTTTAAGTATATAACTATTTATTTCGGAGCAATTTTTATTTAAAAAAGTGATATATTTTTTATTAAAACGTTTTTATGTATTTCACTTCGTGTGTGTATGTCTTCAAATTTTCGATCGTTAATTTAACCAACTTCCCAATAAGCTAGAGCTCGGAAACTTAGGGAATCGTTCTTACTCGCCTAACAATGAAATATTTAGACATTTGCGACAAGTTTTATCTAATATTTCTTTAATAATGCAGTTTAGCTCAACCACTTGGCGCGATTTTAAAAAATTGGCTCCAAACTTGGCGATTTTTTTTGGCTGAACGTTAAATCCGTAGCCACATTTGGCAAAATACCGCCAAATAATTCTTGTCGCCAAGGGTGGTTGGGTTAAATTGCATTCCAACCATTTAATTTACCGGATGAATTAATTAATTTTAGTTAGTTTTAACGTTTTTATGTATTTCACTTGGTGTGTGTTTCTGTGTGTATCAGTGTGTCATCAAATTTTCTATCGTTAAATTAACCAACTTCCCATCAAGCTAGAGCTCTGAAATTTTGGGAACCGTTCTTACATGCCTAACAATGCAATATTTAGATATTTGCGACCAGTTTTAACTAACATCTTAATAATTTTCTTTAATAAACTTTGCCACCATATAAAAACGTTGGTTTTTATCTCGAATTATTTGTAAAATCACGTTGTGTTTATATAAAGTAAGTATAACTGCATTTTTCTGTTTCACAACATAAATATATGTGTATTAAATATATAGTTAAAACAAAAAGTGGAACATAATAATTAGATTTAGTTATATGAACACCAGCGCAATAGTCCATTTTTTTCTAAATTTAACCAAATATGGCCAAAATTTGTAAAATAAAGTAAATAAAAGAAAAACTTTCACGAAAATGACTTTTGAATCTACCGTTTTACGAACCATTGTAGCTAAAAACATAAATGTTTCACAAAAATTTCTTTTTTTTTTTGTCTTGAAGAAAAGAGCTCCGAAGATAGGCAAATACCTTAAAAACTTCCATTTTAAAAGAAAAATAAATTTAAAAATGATTTAAAGTCTTATTGAAAGACGTTAAAAAATTCTCTTTTTTTCCCCAGCCATATAAAGTGTAGTCCTCGTCGCGCAAACGTTATTGTTTTTTTTAAAAAAAAGGACCCGTGAAAACCGTTAACTCCAGGAAGAGCGGCAGATGCTCTTGTTCGAAAAGTATTAAAATAGAAGGCCATGTGGCGTCATATTCCAAAGACACATGACACCACTCATGCATGGTAGACGCGCGGGAGACTAATGTTAATCGGGCATCGAAGAGTGTGCGAGAACAGGTTTTAAGAAGGATAATTGAAAACAACTCACATAATATGAGATTCTTCGCTTAGTCATAATTGGAATTTTCTCCACATTTCGTTTTGAAAAAAAGACAAATGAAAATGTAGAATTTATTACATCGTGTGCACGCAACGTAGTAAACTTGCGTGTGCATTCTCAGAACACAAAACACTTCATTTGTCGAATGTAACATTTCATAATCGTTGAAATCTTTTGTCATTGATATTGCTGCATATTCTTATAAAGGTATTCATTGATAAATATTGCTATTGATATAAATTCCTATTGACAGATAAACATTTTGCAATTTCCTGAGTTCTCATGATTATCAGGTAAAAAAAAAATGCTTCTTGAATAGATAAATAGTTTAGTTTAATATTTATAACGAGTTCCTAATTTTCAAAAACAGTTTGAATAATACAAATGTCAAAAAGTTCTATGAAAAAAGATGCACAATAAGAATTAACCATCGAAGGTGCTCTTTTTTATAATTATTATTAAATTATTCAATTAAATATAAGAATTAAAGAAAACGATGAAGTATCGAGAAATGGATAATAGTAAACTTTTCCGATATTAAAATGAAAGAAAACGATAAATTATTAAATTGAATACTATACCAGCTACATATAGTTAAAATTAAAGAAAACGATGATTTATTAATTTGAATATTATATCAGCTACACGTAATTAAAACTGAAGCAAACGATAAGAAATTGAAAAGTCATCAGGTACACCAAAAGTGAACCACCTAAAACAATGACCCCTTAAGTGACTAATAACTGTTTTTAATCTTTTCAGGACTATTTCTTTCTAGTAATGTTATATTAAAATATTTTTGGTCCTGAGACTGGTTTTATATATGAAAGTAGCATTTTTTTTTTAAAAAAAATTTAGTGTATTAGATGAAATCAAAAAATTTCATTTTTAAAATTCCTTTTCTTATTTTGGGAAATATGTTTACCAGTTTCATTGGGTAATCAAAGACAGGACACTTTAAGAGTTTTATTTCTTTTTATGTAGCTTTACATGATATTTATAAAGTATATTTTGTAAATACTACAATCTTCAAAAGAAATTATAAATTAAGTATATTTTATAGTCATAGATGATAATGAAATTAATTATTTGTTCTTATCATTTTCCATAAACTTTCACTGAACAGGGATCGGTACATATCAGAACACTGAAAGCCACGAAAACGTATCTAGTTACTTTATCATCTGCTTTAGTAGAAAATAAAAGGCCAAAATGAAACCAAAAATGAAACGTGATACATAAAGTTAGTGTGTAAAGCAGTTAGGAATGAAGTGAAGTTGTTAGGTTTGGAAATATATAAACTACGACTGAAAGTAGCAAGGGTCTCTGAAAGAGGATCTGAAGGAGGATCTGAGAGAGAAGCTGTAGGTGAGATGAGGTGAAGCTGAAGTGTTAGATAAGAGAAAGGAGGAATTAAAGTTACAGTAGAGGGTTCGAGCAAGGGTTACTGTAGAAAGATTTTACCTAGTGTTTGCAACAGTTGTTCCAGAATCTGAGTTGCAGTCGAGGAAGGACTATTGGTAAGAGTCTGTTAGATTACTATTGGTAGGTTGAACTAAGGTAATAGAAAGCTTACCCAAGAGAGCACAATCCTTTCTGTCATAGTAAATATATACTAATAAATTGTTAAAAGTTGTTTGGTGATTCTGTAATTATTTGTGTCGTAGTGTTTAATAATTGAATCTAGTGATGGCACAAGAGGACGCCCGGATCGGGAGGGCGTCACGAGTATACTTCTCATGACCTTAGAAAGAAATTAGGGAGTTTTAGATTCCTGTCTATTTCTCCACTATTTATTACTTTTTCGATGCATTTTTGAAATAAGCAGACAAAACAAGGGTAATCAGTATTGATTATTCTCAATATTTGTAAACAATAAACTGAGATTTCATTTTTTTTGTTAGTAGTAAACTGTTATTGATATGCTCAATTCAGGGGTGCTTATTAAGCCTTTACTAGAATTTCATTTTTGCTGCTGAAAGATAATTTTTTTTCAATAACTTCTGTTCTCAAATTCATTTAAGTTACTCAACGCATGAACTTACAACTTAATGCATTTTATATTAAACTGACTACTCTTTTTTTTTATTATTATTAGGTAAATTAAGACATCGACCAAACCACAAAGCAAGGTTAGAGAACAGGATTTGAGTTCTACACTTCTAGTAGGTATTTATTTCACCCTTATAGAACCCAACATGTCATAGATTCTAATAAGAAGGGCATATTTTTCATATTCTAAACAGACGATTTTAAAAAATAAACTAGACTTAATCTAAATTATTGCCCCCCACATTTAAATTCAAAAGTTTTTCCAGTTCTTTTCAAGAATTTCTTCTAACTATTAAAGCAGAATATGTGCACAATAAGAAATTTAACAAGTCTATATTATTCACCATTTCTCAAAGAGTACACACGTATACGTACGTGTGTGTAAATTATAATAAAAGGCAACTAAGAAAAATTTCTTATTCCAATTATGAAATGACAAACTCCCCCCAAAACACATCCATTTAAAGTAAAAAATTCAGGCTTAAGACTAAATAGAGGGATTAAACTAGTTTTGTGGCATACTAATCTTCCCCTAAAAATAACAATATATATATATATACCCTAATACACAAAACCGATGCACCAAGAAGGAGTTGCCCGATTTTGTATGCAAAGATATTTGGACCGAACATATAAATGGTTAAAATTGTGTGTCCAATGAATGAATAGTGGGAGCTACAGCGCATCGGAACTGCGCACTTAGCAGGTGTATATAAGAAACGATTCTCAATCGGATGGTCAAATTTTCTGTTGCATTGCGATTTAGGATACCTTTCAACGACAGAAAAAATGCTTTGCCGCAGGATTCGAGCATTACGAGCAACTATCAGAGTTTGAAAGAGGTCGTATCATTGGACTGAAAGAGGCAGGTTGGGTAAATCGGAGAATCGCTCGTCATATAGGTCGAAGTGATGCGGCGACTAGAAGATGCTGGCAAAACTGAGGGGACAATGGCAGATTTCAGCGTCATGATGGTAGCGGTCGACCTAGGGCCACAGCATATCGGAAGGATAGAGTGATTGTCAGATTAGCAGTCTCAGGGCCCGATTCATTGTTATCAACCTCGAGTCGTGCGATACGCGCATGAGTATCCACCATGACCATTCAAAGACGGCTGATAGAGTGAAATCTACGCTCGTACAGACCGCTACACCACCTTCCACTCACGCCTGCACACGGTCGAGCCATATTACAGTGGTGCTTGGCTCGATCTGTTTAGAATGATGCGGATTGGGAGTGTTTAGCGAGGAATCCTGCTTCCAGCTGTGTCCTGACGATCACCGAAGGCGTGTCTGGAGACACCCAAGGCAGCGTGCCGAATCTGCTTTCACTCTTGCACGTCACACAGGCCCTTAACCAGAAGTTATGGTCTGGGATGCCATTTCCCTTGAGAGCAGGACCCCTTTGGTCGTCATTAAAGGCACACTTGTAGCACAGCGGTACGTTGACGACATTCTGAGACGTGTTTTATTACTGTTCCTTTTGCAGTACCCTGGCCTTATTTTTCAGCAAAAAACAATAAGGCCAGGGTACTGCAAAAGCACCACTGTCTGGCCTTATTTTTCAGCAAAATAAGGCCAGACCACCTACGGCACGTGTTGCTATGACCTGTCTTATAGCTTGTCAAACACTTCCTTGGCCAGCCAGATCTCTCTCCAATTAAGCATGTCTGGGATATCATGGGAGGGCGACTGAATCTTCTAGGGAATAATGATGACCTAGAACGGCGATTGGAGCAAATTTGGCAAGAAATTCTGCAAGAGACTATAAGGGAACTTTATCACTCTATGCCACGTCATCTGGCAGCTTGCATCCAATCTAGAGGTGGGTCAACACCTTATTGAGCTCGTTACTTTGTAACTATGTAACTGTGAAATAAATCTTTCAATTTTTCTGAAATTTTAATCATTTTCTATTCTGTACATAACTGTCCTATCCGCCAACTTTTCTCTCCATCGGACAACTCCCTATTACACACACACACACACACACACACACACACACACACACACACACACACACACACACACACACATATATATATACATACATATACATACACACATGTATATATATTCCAAAATTCGAAACATGTTATGTTATGTAATGTTTGCGGTGTTTAATGTTGTGAGAACAATCATGTTATCGATATACTCACATTTGCTTATTTGTTTCTTTTATTATTTTACTTTGGAAGATTTATGATAGTTACTTTTAATATTTGTGAAACATTTCATTTGCCGAGTGCAAAGTCCTATATTCGCTGCAATCTTCCATTACTGATACATTCAGAATATCGGAGAATGATTCACACTCACAAAGACCAACTTGAAACAAAAGTTCATTAAAAACATTATAATGAAGATAACCTATCTTCATATTTCAAAGTAACTTATAGTAAAATGGCCTAATATGTAATTTAGGTGCTTCCATTCGAGTCAAAGGCAATAGCTAATTTTATTATAGTTCTATATATAAAATCAGTCATTGTATTGAAAATCCTAATCCAGAAATTCGAATTTTTTTAAAAAGAAAATATGCTCAAACCTAATTATTTTGATTTACTTCAAATCCAATAATGTTTATAGGAATGAAAACAAGGAGTCTAGCTCTACTTTTTTAGTTTGAAATGTTTACAAATAATTTCGATCGTGTGAGTTGTTCGATTAATTCGAAAACTTATTTACGTAGCTATATTTAATTTAATATGTTATTGTCCGCTTTTATTTTAATATTCTTTCAGAACATTACTGTCTACTTTTGATCTTATTTGAATACTTAATTTGAGAATTGATTTTTATGGCAGAATCCCCTGTTGTTATCCTTTTCGGTGTTAACATAGGCAACGTTTTTGGACAAAGGAATATTTTGTTTGTGAAAAAAAAGTGCATTAGGAATTTCAATGCGGAAGTTTGTTTTCTTGATAGTAATTGCTTCTGTGTAGCCTGGGGCTTGGAAGTACGCTTAATTTTCGCTAATTAATATTTAGGGAAGATGATGGCTACCCAATATAAAGACTTGAAACTTTCACCACTGAATGAACTTTGTTCCAAAGATGAAGACCTTTTATACTTTTATAACCCAAATAAATCTCTCTCTCGTACTTTTTTTTTAAAAAAAAATCCCGTGAGCACATGTTAAAATGAAATAAACAAATCCAATTAAAATTGTTTGAGCTTATTAATTTTTGCTTATCGAATCTCTATGGAACTGAAACCGGATTATTCAGGAAATAAATACAATGATAAATGTAACGCAATTCTTAGCATTACCTTCTTTGGCGTAAGCAGTGTTTCTCCTTCCATTCGTCATCCGAGTCTCGACTGCGAAACAGAATGATTTCGAATTTATTGATAAGATTTGAAATGAATTCAGATGTCAATGATCTGTCACATACAATTGCTAGTCATCAGCGATTGTTCTTGCCGGTATTGTTAGACGCAAGGAAAAAAAGTTCCTGCCGAACCATTACGAAATCCAGCTCAGATTTTCTCAAGAAAATATTAATTGCCTCAGAAATGCGAACAATAGACACAATTGAATGGTTGGATTTCGAAGTTTATTCATTGGGGGAAAATGAATTTTAATTTATTTGACAACGCAGGAGGCTTGGTTGGAATGCCTCAAGTTTTTATATTTGTTACTTGATTTTAAAAATACTTATTATACCTGAAATCTACAAGTTCTGTATGTAAATATGCATCTGTTCTCTATATTATACCTTTGTTTTCTTTCCTTCGAAAATTTGTGGGTGTGATGAAGTTGGCGACCCACATGAATATGGACTGAAGAATCGATGCGTCATTGCATCCAAACTTCCAAGGATGAAAGAGCACTTTCAACAACATCATTTTCGTTTTGAGGAGGAGGTGAATCTATCAATAAAGCCTAGGGTCGACAACAACCAACGGAATACTTCTTTAACGTATTTTCCCGACTAGTCACGTAATAGTTCAAATGCATGAAAAAGTATGGAGACTCGTCAAAAAGAAAACAATGCTTTGTAAAGAGGAGGCATATAACTTTCAGGTACAACAAAAATTGTAAAAATCGGGTAACAAACAAAAAGGTTATGGGTATGGAGGCATTACTTTTTTCAATCAAGCCTTGCAAGTTTAATGATCATACATGTAGGATTTTTACATTTTGAGACGCCTTCCAACACTAGATGGCGCCACGAGCTGGAGCTCTACTTTGTGACTTCTTTCCAAGGTGTTCACACGAGTACCGGCAGATGGAAGAGTGCTACCAACAGAGAAAGACGTGCGATCTGATAGCTCTTTAATATGTATAACTCATAGTTCTATTTTAACTTAGTAAATACTTAACAATAATATATGATTTAATTAAATATCATCTAAAAATCCGCTTTGTTATTGAATCCAGAAAACCCCTAGACATCTTTAAAACGAGCCATGTACCCCATTTCTGTAGTTAGGATTCTACAATACATTATATATACTTTTAAATGTTTAATAATTATATACTGACTAAATATAGTCAATGTATAATTATTAAATTTTAAAGACATACAATTTGAATTTTTATAAGATTTACTCTTCAGAAAACTAATTGACTGATAGTTTATGAATGTCGCTCTTAGATGCAACACGAGGGCTATTGGCGACGGATTTCGTAATTATGAACCTCGCTCAAGGGGCAAAAACGACATCTGGACTGGCATCCCATTCTTCAGATTTCCACACCACACAAATGGGAAGGTGTGGGACTTCCACAGATTTGACGTGCATCAGTCTCCCTACACGGCGGGTCTTAAGTGGCATCAGGATTCGAACCCTCGATTCGGTGAAAGCAATGCCAGCGACTATCATGAGGTTACTGGGGCAATGCAGAAAAACTAAGCCAGTTTTAAAAAGTTTCCCAGTTCTTTATTTCTGTGCTATCGTTGATCTATACAGACAAAAATAAGTAATTTTTTTTAAGGTTTTACTTACAAAATCTTTTTTCCTTGCTAAATTCTTAATAAAGATACAGTGGATTTCAAATGTTTTTCTCGTTGACTATTTATAGTTAAATGTAATAATTTTGTAAAAAAAAAAGGTTTCTTTTTTTGGTTTTTCATACTTAACATTTCCCTTCTGGCGAGTCATAAATACTGATAGAGATATTTAATTTTTTTGTTGCGTTTCGTGCACAACAGTAAACTGTAATTGCTGCCATACTGATTATGACATCAATGGAATTAATAATAATTGTGGCATCATTTTTTGCCGTCGAGGATCTGATATTTTCCCACCACAATTATTGTTTTTTTACTTATCTTTTCGCATATACATTCATACAAATGAAAAAAAAAGTACATTTGGGTAAAGCCCAAGGATTCGGGAGGTCAAAACCTTGAGTTCCTAGCTGCTTGAAAAAATTCTTGATGACGTATGAAGAGCTGATAAAACAATGTTTGAAGCTAATTAACAGCCACAGATACGGAAACAGTTTTAAAAGGTCTGTATTATTTGAGTTTATTATTGTTTGTATTATTTACAAAATTGCTTTTTAATACTTTAAGTTACGCTTATTTATTTCTAGGTTTCACATTGAAAAGTAGTGAGCATAATTATCTTATTTGTAACTCGATTTTCATAATTCTTATTAAACCTGAGAGCCTCGTGTTCTTTATGTAATTCATTTGATTTTTTGTTTTCAGGTGCTGATGGTGTGCTCAGTGACGGATCCAGGTAGTAGGAAAAGGGGGGAGGGCAAGAGTTCCCCTATCATAATTTCATGCACAGACTAAATAACATAATTGAGCAGGAAATCCCAACTAAATTTAAGAATATTTATTTTGTTGATTTACTTCAAATTTGATTGTTGTGCCTAAGCACAGAACAGAGCTATCCTATCGTATTGTAAATTTTAAGTTCTTAATTTGAATTTAATTCCTGAGTCAACATTTAGTTTATTTTTAGATTAAGGATTAAAAATAAGCACGAATAAAAAAATAAACAAGCACTTCAGAATTGTTTAAAGGGGAAAAAACAATTGTGCTCCCCTTTGTCGATTTTTTTCTGGATCCTCTACTGGGTGCGCTGAGAACAGAAGATTATGATAATACACATAGAGATGAGATTGAAGCATCCATGCGTCATTGTATCAAATCTTGCACCGTACGACTTTCACATCTTTCCAAACCAGAAACAGCCCTTAAGGTATCCGTATACTTTCGGCGAAAAGTTTTTGAAATACATTGATATTTGTTAACAAAATATTTTTTAATGCTAAAATATAATCTAAAACTATGAAAAACACATTTAATAATCTGCTTTTAATTAAAAAAAAATTACAGGGGAAAACATGTTGAAAGTAGTACATAAATTGATTATCAGAACAACGCTGATAGCTCAAAAGTAAACAAAACTATCATTATTCTGTAAATTTTCTCTTATTCATCATAACATTTTTGGGGGCTGGTAATACTTTCAAGCTGAAAATCATATTACTACAATTTTTATTGTGTTTCGAATCAAATTACAATGAAAATTAAAAAAAAAAGTTATAACAATACATGATTTACACCTTTCTTACTAAAAACATATCAATTTTACAACCATGAAAGTAGTAGGAGTTCTTAAAAACTATATAAGGAAGATACTTGCAAAATTTAAATTAATTTGGTTCACAACTTTTTCTGATATCTACGTTGCCACATGTAAATATGTCGAGAAAAATCAAAAACAAACTTTCAAATGCTATTAAAAATTAGCTACCGAGTAAAATTCAAATCCCTGTAACTTAAGCTCTAAATAAGGTATAAGCAAAATTCAAACACTATTAGAAAGAAACAAGTTTAAATATTAAACTAACATTAAAATTAGAAAATCGAAAATTTTGACAAAAATGACGTTTTAAAGGTGTACGGATACTTTAAGGACATCTCTTTGATTTTACGATGAATTGAAAGCTGTCATTAAATCCTGATGTCAACAATAATCAGCGGAATTTTTTTCCAACGGATATTCCCGTCTACTCCCCCGTTAGCTCATGTAAGTAGAAAGAAATAGGGACTATGTCAAAAAGGAGAATAATGCGTCAGATAGGTGACACACGCAGCTTTCAGGTACAATAACAATTTTGAAAATCGGGTTATTAAGAACAAAGCTGTTAAATTCCAAAGAACCGTTACAAGTTACGAAGAGCAAAGCTGTTATGTTGGAATTATTTTACAATCAAGCCTCGAATACTAACACTTAAAATCTATTATAATTCAATTCTTCGCATTTATTGTTGTATTCAAGACAATTACTCTCTACTCAGATGATATACTGGTATGATCGATTTCACCGCAAGTATAATATAATATTAAATTCCCACTTTAGAGGACTTATTACAGAAATCATTCTAGGACTAACTCCGAATAGCATCTATCTCTTTTAGAAGCAAAGTCCTACTTTCAAATTGTCTGGAAGGTTTCGAAATCAGTCACGAAAAGTTTGTGAAGTCTTTCCTCCATTAACTTGACTAAATTACAAGAAAAATTCAAAGGATTGAAAGTATGGCTGTATTTTTCAGATTTTACTTGGTTCTGACACTAACATGAGTAATAAAAATAATATATATACAACATTATTATATTTTAAAAATTATTTAAAGCATAAAATTATTTTTGTCTCGCGCAGGAAACACCGAGAATAGTTTGGAACTATTGAACCGGTCTCCGGGATAAAATTATTTTATTTTCAATCCTGAGATTTTTCATTTTCTTTCAAAAGTTGTAATTACAAAAACCGAAATAATTAGTAAAAAATCTTTATCAACAAGAACCAATGCAAGTAATTATTCCATACTATATTAAGAACAAATAAGGACAAAATTTTAAAAATGTTCTCTTCCCCATCCGTATTCACCTGAATTAAAATCTATACAAACATTCTGTAGTACTATTATCAAAACAAATATACAACATAAATTAATCCACTTCACATAGCTCTCTTATGTTTACATCTCATATATAATCAAAGAACATGATTAATAAAGTTCTATTTCCTTAAGAGACTCTTACTTCTTTTTTTCTTATTTTAATAGTATTATATTTACAAAGAGTCTTGCGCGGTAATGTGATAATTTAATCGACCCAACATATTTTCCATCCTTTTGTAATTTTTCATCTTGGCTGCCCCATATAGCTGCCTCTGCGTGTAAACGCACCGCATGCAACCCGGCTATTTAGTTCAAACGCCGGCCCTTAATTGTGTGTGAACGTTCACCTTGTTTGTTTACGCACCTGCTCCTATATTGCATTGCTGCGGTATTACTAACGTAACCTCAAGCTTTCGGGTACTTGTAGTAAAACTTGAATAATTCCGGTCGAGTTCACGATTGTGTGCTTTCAACCACATGGTCGTAAAAGGAGCTCTCTTTAGTATCAAAAGCTGTATTTTCTGTAAGACTGAAACCAATTCAGCAGTTTCGGGATCGAGCTAGACGGAGAATTCTTTATAAGTTGAAACAGTTATAAATACAACGTTAAAAAGCAGATTTCGCTTCAGTTTCAGTAAAAAAATAAGGTGTCTTAGGAATTCGATAGATAGTGACTTAACCACATTTGCAATCCATTGAAAGTATTCATTTTATCCAGAAATGAAGTGAAAAAGTTTCAGCTGGAATAAACAGAACTCATTAAGCAGCTAAAATAGATTTTTTAGTTTATCACTCATATTATAATTTTCTTACCAAATATTTTTTGGGTTTCATGAAAATAATAAAATATTTGTAAATGAAATGTTAAAGTTGATAAAAAAAAAATGTAATCACAGAGGTTCTGTAGATAGTGTGTGCCTTTACCACATTTTTAATCCATTGAATGCGTTCATTTAATTCAGAAATGAAGTGAAATGGATTCATTCAGAATATACAAAGCTCATTAACGAGCTAAAAGGAATTTTTTTTATCTGTCAATCGCTCATATTAAGATGTTTGTATGAAATATTTTTTGGGGTTTTTAGTTTCATGAAAATTACAGAATATTTATAAATGCAATGCTAAAAATAGATTTAATTTAAGTTCCAATGCCAAAACAAAGCTGGTTCAAAGATTGAAAATAGTTAATTTGTTACCACAATATGCTCATTTAATTACAAATGAAGTGAAATGCCATTATTTAGAATATAAAGAACTTACCGAAGAGCTGGAAGAGATTTTTCCGTAAATCTCTCACATAAACATATTTCATTTTTTTTTAAATTTTAGAATCATGAAAATAACGGAATATCTATAGAATTGAAATGTTAAAGAGCGATTTAACTGCAGTTGCAGAGATAAAAAAAAATTGTCGCAGAGATTCTACACATAGTAAATACCTTTACCACATTTTTAATCCATTAATGTGTTCATTTTATTCAAAAATGAATCGAAATAATTTCATTTACAATATACAGAACTTATCAAAGAGCTAATTGGGATTTTTCTTTGATTCACTCATATTAAAGTGTTTTTATTAAATATTTTTTGGGTTTTAGTCTCATAAAAATTACAGATTTTCTTAAAGGAAATTTTAAAAATGATTTATCTTCAATTTCAGTTATAAAAAGTGACCTCAGAGAGATTTGATAGTGTGTGCACTTACTACATTTGAAATCAATTGAATACATTCATTTAATTAAAAATGAAGGGAAATAATTTTATTAAGAAATAATAAAGACTTATTAAAGAGCTAAAATGTATTTTTTCCCTGTAAATCTCTTATCTGAGGATTAATTTACTAAATGTTCTTTTGATTCTAGTTTTACGAAAATAATTAAATATTTATAAATGAAAAATGTTAAAAAAGTGATCCTATTTCAGTTTCAGTGATAAAAGAGTGGTATCAGAGATTCTATATATAGTGAGTGTCTTTATCACGTTTGAGAACCATTTCATGCATTCATTCAATTGAAATTGAAATAATTTTTTATTTAGAACATACCAAACTTATTAAATAGTTATAAGAGAGTTTCATGCGAATCACTTATATTAAAAGCATTTAAAAATATTTTTTGGACTTTAGTTTCACAAAAGAACACATATTTGGAACACATATCAGCGTTTTTAATACTCGAATTTGATCTAAGCACTGAAATTAGTTTTTGATTTATCTTATTTCAAATATTTTAATTTCTTTCAACAATAATAGAATAAAAGAAAAATTTTTTTCTTTTTTTCAGTTGTTCAGTATTCTATAAGTTTCAATCTTTTCAAAGAGAATCGCAATAGAATGCATTCTTTGCAAAATTTTATTTCATAAATCCGACCAATGAAAATTATTTTAGACTGTTGATTCTTACTATTCGTCCGTTACTCAATAAAAATACATCTTCTATGTATAAATTTAGAAGATGTACCAGATGTGTTTGGACAATGCAACAACTATGTTTATATTCTGATATTCAAATAAATGAATAATTTGTTTTTTCTTCGATTCATTCAACGAATTCTAAGACGTTTAGATATGCTATTTTTCATTAAAAACGGAACTTTATTTATATACTATCTGTATAACGTTTATCCTTCATTATTTAATCCTACACACATCATAAATTTAATTAAATAGCTAATTAGTTCAGGAATCCAAATGAGGAAACATCAGAAAAAAGACGATACAGTTAATTAACTATCTTCACAGAGTAAAAAAGAACTCTCTCTCTCTCTCTTTCGAATATTTCTTAATGACTGAATCCTAGCTTAGAATAAATCAATAAAGTTTTATCTTATCAACAGGCTCTACTCCCATTATTCTAAACAGGAATAACTTCTAACCAGTAATTTTACTACAATTGATTAACTACAATAATTGTCTTTAATTATCTTGCAAGCATCTACCAGTTTCTCGTTGTCATCCCTCTCTCTCTTTTATTCCTTTCATTTCTATTTTACTTACATATCACTATAAGTAATTTAATTCATTGCATTTCTTATGAAATTTTCATCTAATTTTCCTAGTCACGTTTCAGTTGGTTGGCAAGGAGCTGAATTTTATGTAATTCAAACTACATAGGTTAATGGAAAAAAAAAAACCACGAATAGCTCAACGTTACAACTCGAGAACCAATTCTTCGATCAAGTGAGTTAAAAATAAATATTGTCACATAAATAAATAAATAAAAATAATACATGCCGGGCTACCAAAAGCTCTGAAAAAGCAATTACAACATTAATACATTAACAAGAGATACTAAAAACTATCTTTAGCAGCTATAACAAACCAATTTAGTTTATGAATTCCAAAACTACCACTAAGTATTTTACACAAAAATAATCGTAATTTCGCTGCAAACAAATGAATGAATACATAACTATCTCCAGAAAACTTTACGAAGAATAATTTGTTCCGTTGCAACGATAGAGTGTGACGTCCTGTGATGTAATATGCGCCAAAGCTATGAGTAGTGCAGCGGTTATTTTCCTTATAGGTGGGAAAAAAGGTGAAAAAATGAAAATTCGTCTACTCACTGGTTAATTAAAGCTTATGATATTTTCCCTGGTTATTTTTTGAAGAGGGGTAAATGCTCATTTCGAGTACCTTACGAATACTATGTAGTTTAAATTGATAGATATCTGAACGGAATATCTAAAAAAATGAAAAAAAAAAAAATCGGAAATTTTGATCTTTTTCAACATTAGTTTCAAAAATTCGCTGAAACGACTAATTAGTTTGCATGCCCGACACAAAATCAGCCTTCTCAAAAAGATCTTGATTCGTTCAAAGAGTGCAAGATTGTAATCCTGAGACAATTCGATAAAGAATTAGGCGTCGAAGTGCATGAAAATGCGCACAAATAACTTCAACAATGAATTTAAGGAAGTCGAAAGCGAATTTCGAAAAACTCGCTTCGAGGTGCTACACCATCACCCATAGTTTCAGTGTACCAAATTCCTTACCTTTCCGTCTTAGTGCTATGCTATGGCCATCCCATACCCTACATAAATTCTTTCTTTCATAAGTATACATTTAATTAATAAGGGTTTACGTGTATGTATGAGCCGTTTTTCTAAAAGTGGTATAAGTCTTTTGTTTCCTTATTGTGAGATAATTAAGAGTTTGAGTTGTTAAATCAAAGTCAAACTATTGGCAAATGTTAATTCTCTTGATTAATTTATGAAGAAGTTATGCTCCACTGAATATGGGATTTTAAAAAATAAACTAAGGATCACTATACCTCCCTAAAATTGTCATTTACATATTTTTTTTCAAAAGCGGGCTAATACCACTTTAAGAAACAACTCATATACAGATTTTTTTTTAAAAAAATTGAAGTTTGGAAATCCTCTTATGTTTTCTCCTTTTTGCAATTTTTTGAAGCAATATCTTTCGGAATACTATGACGCTCCTAGTAATTTTTATCTCTCGACATGTTAACTTACGTTTATAATATAAACAGCTTCAAAGTTCTGTCTTCTGTACGGAATTTCATTAAAAATGCTCCTATTCAAATTATAACGATTTATAAATGTCTTTAACCATTAAAGGGACTTTACTTCCATACAACCGTAAAATGTCATTCCTGATCATTTTTTTAAGAGTAAATAAAGTGTAAAATGCCCATGTCTTGTTTTTTAAATAAAATTTTAAAAAACAGTATTAAAATTATTAATAAAAGTATTAAAGTATTTCAAATAAATAGTGTTTTATTAGACCTTACCTAATATGAGCAAATTATTTAACATGCAAAAAAACTATAATAAAATAATAGGATTAATGTGTAAATGCAGTATTTCTATCTTTCTAGGGACAAAGTTATTCTGTTGGTGAAGTTGCAGAACTTAAACTAAGGCTGTCATATTCAAATGTAAAAGCGGCCACGGTAGCCAAGTAGTCATGATGACGTGATCATGGTTTTATTGACAAGTGTGAGGAGTTATCGAGTCACAACCGGTCAATCAATCGGACCCTCAGTCTACAAAGAACCTAAATCCGAGTAATCTGCTTCAGTTAAGTAGACAATTATTATTTTTATATTAGAGTCAAACGCGTATGGGAAATAATTCACAGATATAAAAAGCTGGGGATTGACTCTTTCGTAATCAAATATCTGGATAAAACCTATTTTATTTCATTAATTGTCAAACTGTATTCATTAGCGATTGCGTTGATTAATGACCATGTGATGTCGGGCTCTTCGTGAATTTCTCTTCTCTAATCTCGGAGATTCGAATTAAAAACAATGGCATCTCCTTGGCAACCAAATGAAACGCGGTTGGTAAATTGGATGAAGGTAAGAAGTGCAGTGAATTGGAGATTGTAATAGAATTGAAAGGAAAAAGAAAGGAGATAGAGGATTACAATAAGCTGATAGATATTTGTAAATCAGATTGAATCATCGTAATTAATCGTTTGGATTGAAACGACTCCTAGTTTGAGTAAAAAGAGTTGAATCTGTTGCAAATAAAAAGTGTGTGAATAACAGGGATGGAAAAAAAATCTCATTAATGAAATGATTTGGTGTGCTAAGACTTTATTATTGGAACATAAACTAGGATTAACCGAGTTAAAAGGGATTCCAGAGAGAGGAAGCGATCTTGTATATACTTGGAGTGATAATAAACTGTATTCTGTCCTTTCCTTGCAAATCTTCAATTGGAGTTTTAAACTTATTGACTATTTAATTGGACTTTCAGATGGCTGTAGAGGGAATTTGAATGAATGGAATGAAGGAAATATGCCATAATTCTTTAAATATTATTTAATAATAATAGAATGTGAAGGAAATCATTCCACGCGTGGCTCAACAAAGTGATCAACAAATAACTTACAGAATTGGACAATAAAGAGAGGACGGTCTTTTGCAAAGAATATGATAAGGTACATGTTGGGTTTATGAAGTTAGAACAACACACTGAAGTGGCCAATTTAGAACATAATACTATAAAAAACAGGACAACAATAATATGATTCAAAATGAAAAAATGAAATTTTGACAAAATGTCATTCCTTTAATGAAATTATTCTTGATCGGGTATTCATTTTATATTTGTATAATCTCTTTTTTAGTTTGTGATAATTCCAGAAGTAAAATAAAGTGATCCCTTTCTCCCTTCGACATTAACGGAACATAGATACTTCCGGATTTGGTACAGCCAGTAAGAATCCTCGACCTTCAAACTGTTTCCTTTTTCCTCATTCGATTACTTCAAGATGAATAATGCAAAGAGAATTAATATTGACAATGGAGTAATTTGAATTTGTGCAAATAAAGTTTATATCAGTTTGTGAATGAATATTGTTCACTGAAACATACTTTAAATTTGTGCAATTGTAATGAAATTATTTTAACAGGTGTTTAATCAATGTTAATTTTTTGATTTACAAAAGTCTATCGAGATTTGATAGAATCATATAACAAATCGTTCAAAGGAGTAAACTAGACTGCATTTTTGGCTCCATACTATATTATTCTTTAATTTGTGAATGAATTTTTAAGAAACTAAGAGTTTTCTAAAAATAACACGAAAAAAAAATATTTGCAAATATTTATGAAATTTTTTGTTGAGAACTGTCAGTCATTGTGGATAGTTTCAACTATATTAAATTGTAGAAGAAATAATATTTTTTTTTCAATAATGAAAAAATACATTTGAAATGTAAGCAAAGTAACAGACATTTGTCTAGATAAGTGATGTTGAATACAAGTGCATCTGTTTCTTCTTTCATATACTTATTTAATCTTTGAGAAAATTCGGTAATTTAAATATCGTTATATGACACAATAAATATAATACAAACATGAATGAGATTTGATTAGATTTTGATTACGGTATAAATATAGAGCTCTCTGACTGATTGAGAACTGAAATCAGACTGATTATTGGAAAAAATACATACAATATGATTAATTAGATTTGAGAATATAATAGTTCAAAATTTGATTTAAAGGTGCTTACAAGTGTAATATTAATAATTAATCATATTGTATAATGTAATACATACTTAAATAAGTATGCAATACATACTTAAGGCACATACTGACAATAAGTATGTATTGCCTTTAAATTGATATTTCTTGATTGTAACTTCAAACACAATCCTTGATATCGTCTAGGTTCAAAATATGAGATTCTCCATTTCTCATTCCATATTCAAAATATGAAATCTAGGTGTTTTGAATAGATTTCTTTTAATAGATTAAATTAAGGTACTTAAGTACACAAAATTATATTCAATAAATTCTTATTAAAAACGATCTTTTTTTAAATACCTCTCAAAGATTGGAAACGGAAATTTAAGAAGGTGACAAAAATCATGCGGTATTCTTGAAAGTTGATCTTATTTTAAACTAAAATTTAGAAATCTCTCCACTTGATAGCAAAATATGTATCACAAAAACCATTCATGAAATCGGTTGCATGTTGCCATTTTAAGAACCAAAAATGAACTATAAAATAAGTTTTCCATTTTCTGCGACAGATGGTCAAACCAGACATTCCACATTTCTTTAAAACAATAACAAATTCAATTGGTAACGGAAGTGCATCTTCCTTTTTTACGGCACATAACATCAGATATTCTATTAGGACATCACGTATTCCATTGCCAATAAAAAAAAAAAAGAATAACTGTTTTACAATAATATTTTTCGACCTGATGTTTTTAATGAAAGATTTACGCTGGCTGTAAAACTTGTTTCATCCTCATTGATAGGCATTTAACCCAGTATTTCTTCACCGCACGCGTGAAGAATGCTAATGGCCGTGGCGAGATTTATATTTGGGTATTACCTACTTTTTTCACGCAAAAGTCTCTTCGAACGAAGCAATTCGACGAAAGAGATAGTACGGGAACGAGTCGTTTGTGAAAGAACCAGCTGAGTGTCGTATCACCTCTGTGACATCCGCATGTTATTGCTCCACTGTGGCCTTCAGCTTCCTGCGTTTATGCGAACTCGCTCTTTTTTTTTCGAAAAGGGATGAACACGCTTATGAAATGCCGTTTGCAGCGGATCGCTCTTCTTTTTTTTTGCCGCCATCACGCATTCGGTAGACGATCGTTTCCTCGAACGAGCGTGGGACACGGTTTTAACGACCGGAACAAACAGACGTTCGAAATATCAGGAAACAGTCTCTACGGAATTGAAAGACTATAATTCTTACTTGTAAAATCTTAGAAATAATTGTTTTCTCACACATTTTTCTGAATTGAAGGAGATGAATTTTTTTCAATAGATATGTATTTTAAAAACTTTTATACACACACACACACACACACACATGTATATATATATATAAAGTTATAAAGGTAAATTTCCAAGAGAATGTTTTGTTATTGCTCAGCTTTCTTTATTGTTGATATCAGTAAATAATTTAAAAATAGATATTTTGGATTTAAAATGTACTAATAGGTTTCCCACAGAATAAAAACACAAAATATTAAAGAAAATATTACAGACTATATTTAAATTAAAAACTTATCTACTATAGATGAGAAACATGGTTTAACGTTACAGTAATAAGCAATTACTGGTTATTATGATATTGCTTATGTTATTACCAACTAATGGATTTTGATAATCGTATTTAATTGAATGAACATAGAAATCATCAACTTGTTTACACAGATTGTGACCTTCAAACTTTAAAAGCAATTATTAGGTCCTATTAGGTCAAAAATTTTATTAGATCATTTATGTCCATTTTTGATTTAAAGAAAGTCAGGGGATATTAATGTTTTTGATTTTAAATATTTTTTTGTTTGGAAACTTTAAATATTTAAATATTTTTTTTGTTTAATAGAGTTAACTGTAATTCTACTGTAAACTTAATTTTATCAATCAATTTTGAATTTTGAGAATCTTCACGGATGCACTTATATTTATTGCAGCACAGAAAAGCGTATTTTATAGTAGGGATATTATTATTAATCTCTGATACTGTGTATGTGTGCTCGTGTTCGATATTATTCTTGATTCATTGAAGTCAATTTCTTAAAAGTTTCTTAAGCACTTCTTTCAGGTTTTTCTTAAACATTTTTTTTTATTCTACTCATGTATTTTTATGACATTGAAATATTATAAAAGATGTTTATACAAGTGTCCCCCCTTTGAAGAGCTACGATTATAAAGCTAAAGAAAGTACAACCTTTTTGAAACAATTAACACATTTTCTGCCAATGCAGATATGGTTTATCTGCTCACATCCGCCACGATATTATCTGCATTTTCATGCATTTAATTTTTTTTTTGCAATAAAAATATGAGAAATAAAAGATGCATTTCAGCACGCCAAGAGTATAATTTAGTCTCTTCCTGCACGGCATTTAAGGTTGTTTTCGTGTTTTGTTAAAGATTGCGAGTCCGAAATTGGAACACCTTTCTTGCTAGAATATTCTATCTGAATCAATCCATTTTTTAGGTAAAATATGTTGTGTTTCGTCTCCTATATTATAGTGCTCAATGAGTTTTGAGATTTGCATGTTCAAATGAAAAAAAGGTGCATTTTAATTATGTTCTTAAATTTTAAGAATATTGTAACATAAACAAATCTACGTGTTACAACATTGCAAATTTCACGAAATTTAGAGTAATTTTCTATACGAAAATATATTACAAGTTTTGATTGAGTTTTTTGGCATTAAGCGAAAAAAGAGTTAAAGCTGCCGTTTATCAACCATTTTGATTTCGTGAACTTAATGTCAGTCTTATGGAATTTCTACTACCGTTCTCAAACCTGTACTAATATATTTATTTGAATGTAAAAACATTGCATAAAAAAGCAAATAATAATAATAATAAAAAAAGTAAAGTTACATTTCCCCTCCTGATTCGTTTGAAGTTTTTTCGGTCTTAGAAATGGTGAAAAAATTGTTTATAAAAATAGCGAAATTTGGAGAAGCAGTTGGAATTTTAAAATATTGAAATCTTTTGGGAAAAAAAATTGTTTGGTAATACTTTTTTTTCTAAAATGCACATTTATACGGTGATCTATAAGAAAATATGGGGAATAAAAACTTTTTCTTATAAATAACTAATTAGTAAAAGTTGTTCACAGGGTACCTATGTCCTCTTCAGATACGTATAATTCTCTATTATAACATTCGGCTTAGGACGTTATTAAATTAACGCTATTCATTTATAATACACATATTTTGATCATTCTTATTCGAACCAAGAATAAATTGAATGAAAATTTTCTTGATTTAATATTCACTGCTCCTCGACGGCTCTAAATGTTAACACAATGGCTTACTAATTTCCCCCCCTCAGTCGACCCTATATTTATTATTTAATTTTAAGAAAATATGTTTTAAGAAAATTAGAAGAAAATAATCTAAGTTCCTCCCCAGAGAAGTATTTCTTATGGTGCGCCATTTTTACTACAGCGTAGTTGCAGAAATCATCAAAATACAATTGCGTGTAATTCGCGATATATCGAGATAATTCGAATGCGTTACACACATTCAATGGAAAGATTTCCCAGCTTTCAAATAGCCTATTACATTTGATATCTGTTGAAAGAAAGAAGCAATCTCTTAGAAAAAGTTATAGTTGCTCAATACGTCTCATAGCCGGCAACATAATAATTGACTTGAAATGGGGGGGCGTCTGCCAATCGGCTGCGTAAGCCAATGGATTAATAACGAGGGGGGAGAAGCCTTTACTATAATAATGTGCGAATTTAGCATTAGAAGAATCGTAGGGTGACTTAATGAATACTATTAACAATTTTGTCTCGAATGGCGACGAAAATGATATTCTAAAGAGCGAGGTAACAGTTAATGTGTCATCAGACCGAAGTTCAAAATAGCGAGATTCGTCTCAACGATAATAATGGTTTGTTATAAGTAGGAAGTTAAATTTTACAAAACTATTTTGAAATCTTTCCAAACACGGCAAGAGACTCGCACTGTTCGTCTTCTGATCTCAGTTATTTCTTATCAACACTCGCATTTTTACACGCTTATAAACTTACAAAATGATTGCAAATTACCCGTGAAGCCTGAAAAAACTTTTAATGAGATTTTTTTATTGCTTCGGTTGTTGAACTACGGCAGAGCACGTCTTTCTATAATCAGGAAGATCTTAGTTCGAATTCTAGGAACTTACAAAATTTCCGTTACATTCTGACACGCGTAATACTTATGTCTGCGCTTTCCAATCATTCTTTACCTATAGATGTGATATGTTGCTATTTCATTCTTGTACTCGTACATTCGATAGTAGATATTGCCAACTTTATAAATCGAAATGACTCATTAAATCATATAAAGACAAGAAATTAATGTAAAACTATGGATTTTCTAATAAGCTCGTTTTTTGTCACTTTTAGCTGATTTGTCTATGCTTAAAAAGATGTACTGGATAAATTTGGTGTCACAAATATATAAGAATGCCTTTTTATACTGTAAAAGATATGGGTGACAGAATTTTATATACCAAAACACTAAATTATTGTTATTGCCATTCATTGCATAATTTTAGCTTTTCATTCAATTTCGAATTTATATTATTATATTCCTCTCTCTTATATTAAGTTCAAAGAAAGATGCACCAAATATCAGTGTTCCTTTACCCTAAATCAGTGGCTCCCAAAGTGGATTCCACGAAAAAATTTAAGGGTTAAGGGAGACAAATTTTATTTGATTAAAAAAAATATTTTCCATTTATGTTAGTTTATGTTTTGCATTTTTATTTATTATTTCTATGATGAATTGATTTTTTTTTTTTTGAGTTTTGCTTAATTCAATAAAATCTGAAATACCAAAATAATACTTGTTTCATTTAATATCAGATATTAATTTTGAAAAGTCGTTAATTGAAAAATATTCAGGGCTCCGCGATCATTGGCAACAAATTTTGGGTTTCCACGACTAAAATAGTTTGGGGACCATTGCCCTAAACGCATAAATATGAATTTGCGTAAATGGGAAAAGTTAAGTATATAATGTTTTTATATCAAAATCTAGCGAAAGAAAATCAATTAATATTTGAACCAATTTTAATAGTATGTGAATATTTGTTATTTTAGAATTTAATTTGCTTAGTTTTACTAGCATTATTTAAATATTTTGAGAGTTACAGCCATACAGGTATATATAATATATATGTAGACAGTGGGGTGATGGAGATTGTTCATCCCGAATCTACGATGGTTTGCTCTTACGCAAAGGGCTGGTTGTCTAGGGGGTAATTCCGGATTCCATGTGTTGTTGTTGAAGGAAAAGGCTCGCAGTAGCTTTACTTGTTTATTAGGAGAGATGATGAAGAGAGAAAAGTATTTACACTATGATATATATACAGGTTGTAAACAGTTCTTCCGAGACGGATAGATGGTTGCCTCATTTAACCCATATTGGCGATGGGTGCTGGAACGTGCTCGGGCGTTTGAAGTTTACTTCCGAGCTCAGAAATAGATAAGGGAAGGTTCACAAATAGCCCATGTTACAACACAAAAACTTTCATAAACAGAACTGTGAGAAACACTTTTAAAAATTGGAAGAAAAACACATTTTGAAAGTATTAAAATCTGGCGAAATGCAAGGTTATTCAAAATGAAACAGCCGATTTCAAAATTCCACATTTTCACAAACAAATGTCACATGATAAGTAATACATGAATGTATTACTTATCATGATAAGTACACAGAATGATAAGTAATACATGAATACAAAGGAAAAATGTGCAAGCTTTATATTGTGAACAATAGATGGTTCTTTTGCATTCCTCGTGAAGCTATTGCACAAAAACTGTTTGGAAGTTTTCAAGGAGCTACCTTGCAGTTGGATCGGTCGCAGTTGACGAGATGACTCGATGTTACATAGCTGGCTACCTAAGTCAGGTGATATAACCCCATGTAACTTCTTCCTTTGGGGATTTGTAAAAGATAAAGTGTATGCACCACCATACCCAGAAATTTTTGTGAACTTTTACACAACGTATTTCTGCTGTTGTACAATCAATGACCACTAACACTTTACAGCGTGTTTGGCAGGAATTTATGTATCGAATTGACATAATACGTGTACCTAAAGGCAGGTATATCGAACACACGTAAAAAGAACTTCTACATTTTGCCTTTGTATTTATGTATTACTTTTCATTCTGTGTCGTTTATTTATAAAAATATAGCATTTTGGAATCGGATGATTCATTTTGAATTACCCATTAGTGGGGATTTTAAAATGTTGAAATATTTTGAAAGAAAAACGTAAAATTTTCAATAATTGTTTGTTTGAAAACGAATTTTTTTTTTCGGAAATACATTTTGTATGTGTGATCAAATATAAACTTTTTCTTAAAAATATCTAATTTTAAAAAAAAAATGTTTATTTCTCTCTTTCTCTTACTTAGTGTTTCCTACGTGGTTTGTAAGTAGTATTAATTTATTTTTATGACAGATTCGGATGAGGGCCATATAATTCGATTTAAATGCTAGAAGTTACCGAGAGACATATATGTCACCGTCTTCTCCAAGTGCAGTAGTTTCGGCGTAGGTTGGACGTATCACTAGCACTTCCGGTGATTATCATTTTTTCCGGTCCCCATTAAGGATGTCATATCAAGATGAATCGATTGCTCTGAGATAGCGTCGCAATTTCAAAGGATGATTATGAGACAAAAATAATTATCCTCATGTCATCTGATACAATCTTCTGAGTTTGTAAGCTATTAGTCAAGATTATTCGAGACGATGCGCATATTTTTTTATGACAGAGGACTAATAAAGTTTTTAGATGGCGATATTTTTCACGTTCTTTTTTTAATATTGTTTGATTTTTTTCAAAAATTAAAACTCGTTTGAAGCTTGATTCAATACATTAAAGAAAGGATAACAGAGGTTGTTAAAGCCTAAAAAAAGAGAGAGAAAGAGTAACTAACTTAACTTAGCTGTCAGTTTACTTTTACTAATAAGCAGAGGCCAGCAAATAGTTCAAACCCCTTCAAGTGATCAAACAGTTTAATTACATTCGTTCAGAAATTTAGATAATAACATAAAGTCTCTACTATGGCAGTGATCATTAACAATATTTCTTAAAGCAAACACATCTAGTCGAATTCTATTGAACAAATCTTTTCCACATAAAACTTCTCCTGAAAAAAAAAACAGTATTAACTTCTGACATAAAAAATAATAAAAGAAACGAATATGTGATAAAAATCAAATTATTAAATTAGACATTAGAATTAAAGCGAACGATGAAATATAGAAGAGAACAATAATATTTTTTTCAGATATTAAAATTAAAGCTAAAGATAAATTATTAAACTGAATACATTTTAAGTTTTTTTTTTAAATATTAAATGAAGTTATAGCTGCTTGTAAAATGAACTAATTTATACATATATTTCATTTCAATTCAATAAAAAATTTCAGAGAAATTGATCATGACAAAAGTTTTGAAAATTAAGTGACTTATTGGTGAAAGCAGGCATCAAACAAATTCGTAAGACATTTAAGATAAAATTTAGAAAAGTTCTCCGGAGACCATTTTGTCATTGTTTAAAATAATAGACCCGTGGATGGCTAATATGTCAGTTGACGAAGGTGACCGATATGCACAAAGACGATTAATTTAAGACTATTGAATTCAGCAAATATCCTCTACGGATCTTTACTTCTGGAGAAAGTGACAGTTTATTAATATCGCTCTGGAAAGCAACACGAGGGATATTGGCAACAAATCTCATAATTTTGAGAGTCGGTCAAGTGACGAGGACGACTCCTGAACGAGCATCCGTTCTTTAAATTTCCACACCAACGCAATGCAAGATTCAGAATTTAGAATATAAAATTTCTCGCGGTTATTAGCGAAAATTATCTGAATATTGTAGCTAATTGTGAGTTAATTTATAACTTAATGTGATACTTGATCATTGTAGTTGATTCGAAACAGCCAAGCAAATAAGTACTATCAAAACTTATAAATATCGCAATTTCATTTAAAATATTTCGCAACAGGTGAAGTGAAGCACTTAGAAATCCTTATTAAGTAAAGAATAAAGTCAGTTTATTTGTTCCATTTCCTGACTTCAAAACATTTAATTAAAATTAGATCGAACGTTGATAACTCTTTTCGGTCTCGTAGTTAATGTAGTAATTGTTTACAATAATGCATCTGTTTTCAAAATCTGTAATTTAAAATGTTTACTTATTTGGTTATGATAAAGAAATAAATTTTTTTCTTGCTCTTTAGTCTGCTCTTACATTATTCTCCTAACACTTATTTATACTATAAATTTCAATTTAAATTCCTTATACGTAAAATGTTAGTTTCTCTTTGATTATACATCTTGAAAATATTGAGCACACAAATTTATTGAAGTTGAGGAAACGGCAATCAATTCTTCATCGTTAAATAAGAAGTTATTAGCATTTTTATAGCGAAGTTCAATAACAATTCCCTGGGGAACAAATCAATGCATATTAAAGAACATAATACATATAGAAGGAACTGCAAGAATGCGTATCTTAATACAGTAATGTAATTTTTTAAAAGTTGGAACGCAGAAAAATAGTTGTCTCCAGAAAACTTAATATTTCAATCCGAGCGAAAAGTTTCAATTTTCCAATAAAAATCTTCTATTCAATGTCTGTAGGATAATATTCAAGATCTTGGAGAATCTAATAGTATAAAAAGAGGTGTCCAGAAAATAAGAGTGCACTGAATCTGCTTAGTTTAGTTTTTTATTAACGTCGCACTAGAAGCAACACGAGGGCTATTGGTAGAATATCCAAGGGGACCGAGCTCACCCAAAGGGTTTAGAGCTGCAAACCGGACCCCCGGGAAACAATCATCCCCGCACTCAGCATTTATTGACAAAATAACATAAGATTTACATAACCTCGTAATTTTGAACCACAGTCAAGTGACGAGGACGACACCTGAGATGGCACCCCCTCTCCTAACATCCACACCACGCCAACGGGAGGACTTTGGGCCCCGACAGATTTAACGGGCATCAGCCCCGGCTACACAGCCAGTTTTTTGGGGTCAAGGATCGAACCCACGACTGAATGAAAACCGCCGGCCACGAATCCGAAACCATGACCACTAGGCTACCGCGGCCACGTACTGAATCTGTGAGAGAGAATATTTCTCAACAAAGCTGGTTCCACAACATTCAAGATCAAAATCTTTGGAAAAAATTCATGCTCGTTCACTTAAGTCAATTGGAAACTTGTTAGAGTGCTGTGTTTAAATGAGTGTCTCGACTTCGAATTCCTTTAAGGGTGAGTTGAAGATTGTAATCCGGTTTCTTCTTGCGAGTGGAAACGCGCTGTTTCGGAATATTAACAAAACAAAAATTATTTGCTGGGCTGGTGTCATGAACCATGCTAATGTGCAAGTGGTGTCGTGAGTTTAAAGTGACATTCGTAGAAAAATTCAAAACTATTGTTTCGGCGAGAAAAATCATGGTCTCTATCTTTTGGGGATCGTAAGCACTCTTTGAAATTTTTTCTCTGGGGTCAGCAATTAATGTCAGGGGATACTGAGAAGCTCTAAAAAGGGGAATGCGAACGAAGAGAGTGCGTTTGTTCCGTGAAAATGTACTGCCCCACACAGCCAACGCCATAAAGCACGAGTAACTCTTGAACTCATTTGGTTGGGATATTTTTGACTATCCCCTGATCTCGCATCTTCAGATTGTCATCTTTTTATTTGTCTGAAATCGTTTATAGGCGGTAAAAGGGTTTCGACCGCCAGTGAGGTTCGGAGTTCTATCAAACAATTGAATAAATATAATTGGTGTGATATTTTTGTAACAAAGTTATTAGAAAAGTACTACAAATATTCTCGGCTCTCAAAGTGCATTGCGAAGGAAGGTGAAAACGTCGAAAAATAGTGTTTGATGTACATAGGCCAATGTTTGAGTTTCTCAAAAATATATTACCGTTTCGATTCTAAAGAAATTGAGAACTCTGACTTTCTGGACGACTCTCGTTTTAATTGCTTACTTAAGTCGATCCTATGTATGTAAGTATATCATTTGAGTTTCCGGATTTCAATTAAGTACTTTAAAGAACTCATGATTCCCATTTTGATTTTGTAAATTTTTAAATGATCAGGAACCGAATTTATAAAATTTATAGATAACCATTTATTTAATGAAATTTAACTATATATTTGCTATAAAATGAACGTTTTTTTCTAAAAAAATTTAAAATGTATACTCTGGTAATGTTAAAAATCATTTTTCATGAAATTTCTAATAAATACATACTCAAGATTTCTAATAATTTCAAAATTTGATATAATAGGGACAATCTAATAGATAAATAGGTAAATGTAATATTTTATTTTGCTATTTTTGAGTCATATATATCGAAAAATGTCATATCAAGGTCAAGAGGATCTTCAGATTTCAATTTTTCCAACATCAATGAAGATAAGACTTAGAATGATACAAAGAGATGCAATCTTTCGTGGAGCTCTTTATGAAGAATTATTACAAAATGAGATCCATAATGGAATAGTCTTGCTTTACCCCTTCCCCATCATATTTATTACTTAATTCTACTTGCAGTTATTCTAAGACAGCTTATGTAATGTGAGGTCTGCATAACTTTAAATCTTTTTCGAAGCGAAAAAAATTTAAAATTGAATTGAATATTGTCCATTGATGTTCAGTTGTGCATAGACTTTTATGTGTTTGTGTTTTTCAAAACATAAAAAAACTGGAAAAAAGTAAAAGAGATATAAGTTAAAATTTGTTACGCTTTTTTTAAAATTTGTAGTGTATTCATACATTTTACTTTATTACTATTTTCCCTCCTTACTAAAAAAGAAGTTTGCGGATTTAGATTGAATTGTTATTAATAAACGATAAAGTTCGAAAAGAGAACGAATAATATTATTCTTACGAACATTTCATAACAACATCTCAAAATAAATTAAAAATAGGAAGGAAGAAATTGGTATTATTGTTTAATACATGCAATTTTCAGTTCGTGATAATTTTACCGCGATTTAATTAGCCATTAAGCACTTCTGAAAATGCGTGATTTAACTTCCTTGATTTTGTCGAATTACATAATGTAATTTTCGTCCTTATTCTTACGTTATAACCATCAGTACAAATTATTATTATCATCACTAACATTATTTATTAACTATCATTATTAGCATTACTATAAGTATTAACTTTTTGTTATCTGTACCATTTGTATTCACGAACATATTTGAACGAATTGTCGAACGCCATTTGGCTTTGAATCACTAGGAATTTTAAGACAATTACAGATAAAAACATACAACAACTCACTTGTACTATGAAAACAAATTCATAAATTTCCTTATGGTACATTTATCTCAGGTAAATAGTCGCAGATTATTTAAATCTGCACGCAAGTGTCTAGAAGTTGAAATTTCGATGGATTTTCATCCGAGAGACAAAAGTTCCATCGCATTTTTTTGTGGTAAAAGAAGATTGAGGAGATTTTTTCCAATAAAATACGAGTTTAAGAGTGTTTATTTAGGCATGGGCAGTCAACCCTTAAAAATGTCTGATATTGTTGGACCTAAGGATGAATGATAAGATATACGGTATAATCAATGTTGATTCCAGTTTGACTTGATATGACCGTAATATTAGCTTGAGGTGCTTGAGTTCTTGAAATCGAATCGACGATCTTTAATGGCGACATTTGGAAGCAAAAAATACACAAATGAAGATACGATAACCGGACATTTTTGTTTCACAAAATAATTCGACTCGGAATATGTATATTGGAAGACTTATTAGATGAAAGTGGTTATATTAAAAATTCCAGTACTGAAGATTTGTAAATTTATTATTCAAAATAAATAATAATTTTTTTTAAAAGTTTTATGAAAAGATTTGTAAAGAACAGATTTAACCACCCAAGGTGCGCCTTTATTTTATAATTATTATTAAATTTTTCAATTAAATGTAAGAATTAAAGTAAATGATGAGATATCGAGAAATGGACAACAGTAAACTTTTTCGATATTAAAATTAAAGCAAACGATAAATTTTTAAATTGAATATATTTAAGTTAAATATAATTAAAGTTGAAGCAAACGATAAAAAATTGGAAAGTGATCTGGTACGCCAAAAGTGATCCACCTAAAACTATTGCGACATATTTTTGAAAATTGAGTTTCTTAGTGGTGAAAGCAGATATCAGATATGTATTGCATATATTTTATTTCAATCCAATAAGAAATTCAGGAGAAATTTATTATGACGTATTTTTGAAAATTAAGTTCGTTACTGGTGAAAGCAGACATAAAAAATTTACAAAAAAACAAGGTACATTTTTGAAAAGTTGTCAGGTATTACATTTTTGGGTTAACTAAAACAACAGTCCATTGGATGGCTAATAAATAAAATAAAATAAAACATTTTTTTTTCGCTAATGGTAAAAGACGATTCTAATATAACGTTGAAAAATTTTGAGTCTACATTCATAACAAATACTTAAAATGTCTGCCCCTTTTTTAGGAGGCAATGCTGAACTTGTTTGCGTATATTTTGAGAAACACTTTTCAAGATGTTGGGAATGATTCTTGTATCCTTCGAAAATTATTACAATTTTCAGACTGTTTATAGATTAGGAATTATTTTCATAAATTTTGTTCCTTAAATATCCCCACTGGAAAAAGTGAGAGAATAATTATATCAGGGAAATTATGCTCTTGGTTCAAAGAAGTGGTCCAATTTGTTACACGAAAAATGAAATCATGGGCATTCTACAGGATTTTTTTTTTTTTTTTGGTAATCGATTCATTTTAATAAACCTTTGGTTACCTCGATCTGAGTTCTGATCTGAGCATTCCATCCCTTTTTTCTGTGGAGATATTTAAAGAACAAAGTTTATGAAAAGAATCCCCAAACAGTACATGATCTGAAAGTTGCCATGTTACGCAAATGATACATGAAGACGTTTCCAGCATCTTGATTTTTGATTTGATATGATTGTTCATGAACGTCGCTTTTAAAAAACAACACGAGGGCTATTGGTTACGGACCACGAATTTGAACCTCGGTCAAGTGACATTTGAGTGGCACGTTTCTCTTCAAATTTTCATACCATGCCAACGGGAAGATTTCGAAACTTGACATATTTAACGTGCACCAGCCTCACTACATGACGGGCCTTTAGTGGCATAAAGGATTCGAATCCCCGATTCGACGAAACAACGCCAGCCGCGAGTTCGCGATCTTGACCATAAGGCCATCGCGGTCACTTTAACATCTTGAAATGCGTTTCTCAAATTATGCGCAAATAAGTTTAGAATGGTCTCCTAGAATAGAAGTGAACATTTTGAGCATTTGTTGTAACTGTTGGTTCAAAATATTTTGAGCATTATGTTAGAAGCGTTTTCACCATTAACGTGTAGATAATTATTACTGTTTTTAATTTTGTTTTTGAATAATAAATTCACGAATCGTCAGAACGAAAACTTTTAGGAGACCCAGTATTGATTGCATATAAAATCTTTTGATTTTCAATTGTAATTGCTTTCAAATATTTTAATGGAATGAAATAAAGATTCAAAATGAAAGATCAGAGAGAAATATTTTACGAGGGTGGTTCAAAAAGTACTTGTATCTGAAGACAGATGGCACCATTAAGGTAAATTGTTGTTACCGTTGGGTGCTACAAGCTGCTAAAAGAGGGCAAAACAAATTTGATATTGATTTGTTAGTTAGTTTTGATTTGGTAATTTTTTGCTGCAAAATTAAAATTTAATAGCTGTCCCATGGAGTTGTCAACGTCATTTTGCATGGATTTATTATCGATGATAAATGGATTCATCTTTGTACGCCGGAAATCAAGCAACAATCAAAACGTTGGGTTGCTTCCAGTGAACCTTCTCCAAAGAAAGCGAAGATGGTCTCATCGGAAGGGAAAATTATGATGAAAATTTTTGAAGTATTCACGATCACGAATATGAGTAACTGAGACTTAGACAGGTGTTTAGTGAGTCATAATGCATAATAAAAACAAACAATTTTCGATGCTACGAGCGCCACCTCTTGGATTTTCTGAAGATTTATTGAACGACCCTCGTCGGTAATGATTTATACATTATCTAAGTATTGTGCAAATTAGAATCCAAAATTCTAACTGAAAGTAGAGTAAATTAAGCAGATTTTAAAAACAATTATGATATTGTCATTGACCCTTTATATCACTTTCTGCAGAATTTTTCTGAGGGAAAAAGCAAAATGGTTTGGATATTGCCAACAAATTGGATTTTAAAATATTTATTATGATGTCAAGCTTTCAGGAGGTCTTAACATTTTTCATGGTAAGCTTTTCCATCAAATCCGGAAATGTCTTAGGTAAAAGTTCTTTTAGAGAAATTGAAACCGAAATAACCTGCATTTTCTGAGATGTTTCATACCTCAATGAAAAAAGGACCTAGAATGGTATTATAACATGCATTCTTTTTGAGAGCATCTCACGAAGAATTAAATAATTACAAAATTAGATTCATCATGGAGGAGTTTTACTTTCATTTTTCCCCTCCATTTGTTACTTCTATTATTATTTTTTTGCAATTATTTTAAGACCCACTACGTAAATGTTAGGTCTGAATTATTATCAAAATTTGTATGTTATTCAGATGAAGCATGTAAAGACGCTAATTATGAACAGAGAAACATAATGCTTGATTTTACCAGAAATTAAGGAAAAAAATATTATTGAAAAAAGTTACCAAAATAATCCACTGATCATTGTAGTAATTGGAAATGGTAAATATTCAAATCATTTGAGTAATAGTTTCTTTAACACATAAAATTCCCTGTGAGAGTATACACACGTGTTCATCAATTGACGATATATTTCTCGATAACAAGAAACTAAAAGAATAAAATCAGTTGAACAATTCAATTCAATGTCAGACATCTTTCACTCAGATTAATGATTTGCTCGTTCTACCATGACGTACTTAAATCAGATTTCCGTAAACTAAGGATTCTTAACCTTATTACAATTATGCTACCCTTGGAAATGAGATTTAGAAATTAAGAACACTTATATCCTAATTTTATTATTACTATTATTACTTTTCTAATGCATTAACTGGAAGTGCATTTTACTAAACGATCCGATTAAATAACATCGGCTGGCATTTCTTAGGGATAATTTCAGTGAATTGTATTTACAAAACTGTGTTCCATATTCTGTAGCTAGAATAATTTTAATCCTTACATAAAATTATAAGAGAAATAATATATATATATATATATATATATATATATATATATATATATACATATAATAAATCAGAAAAGTAAACAAAATATCAAGAAATTTGAAAAATTTTAAAACTTTAACATTTTCTGAAAATATAAAAATTGAGAATCATTTCATTGAATGTTGTAACAAGCTTTAGACTGTTAAGCTGGGTTGTTCCAGAATTATAGTACTAATTATCCCTACCAACAAAAATATTATTAAAAAGGTTATGACACCAAATCTGAAAAAGTAAAAGAACAAACGCACAAAAAACAAAACAAAAAGTTTAAAAATCAAAAACTTAAAAAAAAAAAATTAAAATTTTCCAAGTATAACACTACACGCGCATTAATATTACATATAATAATACAAAGAAATGCAAACAAACTTACAAAGTTACTTAACATAAACAAATTAAATTTAGAAAAATATTTACTCACATTCAATACTCACTGATGTTTTATTTCATGTCATACAAATGTTTGAAAAAGCATAAAAATACTATCGCTACATAGTTAAAATGACACAACACAATAATAATACACACAATAACACACACACACACACACACACACAATAATGTTTACTGAATAAATAATACACACACACACACAATAATACACACACACACACACACACACACACACACACACACACACACACACACACACACACACACACACACACACAATAATAATAATAATAATACACACACACACACACACACACACACACACACATATATATATATATAATCCCTAAATAGAATAAACAATTCTCGTAGAAGATATTGAGATCAGTATTAAACCCTGATTGCAAAGAATCACATGAATTTTCTTTTTCATGGAGAGCACTTAACTTGTGAAGAGAGTTAACTGATTCACATTGTAAGAACATTACATTACTCACACATTGCCTTTCAGTGACATTTTCTTGTGGGAGTATGTAAAAGACAAGGTCATCGCCTTCGTTGTTGATTTAGCTGAACTGAAATAACGCATCACAGCTACTGTCATTTCGCTTGATGTTAGAAATGTGAATCAGTGTGTACCTAATGACTAAGTATAAACTTGAAGTGCAGCAAAAAGAGTTCAGAAATAATATCATCCATTAAATCACTTACAAATACAAAGTAGAGATCCTAGAACTTTGGTCTGATTGCCCACTCGGATTATTTTGGGTTCGATTTTGATTTGATAATTTATTAACATCGCACTGAGAAACAACACAAGGATATTGGTGATGGACCTCGTAATTTTGATCCTCGGTTAAGTAGCAAGGAAGATATCTGAGTTGGCACCCCATTCTCCAAACTTATTCACCTTGCCTTGAGGAAGATTTGGAGCCTCGATAGATTTAACAGCCTCAATATCGGTGGCGCTTAGAGTATCAGACCTTGAACCTCGACTCGACGGAAACAATGACCACTAGGCTACTGTGGCCATTATTTTTGGTTCTTGCTATCTTATTTAATTATTATTGTATTAATCCTTTCATAAAATTTTGTTTATTTTTATACATATTTATCTTTCCCACTTACTACTTTAGTTAGAAGATTAGATTTAGTAAGTTAAGGTATTAAGTTAAGTAATTTGTAGATTGATTGATTGATTTTATGGGGTTATTTTTAGTTTTTGAATGTAACTGAGACACTTTTGACAAGAAAATGGAGCTTATTTTTTTGCCAAGAGTAAATTATCCTCTTATACTAAAATTAAAAGCAATGAAAGTCCTATTTAAAATTGTGATTTTGATTTTATTAACGTCGCACTAGAAGCAACACAATTGCTGTGGTCGACGGACGTCGTTATTTTGAACCTCGGTCAAGACGAAGTGAAAGTGACGAAGGTGACATCTGAGCTTGTACCATCTCCAAACTACTACAACCACGCCAACGGGAGGACTTTGAGCCTCGACACATTTAATGTGCCGGTTTTTAGTTGCCAAAAGGCTCGAACCCTGACTCGATGAAAACTGCCGGCTGCGAGTCCGCGACCAGGACCACTAGGCAATCGCGGTCACTTTTAGTATTGAGATATGTGTATACTTATGGATCTGTTTATAGAAAGAAAATCGCATTTGTTGAAATAAATAATTATGTATATGAGCAATTAATCGTCACTAGCTCTATTCATATTTCTTTGTAAATTGTTGTTGTCGTGGGTCTTTATTAGAACCAGAACTCATCGGAAACAACTCCGGTAGTGATCTCTTGACCATGACCACTAGGATACCGCGGCGACATTGCATTATTTGAATATGTAGTGTAATTTTGATAACAAACAAATGCAATTGCAATATTTCATTTGTTGAGCAATTCTTATTTTTCGTTTTGTTGAGCAATTCTTATTTTTGTCACTGAAAGAAAATCTTGATCACTCAAAAATATGAGTTTGGTTTACATTGTATTACTTAGGAACTATCCATAATTGCTTTTTAAAAGCAACAGTATACAACAAAAGAAGTTAATAAATCGTTTTCTTCTCCGGTTTTTAAATTATCCTCTGATTGCGATAGATTACTTTGGATTCATTCTTTGACAAAATAAACAGTCGTTATTTTAGACGAGTCGTGGGTTCGAGTCATGATTCCTGACGCCCCCCGTGTAATGGGCTGATGCACATTAAATCTGTTCGAGGTTTTCAATCCTCCCATTGGAGTGATGTAGAAGTTTGGAGATGGATATGCCAGTCCAGGTGTCCTCGTTACTTGGCAGAGGCTCAAAATGACGAGGTCCGTCGACAGCAGCCCTCATATTGATTCTCTGTGTGACGTCAATATACAATCACATTGAAAAAATTACAAAAGAAAGATACAAAATTTAAACAAAGTAATGAATTTATTTTATAAACTTCAGGAAAAGGATTCTCATACGACATGAAACTTTTAAGTATTGTGCATACACAGTATTGCATATGGTTTTTTTTCAGCATTTCATAAACTCTTCTAACTGAAAAAAATGATCATAACTCCTAGACTTAAAATGATTCTAAAATAAAATTAACACACATTGAAGAGATTTAAGTGTTGCCTTAGGTAAAGAAAGCAGATATGGTAATGGGGAAGAGGTGTCATTCGAAAAGCATTGGATCAACACACGTGTAGTCCGGACATTTTTCCAATTGAAAGTTCATGGGTACTGATAAAAAAAAAAGGCCGTTTTCCCTTTGGTTGGAGTGATTAAAAAAGGATGCCAGGAAGCAAGAGCACTCAATTTTCAAAAAATTTATAAATAATATACGTACACCAAACAAAAATTTTTTCGACATAGGCATCTTCTTATTAAGTTCGCTTTGTGAGAAAAGGGATCAAATTTCTTTTACCTTCTTCAAAAACTGCCTTACAGGCCCTTTGTTTGATATTTGGCTTCATCGACAGTCGAAAATCGTTTACCATTCATAAACGACTTCAGAGAGGTGAAAAGATGAAAATCTGAAGGTTCCAGATTAAGACTATGACAAGGATGATTTGATAATGCTCAACCGAATGAGTCCAACAGCTGCTTTGTGGTATTGGTTGTGTGAAGAGGAGCATTATCATACAACATTTGTACTCTGTTAACATTCTCCTTTTTTTTCTTCTGAGTCCTCCTAAGTAATACTTTTAAGGTTCCTCAGCTCCTCTCAGAGTTGGCTACTTTCCCCTGGAGTGAACTTTCAACGAGGGGAATCCTGTTATCGTCCCAAAAGACAAAGGTCGAAACAACTGTTTTGTTCACGACACCACTTGTATACTTTATTGTGTGGTTCAGGACAAAAAATCCCTCTAACCAGTTTTTATTGTGTTAAAAATCTGGAACGAGTGCATTTTCTTTCGCGAGACGAAACCCATTTACGAACCTTAATTCTCACCTTAGGAATTTCGAATCGAGATACATTTCAATATGACACAACAGCAAGAGTTTTCAACCGACTGAGAGAAATGAGCCCGCATGCTGATCTCAAAACCTTGATCGTGAAAGCAGTGTTGCCATCTTCAATAAAAAGAATCTCTTTGAGCGCCCGAGGCTCAGCACCCTTACTTTCTGGATTGCCCTAGTATTGGCTCTTTCGTACTCTCTTTAGAATGTCATCCTGTACCTGAAGTATAAGTAACATTGACACTGGTCTACATTGAAAACACTTAATGTTTAATTTGTTGCTGTTTGTAATATTATATTACATAAATGTATAAACATAAATATTAAGTTTGCTGTCCCACTTTATATGACTTTGTATCAAACTTTTAGCTCTTTTTATTCCAGGTGGGACGTATGAACTTTCAAGAGAAATATCCGATACTATTTTAATACTAATTATGGAGTTTATTTGTGATACATTTAGGCATTCGTTACCATATACTAGGTGGCCGCTGTAGCCGTGTGGTCGCGGAATTGCGACCATGTTTCGTCGAGTTGTGAGTTATAGTTCTGATACCACAAAAGACACGTCGTATAACGGGGCTGATACACGTTAAAATTGTCGACGTCCCAAGCTCAAGTGTCGTCCTCGTCACTTGATTGAGGTTCAAAATTACGAGATCCATCGCCAATAGCCCTCGTGCTTCTCAGTGTGACGTTGTTAAACAATCACAACCACAAATACATAATAATTTCTCTAAATAGGTATCTAGAGCAAATTAAATTCTTCTACTCTTTGATGTCCCTCCAGACATCTAATTCAATTAATTTAGATGCGCCTTTTGTAGACTTTTTACTCCTGATCGAACAAATCAACAAAAGTACCTCTCTTCCCAATCGTTCTTCTTCTTTCTATCACTTTGTTTCAAATCTGGAAACTACTTTTCTCTTCAGTTCGAAGATGTGGAATGAAGAAAGACAGGAAGGTCGAATGTATGACACCAGGTTTGTCAATAGGTGAAAAATAACACGTGTTAAAAAGAAATGTAATTTGAGAAAGGTTCTTTTTTAAGGTTGCCTGCATTGAAAGAATAACAAATATTTAGCATTTTTTTTTCAGGCAAACAATGTTCCCCAAATAATTTTATATTCATTCTTTATTCAATATAGAGAGCATTATATTATTATTCTACAATTTCTGTTTGATTGCTGTATACTATTAAGAGAGCATTATATTTTATTATACTACAATTTCTGTTTGATTCAAACAAATTTTTTTTCGGTATAAAATATCTCTTTTCAATGTCTCATATATTATAATGCCAAACTGAGACACAGTTTAACGAGAAAGTAAAAAAAAAAAAAAAAAAAAAGGAATATTTAATTAAGTATTTTAAAAATTAAATGACTAAGTTTTTGATAGATATTTGTGTTACAGATACACACACACGAATTTATTTCTCAATATTAGATACTTTTCCTAACTGAATACGAGAGTCATTCCGTTCTTTTGTATTTGCGATAACTTTTAATCACAATTTTTTCAAAATGATAACTTTTTTAACTTTACGATAGCACTGACAGAACATCTAAGATGCTCCTCCCTCTGTAATTTTTTTTTTAAAAAACTATTCCATATTTTGCGATGTTTTATTCTTACTTAGTCTGAGAAGAAAGTTTTATTCATCGTAAAACATAAGCGATTCATCGTAAACGTAGGTACGCTATTTTATTTAATGTAGATGGATTTGATTTTCTTCAATATTATATTTTTAGATTTTTTACAATCAGATATCAATATATCTGTGCCTGGATAAATTTAGCAGAACTTGTTTAATCGCTTTTTTAATGTCAGATGGGTAAATAAATGAGAGTCAAGTAAGCAAACATTATTTCCCCCATCACTCCTAACTCTCAACTTAATAGCATCAGAAACTTTCTTATAAAAAGAAGCTTTATAAAATATCTTTTCAATGGAGCCTGAAATAGAAATTGAGAAAAGACATGCGTTGTGATGCAATAGTACTAATATGGGATTTTATGTTTTTGTTATTGGAAATTTCGTCAAGAATTTTAATTTTACACGCAACATAACTATTTTTGTAAAATATATCTCAGCGACAGGAGGTTTTTCTCAGTAAGTCCTATGACAAATCATAAAAACTTATTTGTATTTCTGAAAATACAGCATATTTGAAAATTTTTAGTAGAAAAAATTACATATATGTATATATTAAGATTTGCGTATTTGCCTGTTTTGGTCATCCTCTTGAATTATGATATTTAACAAGAACAAAGCTATTAATAAGAATATTTTTATATAGAGAGAACTTTCACTTAGGTCAGATCCGGTGGAGAGGAATTCTTATTTACGGTTCGTTCGGTAATCGGCTGGATTCAAATTTTGATGACACCTCATCTTTTATCTTATACATGAATGATATTTGTCATATTTGTCGTAGGATTATTGTGCTCATAAATCCCAGATTTAGGAAAGGCATAGTAATTAGTTTTTTTCCCTATTTTTCTGACTTTTTTTAATTTATAGAGCGTTTTGAAACTTAAAGAGCAACTTAAGTCATTTTTTAACTTTAAAAATATGTTGGTTACTCTTAAGCATTTTTTTAAGGTTTTGGAATTGTATTATTTAAAAATCACAATTACATATAAAATTCAGCAGTTATTATATCTTATTGAGAGTACATTAACGCATTACAATGGGGATGCGGATTATAATGTAGGAGTGGATAATTTAATAACTAATTACGTCATGATTAGCCCATGAATTCGTTTATATGTACTATTTTAAAGTATTTTAAATAATCTTTTTGGAAGTACCCCAAGGAAGTTTTACAAGTTATTTTTCTTTAGAACATTTTAGCCATATTTAGCTCATTATTCTTTGAGTCTTTGTTATGACACGCACGCTCGTACACACACATATATACACACGTGCTGTGTATGATGATAAATACATTTGTCATCTTTCTCTTTATTTCAATTTTTTTTCACTCAAACACTTTTCTTCCGCTTTTAAAAATATTGAATTCATCTTTCAAATAGCGTAAGATTTCATCAAGATCCCCTTTCTTCTGATGAGTAAACATTATTTTTCGAGGAATTTCCCGTTTCCATGACTCCTACAAAAACTATCTCCGTAATTAAACGTTCTTTTTCTTCTCTTTGCTCTGGAGGTGTGAGCCACTCCACCACGTGCGTTTTTTTCGTCATGACTGCATAGTGTTATAAAAAATAATTTGCTTCAAAAATCACCCTAAGTATTATACTCGTGATTGAAAAAACCACTTTGACTGATTAAACCAAAGCTACTGACCCTTATTTATTTCATTTCATCGACAACATAACATTATCCAAGATGTATCATCTCTCTCTCTCTTTATATATATATTGTGTGTGTGTCATGGTTCTTAATTGACGTGTAAAAATGAATTTTAATTCAGAGCTGTAAGGAAAACACTTTTGCTTAATCTGGACTGTTTATTCTTTTTGGTGAGAGAGAATCATCAAAAAGAATAATCAGGGATTTTTTTCTCATTATAAAATGCATAATGCAAGAGGCATTATTTCGTCTCCAAGATTATTCCTAAGAGAGAAAAATTTACCTTCATTCAACTTTATATGTAGGGAAATCTTCAGATCACGTGGTAACTCGGTATAAGATGAAGGGATTCTGAGAGACTCAGGTAGTCTCAAAATGCCTGAGACTATACCTACAGGTCATCGATCGTGAGAAATGCAGGTTAAGCATATTTTATGAGCGCGTAATCATGTAAATTAAAGGATAATTAGGAATTGTATCGGAAAATAAGAATAAACTCGTTACTTTTGAGTTAGAGAATAAGAAAAATTAGGAAATTAAATCATTTTTTGAGTGAAATTATTACACCAGTACACACACATGCATATGTATATATATGTATATTCATTACATATTTTTTCATATATATATACAATATTAAACTTCTTATGTGTAAAGGAACAATAAATAAGCAATGAAAAGAAAATTTAAATAAGCTATATCATTAATTCAAATAGTTTCTTTTGGCTTTAGATAGATAGGAGTGGTTAACATGTGTTTACTGGATCCACCAATCTGTTCAACAAACTATTTTATAACCACCTGGTATCCTGTTGACTTGCGGTTTTATCAAGGCTTTCATTTTGTGAGATTCAGATAAATCTTTTTTTTTGATGACGTCAGACCTCTTGTTAATAATGGACAGTAATACTTTCCGTTGTATATCCATTATTTCTTTCCGTTCTATATAACATGGGATAAACACGCCATGGAGTTCCAATTTGCAACGGCAAACTTATACTCTGAATGAAAGAAGTTAAAAACACGAGTAAAAAAAATAAGTGAAATGAATCTGGAATACCTACAAACGAGGAAAAAAGAATTAAGGGGAAAAAGTACGAATTTATTACGAAACCGGAAGCGGCAAGTCTCCTGATTGAAAAGTACAGACGGTGACGTTCGTCACAAAAATTAGGAGATGAAATTCCAATTACGCGCAGATGAACAAATGGTTATCTTTAAGGCGCATCGTTTGAAAGTTTGAGGATAAGAAAGAGTCAACCATTTTTTTAAGAACTTTACATTTATTTCTTTTGGATTCTAATGTTTAAAATTGAACACGAATAATCAATTCTATGAAAGTGAATTGATTTTTGTACTAAAAGTTCATTATCAAATGAGATTATCTGTACGTTCAATCATTTTTCTTCTGGTCGAAGTTTTAGAATTACAAAGCGTTTTTCTTGTGCATGTGATTATCAAAATAAATAAAAATGTCGAAAGAATATTAACATAACGCAGGAAATTTACATCGATAATGGAATTTAGATTATCACTCAATTTATATTAATCGATGTAACTCGAGGTTTAGTAACCATGGACACAAAATACCGCGAGTTATCCAGGTTGTAAAATAATCTAATTAACATAGTTAAAATTGAAAAAGTAAACTGATTTGGTCTTATTAATGTCGCATTAGAAGCAACACGAGGACTATTGGTGACGGACCTCATTATTTTGAGCCTCGATCAGGTGACGAGGACGACACCTGAACCAGCACCTGTCTCACCTAACTTCCACACCACGCTGATGGGGGTGGGATTTTCAACCTCAACAGACTAACGTGCCTCGGCTACACGGTGGGTCTCTTGTGGTATTAAAACTCGAACCCACGATTCGACGAAAAGCCCGGCCGTGAGTCCGCGGCCTCTAAAGCAAACTGAAGTATGAAGTGCCTTGTTACTAATCGCACTACACAAAGCAATATTGCTAGTTCAAGAGCACACTTAATCTTAAGAATATAGTTAAAATAATTGATTAAAATTAGTTAAAAATTATGAAAGTATTCTGCCTCTCTCTCTCTCCCCCTCCCCCTTCTCTCTATATATGTGTGCGTATGTATATGTATATAATTTGTACATATGTAGATGAGCATAGCGTACAAAAAAAGTGCTATAAATTTCACAAATTCATCAAATATATCCTGATAGCGATACCCAATAAATGTACTCATGTAAATATAATAAAAATAAAGTTATCTCGAATCATATAATTCCAATAAATGTCATCATTTTAAAAGAGTCTAGTCAAAAAATTCCTACTGATTTCTTAGAAAGAGTTTTAGTAATGAGTTTTCTTTAACTCACATTGTAACTTTGTCTGGGTCGAAACTTTTAAAGCTTTTTTCTAACATTTTAAAGCGCTCAATTGAGCTGAAAGTTTTTATGCACTATTGTTTGGGTGAAAATAAGATAATTTAATTATAATTAATAAATTAATTGATTAAAATAAATTATTTAGAGAATTAAATATGACTCGACATTCCCGTTCGCTCTTAAAATTTAAGGTATAAAAATTATGAGAAAGTGTGAAGTTAGGCCTAGTGTGAAGTTTGAAAGAAATCTCATGTTTAAAAAACTCACTTTTTACTGGTTTTCTTCTTATTTGAATACTATTTTCTTTTTTAAAAAAAAGCAATAAGAAGCGCGATACCGAAATTTGAAGAGTAGTTTAAAAAATTTATCCTTTAGAAGTTGCTTACAATTGTTTGTATTACGTCTATTTCATTCAGAGTATTTTTAATTTTTTTTCACAATTATTTTTCAATATTACACGGTAAACAATATTTTATAATGAAAGTTTTAGAAACATTTTTCCCGAATTAAAATTTTAATCGCATATGCATTGAATATGTATTAAGCACTCATACTATATGAGCTACATTGATTTTACTTAACATTAAAGGAACCCCCTCTACTACATATTTATCTATTTTAAGCGAATAATTTACCTAAATATAATGTACAAGAAAAACGACACATTCCACTGGTCGAAAAGATTCAATCTTTTATTCTGTTTTCGTTCTTCGCACTGTTTATAGTGAAGACTAACTAATCTCTTTGCGATAAAAACAATTATAAATGTATTTATTTTATCCAAGCTTTAAACTAGCAATAATCAGTTTGAGAAAATAATATTGACTTAAAACAAAGATAAAAATCAGATAACATTCAACGAAGCTCTTTTAAGAGTCAGATAACTCGGCTGATTGTATTTCTTGGCTCCGTATGCAGAGAAACATTCCTAGTGAAAACAGTAATTGTTCTTCGCCCGTATTCAAATATTCTGTTTCATATAATAATGCTCCTTTCGCACCTAAGAAAGGATGTCATTGTGTGGAACCTACGTGCTTTTTACAAGACGTTGTTTTCTTAAAGCAACTTTTAAAGACCAGCTTTGTGCGTAGGAACAGAATGAATGCTATTATACGGTTTTATGGCGGAAGTCAAGGGGCGTAAAACGCACAAGAGTCAGTCTTAACTCTTAATCAGTCTATTTAAAACAAAGGACCATTTAGGAAAACCTTATTCTGCTCGGTAGCGGATGGGTTATCTAGCTTTCGAAAGTGGTGGAAAGCATTTATTTGGGTTTGAAACATTAATCTTGTGTTATTTATACTTTCTTAGGTTTAGAGCTATAACTAACGTCATGAAGAATTGTCAATTAGGATTAAGAGTTATGGTGACGCCAATGGCGTACCCAGGGGAAGTGCAAAGGGATATATACACCCCCAAGATTTTTTTCTCGAACTTTAAATTTTTCTGAATGATTTATTATACTATTATAGATATTTCAAACATAAGAACTTTTTTTCTCCTCATTCTTAAATTTCTTTTCATTGTGGAGGGAAAAAAGGATTTTCAGCTGAGCCAATTCCTGAGAAAATAATAGAAAAATCTTTGCTGTCCTTGAAAGAGTGCCTCTGGTTCAGTGTTTGTAAATGAAGGGAAGGGGGGGATTTTTTTGGGGAGAGAGAGGTGTTAAAAAAACACTCTTAAAAAATGGAAATGTTATTCTTATAGTATCTTAGTTATTTTTCTTAAATGATCTTTACTTTTTAAATTTTTGTAACTTGATAAAATTATATCAATACGTGAACAGGTTTAGTCAGGAAAAACACGATTGATATAATGTGTTATTTACTTTCTTCCAAGTGGTAATTCTAATTAAAAAAAAAAAAAAATAGCTTCTCTGACATGGCATTGAAGATATGCAGCTCCCCTCCTCCCCAATGTTATTTTCTGGGTACGCTGCTGGGTGGCGCAATAATAATCAATCCAAATCTTTAACCACTTTATTCACACTTTGAATGGGAAAAATCAAAATACATTATTAACGTAGAGTGGTTAACTATCCGCGTCTTTAACAAAACACTAAAATGAAAAATTCTACTTATTTGGGTAACTCTTAAACAGTAGGCTTGAATTAAGGTTATCATTGCGTAATGTTAATGAATAGGTCCTGAAATTGGAACAATTTTTTCCTCTGAAAAACCGCTCGAAAATGAAATTTATATTCTGACCGCTATCCTTTAAAGAACATAATATTTTATAATACTACTCATTTCTATTTGAATTAGTTCTTTTTTTTCTGTTGTAAAATGCTCTTCATATTTTCTTTCTTATACTGTAATGATAAATGATCTTTAAATTTTACGTATTCATGTGAAAAATGGTGTATTTTTGGAATGTTCCTAAATTTTAAGAATACTGCATCATAAACAGAAGCATATTAATAATAATACAAATAAACTTTGCAAAATTATACGAAAATTGGAGCAATTTTTTTGCCTAAAAACGTGTTCGAAGTTTCGATCAGATTCTTTGACATTAGGTCAAGACAACCTTAACTGGATCTGATTTCAGTAGACTTCTAGTGACGGGATTCAAGTCAGGGGTAAGCGCTCAGTCCATCTCAAATGTGACCTTTATAGTCAAATTATGTATCTTATAGAGAACAAATTTGCTTAAATATATTTGGTGTTGATTTCAAATAAAATGAGATTCTAACATTTGCTTTGGAGGACTACGACTCGCAGCTGTATTTTTTCACTCCTCCCTAACTTATTCGTAAGAAAAAATACATTTTTCTTTAGGTGCATTAATGACTTCTTCTGGACTCATTACAATGGGTTGCTCTTTTTCTGAAAGCGTGACATTTCTGCTGCTCGAAATTGGGTTAGGGGACAACGGGACAGACCATCTAAAAATTAGATGGCCCCTTTCAAAATAGGGCGAAGGGTCACATTTAGGTATAACTAGTAGAACAACTAAAAAAATCTCTTTGGGAGTGGACAAGGGAGATTTATTTAATTTAATGTAGAATAACATCAAAAATTGTTTTATCACCAGTAATTTAATTAAGCGTTTAATAAGCTCTCCTTAATCCGTGTCGGTGACCGCGGTAGCTTATTGGTCATGGACACTAACTCGCAGCCGGCAGTTTTTGTTGAATTGTGGGTTCGAGCTTCGATGCCACTTAATATCCACCGCATAGCCGGGGCTTATGCACGTTAAATCTGTCGAGGCTCAAAGTCCTCTCTTTGGCAGGGATGAGTTAGGAGAGGGAGATGCGAGCTCAGGTGTCGTCCTCGTCGCTTGACCGAGGTTCAAAATTACGAGGTTCGTCGCCAAAAACCCTCGTGTTGATTCTGGCACGACGTTAATAAAATTCATATAATTTATTCGGCACGTTCGAGACTCCAAAGATGCCATGTTAGCGATTTTACCGAATCAGCGGTCGGTCATACAATTTAAACGGGGATACTACAGATAAATAATTCTAAGAAATATTCAAGGGATTAAAACATATATTTAAAGCATTTATGCACGTTCTGAATGTAAAATGATATAAATATCCGTCAAAGTATCATGTCATTCTGGCGACTACAAAATTAATTTCAAACATTGAATATACCTGTATTGATAAAAATAAAAACGACCCCAAAGAAAAATTAATAAAAAAGGGTGGTTGTTAAAATAAGTTGTCACGAGTTCTTCTATATAATCTTAAACTTATTTGCTTTTTTAATACTTGAAGAACATCCACTGGTCTTCGAAGATATTTACTGTGCAGTACGAAGTTATAATATTGCACAAACGTACCCATATAAACCCACTAGAAAGAAAGCACTCTACTGAATTAGAAATTGTTCGCAAATGCGAACAGTGTTGTGACACGACCTGGTGGTAAAGTTCTGTAAATTCCCGAATTCACACGAAAAAATCAGAAATTTGGTGGTTCATTCGGTACCGGATTATAAAATTTGCCAAACCATCGAATATCGGATCTGAGAGAAGTTACTGTTCGTTGTTAATAATTATTTTTGCTTACTGCACGGATCTCTTTATATATATATATATATATATATATATATATATATATAT